>OV651827.1:14404141-14921641 GCA_927349885.1 Psylliodes chrysocephalus
ATTACAGTTTTTATAAACAGTACCAAAAACTCGCTACAAGTTAAAAAAATCAGTCACTGAATAAAAACAGTGTTTTAGTAGATATGTCTTAGCTAATTTCTTAAACGTATCAAAATTTAGATCATAAACATTGCAGTTGTTTATTTCATTAACAAATTTATTATACAGATTTAAATCCAACTTATTATCTTTAGTTACTTTTAGTCTTGAATACAGTGGTACAAAATTTTGTGCATTTCTCGTAACATAGTTATGTGTATCTTGGTGCTTATTAAACAAATTTTTGTTTTTATGGATTTCCAACAGAGATTCGTATATGTATATTGTAGGTAGAGGCATGATTTTATATTGTATAAACAAAGATTGACAGTGAGTGCCAAAAGGCACTCCTGCTAATATACGTAGAGCTTGTTTTTGTAGTACAAAAGCTTTATTTGAAAATGTGGAATTACCCCAGAGCAATACAGCATAACAGAGATGACTATGAACAAGCGAGAAATACACAGTTTTAAGTACATTAGTACTCAGACATTTCCGTAACTGGCGTAATATAAATATTTGTGATGACATATTCTTACAAACTTGATCGACGTGATGTTTCCAACTCAGTGCCGAATCTAAAATGACACCAAGCAAGCGGACCGGTTGTGATTTTTTTGCCCACTTATCTGAGGTAAAAGTAATGTTATTTGTCTTAGCCTCATTCAATTTTAAATTATTACAGGAGAACCAGTTTTTAATTTGTTGAGTCACAGCTGCCGGATCATGGTCCCTACTATCTGATATTATAGTAGTATCATCGGCAAATAGCAGGCAATAGCTATTTAAAGTTGAAGGAAGATCATTAATAATAATAATAATAATAATAATAATAATAATAATAATAATAATAATAATAATAATAATAATAATAATAATAATAATAATAATAATAATAATAATAATAATAATAATAATAATAATAATAATAATAATAATAATAATAATAATAATAATAATAATAATAATAATAATAATAATAATAATAATAATAATAATAATAATAATAATAATAATAATAATAATAATAATAATAATAATAATAATAATAATAATAATAATAATAATAATAATAATAATAATAATAATAATAATAATAATAATAATAATAATAATAATAATAATAATAATAATAATAATAATAATAATAATAATAATAATAATAATAATAATAATAATAATAATAATAATAATAATAATAATAATAATAATAATAATAATAATAATAATAATAATAATAATAATAATAATAATAATAATAATAATAATAATAATAATAATGATAATAATAATGATAATAATAATAATAATGATAATAATAATAATAATAATAATAATAATAATAATAATAATAATAATGATAATAATAATGATAATAATAATAATAATAATAATGATAATGATAATAATAATGATAATAATAATAATAATAATAATAATAATGATAATGATAATGATAATGATAATGATAATGATAAAATGATAATGATAATGATAATGATAATGATAATGATAATGATAATGATAATGATAATGATAATGATAATGATAATGATAATGATAATGATAATGATAATGATAATGATAATGATAATGATAATGATAATGATAATGATAATGATAATGATAATGATAATGATAATGATAATGATAATGATAATGATAATGATAATGATAATGATAATGATAATGATAATGATAATGATAATGATAATGATAATGATAATGATAATGATAATGATAATGATAATGATAATGATAATGATAATGATAATGATAATGATAATGATAATGATAATGATAATGATAATGATAATGATAATGATAATGATAATGATAATGATAATGATAATGATATAATGATAATGATAATGATAATGATAATGATAATGATAATGATAATGATAATGATAATGATAATGATAATGATAATGATAATGATAATGATAATGATAATGATAATGATAATGATAATGATAATGATAATGATAATGATAATGATAATGATAATGATAATGATAATGATAATGATAATGATAATGATAATGATAATGATAATGATAATGATAATGATAATGATAATGATAATGATAATGATAATGATAATGATAATGATAATGATAATGATAATGATAATGATAATGATAATGATAATGATAATGATAATGATAATGATAATGATAATGATAATGATAATGATAATGATAATGATAATGATAATGATAATGATAATGATAATGATAATGATAATGATAATGATAATGATAATGATAATGATAATGATAATGATAATGATAATGATAATGATAATGATAATGATAATGATAATGATAATGATAATGATAATGATAATGATAATGATAATGATAATGATAATGATAATGATAATGATAATGATAATGATAATGATAATGATAATGATAATGATAATGATAATGATAATGATAATGATAATGATAATGATAATGATAATGATAATGATAATGATAATGATAATGATAATGATAATGATAATGATAATGATAATGATAATGATAATGATAATGATAATGATAATGATAATGATAATGATAATGATAATGATAATGATAATGATAATGATAATGATAATGATAATGATAATGATAATGATAATGATAATGATAATGATAATGATAATGATAATGATAATGATAATGATAATGATAATGATAATGATAATGATAATGATAATGATAATGATAATGATAATGATAATGATAATGATAATGATAATGATAATGATAATGATAATGATAATGATAATGATAATGATAATGATAATGATAATGATAATGATAATGATAATGATAATGATAATGATAATGATAATGATAATGATAATGATAATGATAATGATAATGATAATGATAATGATAATGATAATGATAATGATAATGATAATGATAATGATAATGATAATGATAATGATAATGATAATGATAATGATAATGATAATGATAATGATAATGATAATGATAATGATAATGATAATGATAATGATAATGATAATGATAATGATAATGATAATGATAATGATAATGATAATGATAATGATAATGATAATGATAATGATAATGATAATGATAATGATAATGATAATGATAATGATAATGATAATGATAATGATAATGATAATGATAATGATAATGATAATGATAATGATAATGATAATGATAATGATAATGATAATGATAATGATAATGATAATGATAATGATAATGATAATGATAATGATAATGATAATGATAATGATAATGATAATGATAATGATAATGATAATGATAATGATAATGATAATGATAATGATAATGATAATGATAATGATAATGATAATGATAATGATAATGATAATGATAATGATAATGATAATGATAATGATAATGATAATGATAATGATAATGATAATGATAATGATAATGATAATGATAATGATAATGATAATGATAATGATAATGATAATGATAATGATAATGATAATGATAATGATAATGATAATGATAATGATAATGATAATGATAATGATAATGATAATGATAATGATAATGATAATGATAATGATAATGATAATGATAATGATAATGATAATGATAATGATAATGATAATGATAATGATAATGATAATGATAATGATAATGATAATGATAATGATAATGATAATGATAATGATAATGATAATGATAATGATAATGATAATAATAATAATAATAATAATAATAATAATAATAATAATAATAATAATAATAATAATAATAATAATAATGTGTGGAGTTGCCAATCTCCCATCCAGCGCGTCCCCGGGTGGTGGATAGGGGAATGCTTCCCATTTATGGGTGGTACCGGTCAAATGAAATAGCCGGCGCGAACCAAAATTGGCACCTGGACGGACTCTTAATGACGAAAATAGCTAGTACAAGGACAAACTCTTTTTTTTTTTGAAAAATATGGCAGACACAATGAAAACAGTAGAGACTACTGAACAGGGGTTCGGAACTCCCCCAGTTCCGGTCGGTGACGAGAGTGCGAAAGCAGGCCCTCCCCGACCGTCATCCAACGACTGCAATGATGAGATGGAGACAGAGTGTACTTCGGTAGGGAACCAGGCCGGTACCTCTGGAATTATTACTGGAACAACAGAAAAGGAGGTCTTTGACAGAAAAGACAAAGTATCTAGATCGCCCAGCTTAGGACGAAAAGTAGCTGGAAGTAAATCTGAAGGATTTGGGATGTTCGATAGACAGAAATCTAATTCACTCAGTCTTGAAAAGATATTCAGGACTAGCATAGTTAGTGGCAGCACTAAGAGGAAAGCAACAGAAGAGAGCGGCGGTAATAATATAAACGAGGTAAAGGACATCATGGAAAAACTGGTTAAAATATCTTCCGAATTAATGCAGATAATTGGGTACAACGCTAATACCAAAATGGACATTAAAACCAGGGTAAAAGAATCTAATTGGCTACTAGACAGCATGAAGCGGAGAATAGAAGAGTGGGATGAAATCCCCGTTAATACAAAACCAAGGTTGGAAATAAAAGCATCCAAGAGTATAGGAATACAAACAGAGACGGAAGAAGAAGAAACTACAAATATGAAACAAGAAATGAAAGTGGAAATTGAAAAAGTACTGGGCACTGAGGAAGATAACTACGATAAGTTGACAAGTATTATAGATAAGGAATGGGCAGAAGATATATATAAAGTAACCGAAATTGAAGATGGTACCCTACAAAATGCGACGATAGAAGAAAACCTTGCCGTTATAGTGGACCCAAACACAACGCCCGAGGACGTGAGAGTGGAACCGTTGATACGGAAGCTTCCGGCTGCGATGGCCCTTATAGAGGACGGCCTAAGTGAGGGTCAAGTAGAAATCATGTCGATTCAGACAGAAGTAGCTACGAAGAAATGTAAAAAGGGAGTAAAGAATACTATTTTCGCACTCCCAATACAAATGGATAATAGTGGTATATGTGATGTAAAAGTTGCATACCAGCTATGCATGAATCTTAAAGAACTATCTGAGGAGCAAGGAGTAAAAAATATTAAAGTGGCAATACTGGGACAAACAAACGTTGACTATTGGAGAAAATGTATGGAGTACAGTTATAGAGGTTTAAAAGGCATTAGGATAACGATAATTAATAGAGGAAAAAAGAAAAGACGAAAAAGAACGGAAAGAAATGAAAAGCCAGAAAACATCTCTGAGACAATTATAGTAAAATCCCAAGGAAAGTCGTACGCTGACCTATTACGAACTGTAAAAAGGGACGTTAATCTAGAAGAGACTGGAGTGGAAGTCAAGAGACTAAAAAAGACAAAAAAGGGAGATCTTTTATTGGAAGTTGAAGGAAATCTTAACGCAATGAAATTAAAAGAGGCTATAAACAAAAATGTGGGAGAAGCGGAGATGTTTCAGAAACAAAATAACACCATCCTATTTATAAACAATATAGATGCAGTTATAACAGAGGAAGAACTTAGAGATGCGATTAGGAAAAGCGAAAATAACATGGAGGAAGACAGCTTCAAAGTTATATCTTTGAGACAAACCAGTTACGGGAATCAGTCCGCAACTGTGAGTATGAAGAAGGAGTTGGCAGAGAAATTTGTCAAAAAGAAAATAAAAATAGGATGGGTAACGTGTGGAGTCAGGAAAAGAATACATGTGGAAAGATGCTACAAATGCCTAGGATTCGGGCATAAAAAGGCAGACTGTAATGGAGAAGACAGATCTAATCTGTGTCTAAAATGTGGGAAAACAGGGCATATTGCCAAGGAGTGTTCCAATAACCCATTTTGCATTCATTGTAAAACGGAGGGGCATAGGGCAGATCAGACGAGTTGTCCGAACTTTAGAAAAATAATAAGGGACGAAAATAGGAAGGGAACTATTCGGAGAAACACCTACAGAAGTAGAGTAGACTCCAATAATGAAGTGTTTGCAGACTAATCTAGGAAGGGGCAGGGTGGCACATAACCTAGCCTATGCGTTGGCTCTAGAAATAGATGCTGACTTAATAATAATTTCGGAGCCGAACATTAGGATATCTGATGGGGCGGAATTCATTAGAGATAAGAACAAAGTGGTGGCTGTACAAATAATTAACAAAAACATTGGAATTGAGGGACACACAATAGGTAAAGGATACATTAGTCTAAAATTTAAAACTTTTCATTTGTATTGTTGCTATATATCGCCAAATATTACGGTAGAAATGTTTGAAAACTCATTAGATATTATCATGAACGATGCGCGGAGTTGTGGAAAAGATACAATTATAGCAGGAGACCTGAACTCCAAATCCCCATTATGGGGTGCACCCATGTCAGACAGAAGAGGAAGTTATCTAGCGGATTGGGCATCTGAGCTAAACCTTATATTCCTAAATACTGGAGATCCTACCTTTGAAAGAGGAAATACACGATCGCATATAGATGTAACCTGTGCATCACCGGGAATAGCTAGTAAAATATTGGGGTGGCAAGTCCTCTCAGGGGAATTCCAAACATACCACAACCACATACTATACGAGGTAAATTGTGGAGGAAAAAAAGTAAAAAATAATACAAACAGAAAGGCGATGTTTAACAGGCAGAGGTTTTCACAAAAAATGGAAACCGAACTTAAACCGAACTACGATAAAGTAAGAGACTTAGTTAAGGATGTAAAGAAAGCAGTGGAGGGGAGTACTGGCTCTATTCATGCAGAGAGAAAAAAATTTCCATATTGGTGGAATGAAAACATAGAAAATAACAGGACAAAATGCATTCGAATCAGAAGAAATATGACCAGACTAAATGAAAAGTATGGAAGAGAAAATGTAAGGTCTCTAGAAGCAAAAGAGGAGTATGATAAAATGAAAAAATCATTAAGAAACGAAATAAACAAATCAAAAAGGGAACTATGGAGAAAGCTATGCGAGGACCTAGAAGAAGACATATGGGGAAACGGTTATAAGATAGCAGTGAAACGCATAGGTAGATTTGTGGCTCCCTACAATCCTAGCAAAGAACAAAAAATCGAATGGTGCAGACAACTTTTCCCAAACAGTGACAAAAAAAGTACCCGATGGATCGGAATCCCTGAAAATGAAGTAACGGTTTTTACGGTGGAAGAACTGCAAACGGCAGCAAAAGCAATCAAATCGAGCAGAGCCCCAGGTATAGACAAAATTCCGCCTGAGGCGGTTAAGATACTGGTAGAAAAAGCTCCACAGAGTGTACTAGAAGTGTTAAATAGACTACTACGTGACCAAAGTTTTCCAAAAATCTGGAAAGAAGCCCTGGTAGTGTTGATACCAAAAGGAAAAGATAAGCCACTGCTTCAGGCATCGTCATACAGGACAATATGTCTGCTTAGCTCACTAGGGAAACTATACGAAACGATGCTAAAAAACAGATTAGAAAAAGATATCGAAAATAAGGGAGGATTTTCAGCAAATCAATTTGGATTCAGGAAAGGGAAATCAACAATTCAAGCGATAGAAAAGGTAGTAAAAAGCGCAATGGAATCGAATAAGAAATGGGTAATGGTCGTGACCGTAGATATCAAAAATGCTTTTAATATGGCATCCTGGGAAAAAATTATGGATAAGCTGGAAGAAAAAGGAATAGCAAGATACCTGATAAATGTAATAGACAGTTATTTAAGTCACAGATACATAAGGGTTGAAAACGAGTACATCGAACTAAGCACAGGAGTACCACAGGGATCTGTATTAGGACCCACGTTGTGGAATGTACTATATGATGGCATTCTTAGGATACAGCTAATGGAAGGGGTAACAACAGTGGCTTTTGCTGATGATCTTGCGGTTATTACGGAAGCTGCAGACAGGGAAGAGTTGGTTTATAAAACTAACGAATCACTATATAGGATAGAGAGATGGATAGAAGCAAATAAGCTACAACTAGCTCCACAAAAATCTGAGGTAATAATCTTAAAAGGCCCAAGCAAAAGAGAAGAGATTAAGGTAAGAATATCTGGAACAGAAATTGACCATACCAGACAGGTGAAGTATCTAGGAGTCACTCTAGACGACAGGATGGGATTCGGAAAGCATATAAAAGACATCGTAGAAAAAGCTGAATCAAAGCTAACGGCCCTCTCTAAACTAATGCCAAATGTTGGCGGCCCAGGAAGTAAGAAACGAATAGCACTGTACGGGGTGGTACAATCTGTACTACTCTACGCGGCCCCAGTATGGAAAGACGTAATAGAAAAAGCCAAATACAGAAATATGCTAATTGCTGTGCAAAGAAGAGCACTTATAAGAGTAGTCAGCGGGTACCGAACAATCTCGGCAGTAGCGACGCAGGTAATAGCAGGAATCCCCCCTATTAACCTACTAGTGGAGGAAAGGTTCAGGTTACATTTAAGAGACGACAGCAAGAACAAACGAGCCAGGGAAGAAGAAAGAGCGAAAACTTTGGAGATATGGCAAGAACAATGGCGGCAGCAAGTAGGTAAAGGAGATTGGACAAAACTGATAATAAAAGATGTAAAGAAGTGGGTTAAATGCGAACACAGGAAAACGAACTACTATCTAACGCAGTTTCTTTCCGGCCACGGAAATTTCGCAAAATATCTCCAAAGGATGAATATAAGGCCTAGCGGAGAGTGCAGGCACTGTAGAGAGAATGAAACCCCCGAGCACGTAGTTTTCCGGTGTCCAAGGTGGGAAAATAAAAGAAGGGCCTTAATAATTGATATTGACCAGGAAATTAGCCAGGAAACCATTATAGAAACAATGATTAGAAGTCCAAGGTTATGGAACGCAATACAGGAATATATAATTGAAGTAATGGCAACAAAAGAAATGGAAGATAGAGAAATACAGCCGAATAATATTCAATAAGACAAGCTCTGGGGACTGACGTAACCTCAACCAAGGAGATTCCGGTCCACAAGGTTGAAGGAAAGAGGTGTTTTAGAGGGTACACTATGTTTGCACCTACCACATAGGATCCCCTCACACCATGCTGCCGTTGATCAACTCGGGCACATGACGGTCCATAAAGGATTTCACCTCAGAAAAAAAAAAAAAAAAAAAAAAAAATAATAATAATAATAATAATAATAATAATAATAATAATAATAATAATAATAATAATAATAATAATAATAATAATAATAATAATAATAATAATAATAATAATAATAATAATAATAATAATAATAATAATAATAATAATAATAATAATAATAATAATAATAATAATAATAATAATAATAATAATAATAATAATAATAATAATAATAATTATAATAATAATAATAATAATAATAATAATAATAATAATAATAATAATAATAATAATAATAATAGGGGGGTGGGTTGGCTCAGTGGTTAGAGTCATGACTTTGAGATCGGAAGGTCTCAGGATCGAATCCCACCGTTGGCCGGAATTTTTTCATTTAATTTAATTATTTAAAATTAATTCTGATGCCTTGGTAGGATTCCCCACTCGACCATTCACTGTTGGGTTCTAATTAACAGTGCTGTTCCTAAAGTGGCGCTGGGAAACAGTAACAAAGCCTACACAGAACACGAGGCTAATGGCCGTAGTAGTCGACGCCGATGACACCAATTAAAAAAAAAAAAAAAAAAAAAAAATATAATAATAATAATAATAATAATAATTATAATAATAATAATAATAATAATAATAATAATAATAATAATAATAATAATAATAATAATAATAATAATAATAATAATAATAATAATAATAATAATAATAATAATAATAATAATAATAATAATAATAATAATAATAATAATAATAATAATAATAATAATAATAATAATAATAATAATAATAATAATAATAATAATAATAATAATAATAATAATAATAATAATAATAATAATAATAATTAATAATAATAATAATAATAATAATAATAATAATAATTAATAATAATAATAATAATAATAATAATAATGATAATAATAATAATAATAATAATAATAATGATAATAATAATAATAATAATAATAATAAAAAAAATATTCAAATTTTAAATTTTGTTATAAGATTAAATTAAATTCTACATTACAGAAATATCACCCTGTACATCTAAAATGTAGTTGACTTAAAATGTGAAAGTTAGTGATTTTGGTAAGATTATTCTTATTGGAAGTTTAAGTAATATAAGTAATAACGAAAATACTTACAAAATTTTAGATTTTGCAAATAAAATAATAAAAATTCCAAATTTATATATTTTGTAAGGTATAAACTAACAAAATTTAATAAACCATAATATTATGTATAAAATACTACCATCTTTATTGGTTTAAACCTTCGTTACTATGGGACTCGTATCCATTGTGAAATAAATAAGTTTGTTGATTTTGATTTTCCTTTGGGAAGGAAGCTGGCAAAAATTTCTTCATGTACTAAAAATATTTTTAAAATTATTTTAAAAGAAAAATTCTATCAAACAATATCTAACATTGTTAAAGAATCAAATTTGAATCAACATTTGATATTAGGTTAGTACACACCTTGTGTAATAAGAATTGGTCAAATTTATTCAAGCAGAAGCAAATGCCAGATATATTAGAAATATATACCTGTTTATGGAAGGTGCCGGTATTTGAATTACAGGTATTAGCATCCCTAAAAAAACAAGAAAAGATTCAACCTGTGTGTAAAAACTTTACATAAAAACAATTGTTTACCTTGACTATTTATAAAGTGCAGAAGTAAATTACTGAAAGGAGAGTAATTTATCATCATTTTGTATATATTATTAGTCTTGTATATAATTGTATTTATTTGAATATTTTGTCAAAAGAATGCAGAATAGGAATATATAGGTTAGTTAATAAATGTATCAATCATATTTGTTAAAACTGTCACATCTCAGATCACAGTACAATAACTAGATGTACAAATAATAGTATCAAAGTGATACTAACATGTAGATAGACACTAGATAGATACAAATATTGCTATTCTACTTTATTATACAGGAATCGTTTTAATAACAGTTTTAATGGATGGTTGGAGAGTTGAAAGGTTAATTTTTAAATAATAGTTATGTGTTTGATAGAATTACGTATATTATTGTAATCGCAGTTCTCAGTTTATTAGGAAATGGTAATAAATTTGAAATTATTTGTATTAAATTTGATTATTTAACATACAGGGTAAAGGGGATATGTACAAAAAGTAATAATTTGGATTATTGGTGAATTTTAATTAGTTGAAATATCAGCAATTTTATCTTAGTTAACAAAATTTAAATAAAATTAAAATACAATTAAAACAAAACTAATTATTTCTAAAAGTTATTACTTACTTAAAACCACCCCTAGAAGCAAGATAATCCGCTCTATTGAGTACTGAGTATTTAAAGAAACAGTTAAGGCTAGCCGAGGTAACAGTTTAAAAAAAAATAAGGTAAAAAAAATTTAATGATAAAAATTAAGGGATGACATCAAAATACCGTATATAAGTAATTACAACTTAGTGGTATCATCTCAATACGTACATTAAAAAAGTGTCAAATTATTTTGCATGGCTATAACGTTCGTTAAAAGATGAACACTTCAATATTTATTTGGATTGTATCGAGGTCACATATCCACAATAGATCTGAAAAGGTCGAGGTAGGGGAGGCCACATGGCCCATAGTCCTAATTAAATATCTCTCTAAATCAAGGTCACATTGATAAAAAATTTTGATGTCAATAAACTTGTATTCTTTATAAGTATTTCAATTTAGTGAAAGTATCTTAGTAATACTCTTATATTTCTTCAGCAATATGTCTTTTATAGCGGTTACTATCATTTTGAAAAATCGCTTGTATGCAAGTTTTTTTCTTGCGTAAGCTGTACAGAAATCCAAGGAGAATATACTTCAAATATTTAACTTTGTTTCTCATGGGTTATCCGACTTTTGAATAATCATGTATCTATCAACTCTCTACTACCCTTCATAAATTGTTTGTCCTAAGATTCAACTTCGAAATATATTGTCCCTTTTCATATATTGCCAACACTTCTTTATGGATAACTTTCGGTCTATTTCCCTCTTTTGTTAGAAACTTTATGGCGCTCCCATTCTCAAGTGTAATAACACACATTTTGGATTGAAAAAAATTGACATTTATATTACTTTGAAACTTTGAAATAGATAAATTTTACAACTTAACAGTGTTATTTAAACGTATTATTAACATTGCTAAATATAGACTATAAATAAAAAAGAATAAAAATACATTTAAACAGAAAATTTCTGATTTGATCAGATATGGTCTAAGACTAAACCTACCTATTTTTACAAGAGAAAATCCAAAGTGGCTGACAGAACTCTTTCATGAATACCTTATTTTCATTTTATCTTTATTGTATCAATTCGAGATATATATTGAAGAAATTTATAAGTCTAGATCTGATATTTCTTGTTAATCATACACAAAAGCACTTGTTGACTAGCAAAAATCAAAAATAATAAACCTGAAAACATATTATAAATCAAAGAAACAAACTTTTGCAAAAAAACATATAAGTATCTATAAACAAGACTATCATAACAGGTGTTTAATTTTACCTATGACATACTGGAAGAATAATTTTCATATTATTCAAGCATCGATACCTTTAAAGCCTCAATCAAAAGTTTTCATTATTTTTACTAAATACTTATTTAAATATTATTTGGAGTAGTTATAGAAAAACCACAAGAGGCTTTCATTTGTCGTTCAATTCTAGCATGTACGAAGTCCAGCTATATGAGGATATGATCCTTTAAAAGCTATTTGTGTTCAGCGACTTTAATAATGGATTTACCATCATTACATAAAAATAACTTTTTAGAATTTGAAGAATTATGCTTTGTAATGAGCAGTTGATATTTTTGACAGACTCGTAAGGATGTATCTTTAAAGACAAGACATCATTTTATTGCCACTCCGCCCAGCTATTTACCCGTCCCAAACTAAACATAAATCTCTTTTTATCCTGTCTTACACAATATAGTTAAATGTCCAAACTTAAAGCTATAATAGCTTTAAACATTTTTGAGAAATAGCGTAAATAGGCACTTTGGTAAATCAACAGTTAGAACTTTGCAGTTTCCTACAGTTTTTAAAGTTTATTTTGCTTCTTTAGTTGGTAATGACATCTGACAACAAAGAAAAATCAATTACGTAGACAATATTAATATTTAGAAGATCTTTAAAATAATGTATTGCAACACTCACATTTTTATTTCGTCAAAGCTAAAAAGGTTATCTGGCGAAACGCTCGTTTAAAAATAAAAATTGACGGTTTTCAGGATTTTTCTAAAATGTCGCCGGGTTACAAAATTATAAATTTGTTCTGTTTCTTTGATTAAAACTCTACTGCATATAGATTTAAACCATTTAAAGTTCGTAATTTTTTTTATATCTAATAAATTTACGCTGTTTCTGCTTAGATAATGTTTCTGGATTTCTATATGGTTTCTGGATATTGCCAAAACTTTTCTCACACTCAGCTGTTTTTTGTTTCTCACTACCCTTATTAAATAAGAATGACTAAAGCTGAATAATTTTTATCTTATCCTTAATCGTTGTATATCAATAAAGTGTATCGGTTAAAAACCGTTCAACACCCACTGTTTTACGACAGAGCTCATAGAGCGAACGGACATGTTTGGATACAAAATCATTATCTAATGAATAGGTATTTTTGTATTATAAACTAGGAAAAATTGTATCGTTTTGCTTAATAGGCTGAGTATGATATTGTAAGGGTTAAAATAACCTACATTTCACTTTTATTTTAGAGAATAAAACTGACAAGGTCAAAGGTACATAGATTCCTCAAAACCATGAAATTTCATCTAAAACAGACGAATATTTTTAGTAATACAGTCAAATAAGACTACTTATATAAAGAAAATTCCAAATTGGATATTAAATTTAAAATGAAAAAAATAAATAGTCCAAAATAACAATTGGTTATTGGGTAGGCTTTTTAATTAAAATTAGTAGAGATGACAGGCCGGTTCTGGATGTAAGTAACAGTCCCATTGAGTACGATCATTCATTCTTCAGTTCAGGTTAATAAAACATTCCAGTTCAAAGACAGTACCGTTCTAGTTATACTTGCGTCCTTGTTTACCTATTGCATTAGAATGAAACAATATGGTCACGAGCAGAGCCACGAGTAGTGGTGATACTGATCTCCCAATGTTGGCAATCCTTACGTCAAATTAAAATGTCACTTACAGACTTGACACTGACACTTGTCATTTTTCTTGTCTACTTAAAATATAAATACCCAAATTACAAGCTTCACATCGTTGGGTGTGATTTGTCGATTAACGTATACATATATTTGTTAACTGTTCTTGTATAGTGAAGTATTAAATAAGCAAATTGTAGTTGATTTGTTGAGCCCTTTGTAAAATTTTTGTCTCTGATCGTCCACCGTTCACGTGAAGCCGTCATATTTGTTTACGTTTTTGACCACGTAGTGTTACTTATTCTTCTAGAAGTTATCCTAGAATCATGTTCTAGTAAAGGGGTCCCAGAACTGTAACCTCAACAACAAGGTTCGAGTCCGCTACCTGTAGTGGTAGACTGTTCCTGTTAGAAATCCAGGAGGACAATAACCAACTAAAGTAACACAAAATTAGTAATATTGTGATATATTTAACCGAATTTTATTAATACCGATCCATGTAATTTTAAGTGATTAATAATTTAGTTATTTTCAATATTTAAAATATTTTTCTTTTGGTTTAAACTCAAAGTCAAAATTTCAAATACACATTTATTCAGTTATTTAAAAATAACTCTTGCTCTATGAGCCGGACATAGCTATGAAAGGTATTAGGTAATATTTAAACCCTTTATACTAATTTACACTATATATAAGAAGATTATATAACTTAATAATTGCCAGAGAAAAAAAAAATAAATTTACCAGGTTTTAATTCAACAAACATAAATAAATTGTAATATAGCAGCAATATCTGCCTATAGAGAAATGTTTTCCGATTGTTATCTTAAAGGTTGTAATTTCCATTTCAACCCAGCAATATGGCAAGATCTTTAAGATTTGGGACTTGTAACAAAATATAGAGAAGATCCAGATATTAAAAGGCAGACGAAGGCTGATTATATATAATAAAGTGTTGTCTTGCTAATCAGCAACTTATAGAACTCAACGATTATTTAGAGTTTTAACATATACGATAAAACTTTATTAAAAGCATTCTAAATATCCCAAATTTAACTGCTTTGATTTCCTTGTAGCTGATCAACTTGAGTCATTCCCAAATTGTCTTTAAGGGATTGGACATTTTAGGGTGTTTGGACCTGGTTTTTGGGCCCAATGTTTGTATCCAGTGTTTGGACACGGTTTTTGGGGCTAGTGTTTGAACTTATTATTTGTATCCAGTGTTTGGCCCCAATGTTTGGAACCAGTGTTTCGGTTTGATGTTGAAGATACTGTTGGGTACCAGTGTTTCGACTGGGAATTGCTGTTACTACAGAGATTTGGCATTGTACGACTACAGTGGCAAAGGCGGCATCCTACGATTACAGTGGCAAAGGCGGCATCTTCTGCATGTCAACATCAGGGACTAGGAGATAAGTGAAATAAGATTTTATTTTTATTACTTTGGGGTATGTTTTTAAGGTAACATTTAGCCTACGACTGTTACGTAAATGTATATGTATTTTTTATTGTTTTAAAAGGCGTTAAATTAATATTGATATGCGAGCTCATATGCTATTAAGGGCCCATGACGTTTACTAAATTTTAGTATAGTTCATATATACAACATTAAGGGGATTGGGTATTTTACCTTAAGATGATGTCTATTAAAATTGAATTTTATTAATAGTAATATTTTAGATTATAAGTTTTTGGGTATTTAAATCTGTTTATACAAAAACTAAAGGATTTTTATGACTAGGTATAGTTAACTTTTCTTTTTTGCAGCGCGAAGCGGCGTTTATCGTACTGAGGAACATAACGATTGTGTTATGCCGTTGGGTTCATGAAGAGACCAGACTGGAATTGGTTCTTTAAAATACAGTAGCGTGTGTAACACCAGTGGCGTTATCAAATTTGTGGTCTATAAAGACGTGGTTCATAGTATAATGCAAATTAGTACAGCCTTATTCGAAACAAAACTATGTTATAGATATTTTTATTGTTTAGATCTGTAGGAATCATTGACAACATTTTACTAGGCTTGTATAATCGACTGGAAAAAGCTCATTAAAGTTGGCCAAATCAGTCATGCATTCTGGAATTTAATACTGCCACTCGCCATTACATTGACACCTTCAGGAAAAATAATATTTTATAATTTTTTATTTTTGTGGTATGTTGAATACCATTTTTTAAATTTAATTTAATTTTTTTAATAACCAATTTTATTCAAACGTTCAGTTATAATTTTAAGGTTAAAATGTGATTATGTAGAAGAAGTTTAGAGTACCAAACCAAAACAATAAAATTTTACTGCCAACTCCAATTATGATTTTGATTTAGCTCGATACAATAATAATTAAAAATAATTATAATCAACCTCGATAGGATAAAATCACAATACTTATACAGCAACTAAGGCAATAGCAACAGAAAATTAATAACGACGAACTATATTTTCTGAAAATCTATTAGTATTAGAATAATTGATACCTCCTATCCCGCCTCTCTAATTTCCCGAGAAATAAGACCTGGCTGAACTATACATTAAGTTTCACAATAACACTGCTAATTTATTTTATGTAGGTAATTTAAAGAAAAAAAATCTATAAAATTAATAATTTAAATTCCCGACTAGCAAAGAGTGTCTGTGAAAGTGATAATAATAAAACATCGAACGAAAACTATAGTCTAAAATCGAAATGTTTGAATCTATAATTATATCGTGACTAAAATGCATTTCTACGGTAATATTAAAATATAAAAAGAGATTTAGACATGTCAACGTTTAATTAAGTGAAACAAATAAAAATACTTCAATAAATATTTTAGTTTCATTAGTAGTTAATTTGTTTAATAATAAATATATAAATAAGTACTTTTTATTAGTAATATTTCCGTCTACTCTTAGACTCTAATTTAATATACAGGGTAATTTAGTTTTAAATGCGCATAAGTTATTGCTAGATAGATGTCACGTAGATACTTTTGATTTTTTCTGGTTGTAATCGAGCTCAGAAGTATCTTAGCTCTAAGGGATGGTTCCAAATATCAGTTATGTTACTGATTTTTTTTTAATATTTCCTAGTATTGTGCTGATGATGCTAATAATACCGCAGAATTCTCACAAAGGGTCCCTGTCTTTGCAATGCTGTTTTTTTTTATTCCCGAAATCCAAGTAGGAGTACTTGTATTTTTTCTCGCCTAGCTCATGCTGTTTTTTTACCTTCAGACCATTTAAAAACCTATAGATGTTATAAATATTTCTCAATCAACGATTTCAACGCAGACCTAGTCTGTGCGCTGTGGCTAAATACTATTTATGAAAATAACATTGAAAAGAAAATACAGATTTTTAACAACCTTAATCACAATATTATTTGACAACCATGCTCCTTATGTAGAAGTCAAAATTACTAAACCGTATGCTCCTTGGTTGACATCTACAATTCAAGAGATGATGAACACTAGATAAAGCACTTTCAAAATTTAAAAGATCCCAAAATATATCAGACTTCATTCATTATAAAGAAATGCGGAATATCGTTACTAGTGCAACTAGGAAAGAAGAATCAGTTTATTTAAATTATCGTACAAGCATGCAAAACAAAAAAGACCTTTGGAAAGCAATAAAATCCTTGAATATTTCAAATAAAACTACGTTCCATATTTCTGATGGCTTAAGTGACCCTGCTGATATAAACAAGTATTTTACGTCGGTATTTAGCCAGAGAAATTGTTGTCCTAACACTACATCTTATTAAAATTCAAATCTGTTTATTCCTGGTATTAGCTTCTCTTTTAAACTTGCAACACTAAATGAAATTGGGTCAATAGTTTTGGAATTAAAATCAAACGCATTAGGAATTGATAACATCTCAGCAAAACAACATTCTATGTCACTCCTTACATAACGCACATTTTTCCTGAGAGCTGGAGGTATCAAGCCTTTGCCAAAATCAAATAAGCCTCAAATATTTAGCGACCTTCGGTCCATAATTGTAGAAAAAGTAATTAGTAAACAAATATACGGAGTGGCCCAAAAGTCTGGAAACGGCTAATTATCTCGTAAATTGCTCATCTTAATTGTACAAAATTTGGGGTACACCTATTTTAGGATACGGAGATTCCAGATTTGATATTTGCAATGTTGCCAGATTTGCCATTTCTCTTATATTATTAGTCACCCTGTATACAGGGGGATATGAACATATTCAGTCATTATTGGAATCTCCTATTCAATACGAGCTCAACCATATGTAACAGTTATGATTTTATGTAGTCTGGAAGGTCTTAAATAAATAAAACCATCATGGAAAGATGTGGTAGAGGCATTCTACCATCGATTAGGGTACTGTCAACTCACAAATGGAGCACATTTTAAACACTTGATAAAGTAACCATTATGTTAAAAATGTTATAATCTTTCAATTGTTACGTTTTAATGTAGTTGTAAATAGTTTGTATTAAAAAATTTATTGAGACAATTAGGCGGTGACAGACTTAATTTATTTATTTAAGACCTGCCAGACTACATAAAATCATAAGTGTTACATATGGTTGAACTCGTATTGAATAGCAGATTCCAATAATGACTGAATATACAGGGTGATGAATTTGAAAAACCAAAGTGACTAATACTTTAAGAGAAACGGTCAATCTGGCAACATTGCAAATATCAAATCTGGAATCATCGTATCCCAATATAGGTGTACACTAAATTTTGTACAATTAGGACCAGCAATTTACGAGATAATTGGCCGTTTCCAGACTTATGGGCCACTCTGTATATGTGTTTTCTCATAATATTGTAACCACTAAACAATCAGGTTTTCGAAAGGGGTTCAGTACTACAACATCAGAAAGAGACCAGAACGTGCATTTTATTTGGATTAAAGCTCACATTGGGCTGAAGCACAACGAACATGTAGATTTGTTGGCCAAAAAAAGCTCTGTAACAGGTTCTAATACGTCATATAAGTTATCTGTTTCTGATGTCACTGCAATATTAAAAAGAAATCAATTCAATAAATGGCAACACTTGTGGCAGGAATATTGTTTTACAAACCCAACGAGGTATACGACTCTTCAGTTAAACATTCCTAAGATCCCTTGGTACAAGCATTATAAAATACCGCGAAAGTACATATCGACAATGATTAGGATGAGATTTGGTCATGCCTGTTATCCTAGCCATTTATACAAAATTAAAGTCTCTGAAAGTGACCAATGCGAGACGTGTAATGAAAAAGGAGATCTGGATCATATCTTCTTTAATTGTACTAAAAACAAAAAATTCTCTGACAAGCTATATAACGACCTGCTTAAATGCAAAATATGCTCCCCTTGGAATATCCAAAGTTTATTGTCCTCCAATTGCACAAACATTTATGACTGCTTGATTAATTTTTTAATGGAATCAGGTATACGCTTGTGATTAGTAATTCTCTTAGACTCGTTACCTTTGTTTTTTTTTCCTATTGTTTTATTTTACCTCCTTACCGTGACCTAGTGTAGTCTGTTTTTTTGTAATGCCTTGATGGGTCCCTAGGCGAGAAGCGAGTGTCCCCGTTTAATCCTCTTGTTATTTGAAATGAAATATTTAATGATTTACCTCTTTCATTTTGTGACTGGCTGTATGACAAAAGAGTCTATGCCAAAAAAAAAAAAAAAAAAAAAAAATACTACAACATTACTCTTAGATTTAACAGATAACATTATAAGATTAATGGATGAAGGAAAAGCTGTAGGAGTTACTCTGCTTGACTTTTCAAAAGATCTTCCACATATAACGCCGTTTTAATATACAGGGTGTTTATTAAGTACTTGTACAAACTTTAAATAGTGAGTCTTTGACTAATTTTAAAGCAAAAAGTTCATATGAACACGTGTCCTAAACCTCTTAACTTTTGTGCTACAAGGTGGTAAAGAAATCAGAAAAAAATCTAAAACTGGCAGCTTTAAAAGAACAATTGATTCCCAGGAAGACCTGCGGCAGTTCGAACAGTTGAAATTGAAGAAGCTGTGTTAAATAGAATTGAAGAAGACCCGCAAACTAGTACAAGGAAAATTGCTCATGAATTGAATATTACGCATACAATTGTGTGGCAAATTTTAAAATCTCAACAGCTTTATCCTTATCATATTCAACGTAGAGATTTTCCTCTCAGAGTAGATTTCTGCGTTTGGCTGCGAAATAAATTATTAACAACCCGGGATTTCTTAGGCCATGTACTTATTACAGACGAAGCTTCTTTTTCTCGAAACGCCATCATGAACTTCCACAACAACCATATCTGGTCTGAGGACAATCCCAATGCTATCATAGAAAATAATATCCAAGATTGTTTTTCTCTAAATATTTGGGTCGGAATTATCGAGGATCACCTTATTGGACCTTGCGTTCTTCCACAAAGGCTAAATGGCGAAGAGTACAGAAGATTTTTGGAGCACGAGCTTCCTGAACATGTAGAAGAAATTGATTTGGCTACCAGAAACAGGATGTGGTTCATACACGATGGCGCACCGGCACACTTTTGTTTGGCTGCACGTCAATTTCTGAACGAGAATTATCCTAATCCTTGGATAGGAAGAGCGGGACCGCAAGCCTGGCCTCCCAGATCACCAGATTTAAATCCTCTGGATTTTTTTCTGTGGGGTCACTTAAAGACACTAAATTACAAAACATTTGTTCAAAATGAGCAAGATCCAAGTAACAGGATATTTGAATCGTGTGCCATTATTAATCAGACACCAGGTATATTCGAAAGAGTACGTCAATCAATGTTAAGGCGAATTGACGCATGCGTTGCAGTATGCGGCGGGCATTTTCAGCAATTGTTGTAAATGTTATTAACTTATTTGTAAAAGTAGTTTAGTCTTAGTCTGTAAATAATCTAAGTTTATCACATAACAATATTGATCAATAAAAGACACATTTTTCACTTGTTCCATGCAGAATACTATGCGTCGGAGAAAAAAACTCATCAGACCAAATTTGCTCAAAACTAAATGGGGATTGCAAACATATTTGTTATTTTAAAATGAAGCAGTGGCGTACTATTTTTTTCGGCAAAAATATTTAATACGAAACCCGTACGGGCACCACCGGTAGAAATAATAAAATTATTTGTACATTAAAAAATGCATCATAATGCGTAGGAGACGTGTACCAAATTTCGTAAAAATATCTGCAATATTCTTACAGTTATTAGAAAAAAATAATTTTTTTCTGAAAACTTTACCACCCTGTAGCTCAAAAGTTAAGAGGTTTAGGACATGTGTTCATATGAACGTTTTGCCTTAAAATAAGTCAAAGATTTACCATTTAAAGTTTGTACAAGTACTTAATAAACACCCTGTATAACAGTCTACGTTCTCTGACATTTTTAAAACAAAATTATAAAACGTTGCTATTAGTTGAGCAATGAATACAGTGCTAACGTTAATATGTCATTATTTTCAAACATTTTCCTCATTTAATTTACTAAATTCATTAGACATTTCCTGATTACCTGTCAATAAATGTCCGTTGTCGTTCGCAATAGGGTTGATATTAAATTTTGTTGGTTTTCCCCCGCACAATCTTTTCACCCAGTTCCACAAATATTTACTAACATTTTTGTTTGCTTCTAGTTGTTATTTATAGTATTTTGTGGCAACTGTGTCAGTATTCTTCATAAAATCCTGACAATAAATTACTGCCTATTATTTTTAGATTTAACTTATTCAATTCAGCAATCTTTTAATGGTTATAAGACTTTTTTTAGTGGCTAAAACAATTTTTTTCGGTTTTTTAAATAAACATGTTCCTGAAAGATATGAAGTCAGTTTCGATTTCGCTCTTTTTATCTATTATCGTATATATGATAATATCATTACATTAGTGTTTACTACGATAAACTGTAAGCCAAGCGCCCGTTCTTCTGAAATTGGTCGAGATCATAAGAATCGGCGGAGAATCGAGATGCGATCTGATCACGGCGGGCGACTTCACGGAAGTTCGGAAGTTGGGAATAAAATCAGGAAGGCAGAAGGCAACTCGGTGTTCTGCTCGGATGACTGACCTCGCGACGGAGTATGACTCACGCAATGTTGCCATGTGTTCGAAATTGAATTCTTTAAAATAAATACGACATGGAAACTAATTCAAATATCGGCTACCGTTTTAGTTTTGAACTTTAAACTTTGTTTTTTTATTATAACAACCCAAAATCTAACAAATTTCATGTAATTTATTCTATAACCAATTTTTATACAGGATATTTCTTAATGTTATGTCAATATTGAAGAAAATAATTCCTGGCTTATTTTATGCCTACAATTTTATAAAAGCCTGCGCTCGACATTCATTTATTTTATATAGAGGGTGTCAAATGTCAAAAAAATCGTTTGGTGTCGTTCAAGTAATAAATACTGATTTTAGATCTCCTCCACTGTAAAAGCCAAAATGGGAAACTTGTAAATCTCCATCTGTCAAACAATAAGTCGTAAGATTTTTTTCAAAACTCTTATGAAACATCAAAATTAAAATTTACTTTTTTGTTTTTATTTTTATATCGTAGTACGTCAGGGGTTCCCCTCGGTACATTTTAAAAGAATACTAATATTCCCTTATTTAAATGCAAAAAGTACTTTTGCTATAAGTTTATGAATTTCCCTAAATTGATAGTAGCAAAACTGGACAACAGAAAATGCTTGCAAAGGGATTTTTTTATTGGTATAGACGCCTAGAAGCAAATTATTTCATTGATAGCAAAAAAGCGTAGAAATCCATCCCATTTACACATTATATAAGTTTGCAATAAGTCGTGTTATAAATAGCGTTAAACCACTTTTTAAGAAAAAATTGAACAGTTTTGTGGTTTTCGACGATTGTGACATAAAATATGAATTCTACAAAAATGATGTTATAATTTTATAAATTTTAATTGGTATAAGGCGTTTAACCACGGCAGAAAGGGAAAATTTCATTCGACTTCTCAACGAAGAAATGTCAAAAAAGCATATTGCGCACATTTACAATGTCAGCCGAAAGACAATTTAGAATATAAACCGTCGCGTCAAAACTACTGGGCATCGGGGTGGACACACATAAAAAATAAACCAAAGAACCGAAAGAATTTTAATGAGAGAAACTATGCAGAATAGAACAAAAAACTCTAGAAAACTAAATGACTCTTTAAGGAAACAAACTGGGGTGAGAGTTTCGGACAGAGCAGTGAGAAGAACATTAAATAAAAACAACTTGAGGTGATAATTTTTTTCAAAAACAACATAATGGCCGAATATTTTAAATTATAGAGCCCGTCACAGAACAAAATATGTGCGGTTATTACAACATCATAGAGCGAATAGGCGGGCATGAGCAAATCGGCATGCGAATTGGGGTAATGCATTGTTTAATAATTACTGACGAAACAAGATTTAATTTGATTTACTCCGATGGCCGAATCAGCAGTATTTGGAGGAAAATGTGACCCCTCAAGAAGCATTTGGTGGCGGAGGTGTTACATTGTGGGAAGGTATCATAAGAAACGGTACAATCGAGCTATTCATTACCAACCAAACCGTTAACGCTACTGTTTATCAGGATTAAATTTTGGAACCTATTGTTGTTGTTTTTACTAGAAATTACGGCTTGGAATTTCTATTGGTGTGTGACAACGCTCGACCTTACAGAGCGCAAAGAATCAGAGAGTTTTTGCAGGCACAGAACATTAGGTTGGACTGGCCTGCAAAGTCTCCGGATCTTAATATCATCGAACACGTTTGGTCTTATTTAAAAACTAAAAATAAGATTACGTGATGTTACCCCCTGAAACCTTAGAAACGCTTAGTTAGAATATTCGTGAAAAATGGAAGAATATTCCTCAAGATTTTATAAATAATCTTTTGGATACTCTACCAAATCGATGTCGGGAAGTAATACGTCGAGCAGGAGCACCAACAAAATATTAGTTTCTCTTGTTTTTAATTATTGTACCTACTTAATTTCAAATAAATTATTGCTAAAGATTAGGCATTTACACTTGGCATTTTTCCATTGATATTTGAAATATATGGGAAAAATTAAAACTAATTAACTAATGTACCTAACCTGCACGGCCTGAGGTCATCGCGAGTAGCTTCGCAATAATTTTTTATATAAAATGAGAAAAATTAAAAACAAAACAACTAATTTTCGCAGTTTGTGCGGCCAGTAACCATTAACACTCTTTTAAACTAACTTTGACATAAATTAAATTTGCATCCTATTCAAAATAATATTATTTTTTTTTTAATTAGTTTTATTTCAATAAATATTTAACAGATCAAACGAAGCAATTAATATAATAATAATAATACTCTCCCTAATTCACCCCCTTACGAGTGAATTTCAACCCCTGAAATCGACTGAACGACTTGTGTAGGGGAAGGGACGGCTATTATTATTATTTGCCGTGGCGCTCCGGGGCGACTTTAAGATGATTGATGGTGCCATTTGACTTACAGGTGAGGAAAACCCGGAAAACCTCACCCATTCTCATCGAGACGGTAATGTATGGCGAATTTTTTTAATCTGCATGTCATATCAACAGAAATTCAATTTCTATTAATACGCCACACATCATATCCTAAACCGAAACATGCAATTTAATTAAAAATCCACATGGTCCGGTGTGGGATTCGACACCCACCAGTCTCAGACTCATAAACTTGCCTATAAATGAATATAAGCGCGATAGACCGCTACTCCACCGTCCCGATATAATTTATAATTTTTTTAGTACATTATATCAAGCGTCTTTTCTTTCTACAAATTTGACCTATGGAGTTAAAAAGATATGGACACGTACCTTAGTAAATTAATAAAAATAAGCGAGCAGTTTCGGATTGACAAATCCATGTTCGAAATTACTTGCTGCAGCAGATCTTGAACGATCCAAATCTAGTTATTTATAAATTGAATACTCTACTTAAAAACGTGGCTTTAAAAAGGCAATAGTCTATAAAAACTAAAAAAAAATTGCAAAAAAAATAATGGAAAAACCTCGTGAACCCTCTATTAGCAAATAAATAAACAAAATATTACGCAAACTTATTGTCTCAGGTGCAAGTAGTCAATTGCGCGATTACCCACTGTCGTATTATACAATAAATTATTATAAAATATATTAATAAATAGAAAATATATAGATATCTTTTACATGGAGTTTATTTACATAAGTATGTTAAAATAACTCAAAACTAGCAGAATATGTTAAAACTAAAAAAATATATTATTTTCTGATAAAAATAGAAAAAGTTCACACAAAATTGTACACAAAGAGAAAAGTTAAAACTAATAAGGATAAGCTATGCAATTACCTCATTGAATATAAGGCCAAAGGTCGAAAAAGAAGGGTGCTATCACCTCTACTATGGTCCTCGACACCCTCATTAGCCATCTTAATAACAACACTACACAATAGCATAATATGCAGTTCACCTGGTCATTCTGCAAACAGGGAATTTTAAGAACATACTTTGCGAAAGAATGCAAGTAGCTATAAACTTGCATTGAAACTTCCATAACTCCTAAACACAAAACTAAACTTTGCAACAAAGGTGAAGTACCTAGGTCTCACCTTTGACATCAAGTTAAGATGGAACTGTCATTTAGAAAATAGAGTAAAACTAGCATACATAGCTTAGGAACAATGCTGCCGAACTGTAGGGCATACCTGGGGTTATTTCCCCAAAGTCGTCGCAAGGACTGACACGGCTATCGTAAGACCTTTGCTAACATACGGTGCAGTTGTCTGTGTACCGGAAACCCAAAAATTAACAGATATCCGTAAACTTAAACAAATTCAAAGAACAGCATGTCTCAACAAAACAGGAACCATGAAAACAACACCGACCAGAGGCATAGAAGTCATTCTTAGTCTCACTCCCCTTTATATCAAGAAGGTTGTTTTGACGACAATTACACGCCTCCGCACTGTTGGAATAGAACCTGATGTAGGATCTGGTAAGGCGAGATGTCGCTTTTGGCAGAAGGCGCTCAAAACACTTCCACTGCTTCAAACAAACCTGGACTGCTTCTCACCGAGATATATCTTCCATAAGAGCAGGTACGATTAATTTCAACACCGACGGTTCTAAATAAAAACAAAGTTCAGTATGTGGAGAATACTCCAGATTCTTAAACCTAAACACAAAATGGGATATGAGCAATAGTGCCAGTGTAGTTCAAACAGAGAAATCACTAGAAACAATATCACTTAAAGGAACATGCTCATCTATACATATAGCAGAGAAGCTTTATTCATCCTGACCAGACCACGAATTTACTCAGGGTTAGTACTAGAATGTCAAGAAGCTTTGAACGAAGTATCCATGAAAAATGTGGTCACCTTAAGATGGCTCAAAGTTCACGTCACATCGAAAGGTAAACGCCTTGCTGATTCACTAAACAAGAAAGCAGCCAACCAAATACTTTTTGGACATGGTCCTTCTATGGGCCTGACAAAATCGGTAGTGACCGACCTAATTAAAGAACATTTTCTTATGAAATTCAAGGAAAGAAGAAATGAAACAAGAAACTGCAGAGTTGCCAGGGAGCTCTTTAGTTATCCTGACAATACTGTAGCTAACAAATACTTAATTATGACTAGACAGAATCTGCGCCTAGTCACAAGCATTCTGACTGATCATTGCCCAGTACGGAAGCATCTCCATATCACGGGTCTGTCTAAATCCGCACACTGCAGAGGGTGCGAACAAGAATATGAGACTATCGAGCATATCCGGCCGATATAAAAGAAGCACCTATTGGCGACGTTGTCAACTACATTAAATCTGTAGTTTGGCTCACGAGCTAGAAGGTGCCTATAATCTTAGAAAAATGCACAATGGGCCTAGTGAGGCCTAAGTGCCGTGGTGGTAACCCATCTTCCGCACGTTACAGATACAGATAATAACGATGATATAAATTTTAGATTTTATTTATCTTTCTGCATAAGATTAGCTAGTTGCCAGCGTTTACCTATTTTCGTATAAAGGAAAACTTTTTTATTAATTCTCGCTCATTCTCGTATATACTTATACATCCTCCTACATTTTCATACACCCTCGTACATGCTTTTACATATTTTTAAATTTTTTTTTACATTTGTATCCTCAGTGTTTTGCCACTCGTACTTAACACTAACTTCAGTAAGATTAACATTATCTCACAATTGCTTAAAGTGATCAGATTATCCCTATCCCTTGTGCACGTTACCGATCTTCTCCTCATTGAGGCTCATATTTTTTTAAATATCTTAGGAGTACTTATGATAGTATCACATTTATGGATAATTCCATTTCCACAGTGTTATAAACTAAACATTTTGAATGCCACCATAGAAAAACAGTCAGGGGTTTATGGCTGTGATCCTGGGGAACGTTTAATAATTAAATAAATACGAGACCATGGTTTAAGTATGAAAAAATATGTATATTAAATTGAAGGTCTTGACAAGTCGTATGTAAAAAATTAAAGTGATAAAATAAACAGATTCTTGGCTAGCGAAGAGGAAGTGAGTTTTACCAGGGTTGCTACGTAATTAAGGTTGCCTAAAGGGTGACAAGGGTATGTATGAACTATCCACTTGTTAGCATAATGCTTTGTTTAAAATTTTCTTGTGCCAAAAGAGAAAAATGTGCTGGAGCGCTATCATGCATAAACCACATACGATTCCTTAGCAAAAATGATAAGTCATAAACTAATAAAGGGCTTGTATGAGTGACTATCAATTCAGCTAGGCAAAGAGAAGGTCTTCAACTATATCAGCCCATACATTAAGGCAAAACTGTTCTTGATAACCTGTATCTACTATAAGTAGATTTTCTTTCCCCTCTAGTAGCTACACATCTTCATACTTGTATTTTTCACATGCGTCTTAAAAATCCAACTAATGATGGGATACCAACAATTATTAAAGATCCCATACTGGTGACTCTGATTCAACACACGACCTTCTGGCAACTAAAGCATTATAATGAACCCATATGCTTTCAAGAATCCGACCCCGAAGCAGCGGCAGTAGTAGCAACAGCAGCAATGGTAGCGGAAATGCAAGCTACGTCTAATGTACGGGTGTGAGTTTAATTTTTTTGACGCTAATTTTCACAAATTTATACTATTTTACCAATATCTTGAACTAACACTTTTGACAAATGATCAAAAATATTTTCGATGGTTTGTATCTTTAAATTTTTACCAAGTTTATGTTTTGATTGTTGCAAAAGCCCATAAACAAATTAGGGTCATAAAGGACAAAATTTCAGAAAACAAACATTTAAACTGTTTTTCGCAAAACCATGTTAATAAGGTCGAGTTTAATTTCGTCAACTAAGTGAAAAAATCTATATCCTGGGTCAAATAAAAGGTATTTCTATTGTGTAAACACAATTTAAATGAATTAATAAACCTACTACAGTAAACATATCCTTTGAAGTTAGTTATAGAGTTAATACCCACTGAAAAATCACTAACCGCAAGTAAATAGTTTAGGTCATTTAAAAACTAACTAAAGTGTTCACTAATCATAGATAATTAATTTTATAAATCTCATTTTATCTACCATAAATAAACATTTTACTTGTCCCATATAGTATATAACTTTTATATATTTGCAGTAAGAAAAACTTCGCGATTGTAAGAAACAGTCACAAGTTTAGTTCATGAAATTTACGGTTTTGAACTCGAGATACCAGACGTTTTGAAAATCCTAGGCGTGAATGTTATCTTTTATGCCACATATACAAAAAAAAAAGGATCGCGTTTGCATATCAATGTTTAGAATTTATAGTTCGCAATTCAAATATTTCAACAAAATCGGAACATTATATCTTTTATTTTCTGCATTCGCCAGACCACGTCTTGAATATGCTTGTGATATTTGGATCTCAAACTACGGGTTACTTATTTTCATATTTCTAAAATTGAGGAGGTTTAGCAAAGGTATTTTAAGGTCATTGTACAGAGAGTTGCTTTTTAATTTATACATTAAGTTTTGCTAAATGTAATAAAACGTTATCATATTTAAATTTTTAAAAAGAACGAGTATATAAATATTTGACAGACAAATTTTTAACGTCCACCACTCCAGTGTGTTATCACAATACCGGCGGTGATAGGACTAAGTTGTCTACTTTATGGTCTACCGCAATTACTAGAAGCTTCGATGTTATAATACTATCTGAAACGTGGTTGCATGAAAATTATTTTGATGCGGAAATCAGCTTGCGTGGATATACAGTTTTTCGTGCTGATCGTAATCAAAATACCAGTGACTGCACAAGAGGTGGTGGTGTTCTTATTGCGGTAAAAAAATATTTCTTAGTCAACAGGTTAAATGTAAACAATTCAATAGAGCATCTGTTTATAAAATTTATTATTAATGATGACCAATTTATAAATGGAGCAACTTATATTTCTCCTGGTTCTAATAAAACGATTTATTTAACTCATGGTGCTACAGTTGAGGATATATCAACTCAGTATTCTGATTATTCGTTTTACTTGTTTGGTGACTATAACCTTACATTAGCTTCTTGGGCTAAATTAGATGAGGATGGTTTACTAGTTAGCTGCCCTCTACATTATCCTGCAAGAGAAATGGTTGAATATTTTTCATACTTAAACTTAAAACAATGTAATTGTATATCTAATCTATATAATGTATTCTTAGATCTTATTTTTTGCAATGAACCCTATTCTTTAAATGTTTTTAAAGCTATTGACCCTCTATTAGATAATAATTATCATCACTTAGCTATTGAATGTTATATCATGCTTGGGAAATTTGACCCGCTGCCTTTTGAGGATTTTTTTTGTTGATTTTAAGAATGCTTAAAACAATAATTTACCATACGAAGAAAGCTTATACAAAGTTTAAAACTACTAGGATGCATTCAGACTATCTTATCTTCTCTAATCTGGGATATCAGTGTAAAGTTCTTAGTAAAACCTGTTACGAGGTGTTCAAATTAAAGTGTTACAGTTAAATACTGCCAAAAATATGCATTTTAGAAAAAAAAGTTTTAGATAAAAGTTTTATAGTTAATTGGGGGAAACATTTTGGCCAAATTCATTTTTTTATAGCTAACCAAAATATGGCCATATCGAGGCGGACTTCGTTTTTTTTAATGGGAATCCCATTTTTTTACATATTCTTAAAGTACATAAAAAAATAAGAAACTTTTGATAAAAATATTTTTTTATTGGACTTTTTCTTTTTGAGTAACAGCTACTTGAAAATTTTGCTAGGCGAAAAAAAAGTTGACCATATTATGGTTAGCTATAAAAAACGATTTTAGCCAAAAATTTTTCCCTACAAAACTATAAAACTTTCGTCTGAAACGTTTTTTTTTTTTATAAAAGGTGGTATATAGCTGTAACACTTTAATTTGAACACCCGGTATATCAAGGGTGGATCAAAATATAACTGAAAATCCTAAGCAATTTTAAAGTTATGTAAATTCACTTATGGAATTATGGGATTCCAAGTATTATGTCTTTAGATAATGAATCTGCTTATGACGGAAATGGAATAGTAAATCTTTTTGCTTCCTTTTTTTCATCAGTATATAGTGTGATGATATTATTTATACTGTCACGTTAAGTGGTTTGTTGGGCAAACCATTTAATCGTGGGGTACGCCACTGCGTATTTCGGGTCGCCCAAACGATCTTCCAGTCGAGGAAGATCTTTGTGCCACCAGAAAATACTCACTGGAGAACCTTTCTTATGATTTATTACGCTTGGCTTGGCTTTACGCTACTGGGGAAGGAATAAAAGTCACTGCATAAAAAACTACAAATCTTTAATAAATACAAACTAAAATCCCCTGAACAACCCAGAAATCCCCAATATTATATTACACCCCAAATATACAATATATACACTACAAAGACTTTAGAGAACCAACTGGTTACTTTTCTCAGAAATACCTTTTTTATTTTATTTTATTTTATATTAGATTTATAAAATACTCTTACCACATGCTTTAACAGGAAGCTTGAATGTCACGACTTTTTTTATTTTTATTTTTATTGCTGTAATACAGCAAAGTATTACCTACTGCCGATTTATGTCACAGCCCAAGAACTTATAGCCTCGGTTGTGCCAAAAATGTTGTTATTTTTTGTTTTGTCAATTTGGCTAGCTGACCCCAACATTGTTTTAAAATTGTAGAATCAGCATAACCGAATAGAGTACTTTGTTTACTTTCAACATAAAATAAAGTTTTTAATTACTAGACGAAAAGATTGTTATTGTTTTAAATAACTTTAAATGTAATATTAAACACAAATTGGAATTGAATCGAAATTAAAAAGATTGAAATAAAATTATATTTTTGAAAATAGTCGTGAAGAAAAAGTGTGCGTGTGTAGACAGACTCTAATTTCAATTTTTTTTGTTTTCAATTGTTCTCCGTAATTTGTATTTTATGTAGTCATTAAGGATATCTGTAATTAACATTTTTCGGATTCTGAGCTTAAAAGCCGGGGTCCAGCTTTAACAGGTAGGGGGCATGTCACGAATTGCATTTAAAAATAATTAGATTTTTATTAAAGAAAAAATAAAGTACTTTCCAAAAATATATTTCAACTCAAATTTTATTAAAGCCATTTTAGTGGTAAGTACATTTATTATTGTTTCTGAATAATTTACCTTTAGATAACTAATTTAAATAACCTTAGTACATTAGTTGTGGTCAACGATCGAATGTTGTGCCCAACGATCGAATGTTGTGCCAAGTTCAATGATGTTTTTCTGTCTTAATTGGGACATACCTACTTTCTCATTTTTGTTAGTTATCTGACTTAGTCATTTAATATCCAAATCAGTGTAAAGAAGATAAATATCCCCGTTTTAAGGGTATGAACAGTTCAATAGGTATTAATTTTTATTTACATATTTTTCAGGTGCAGAAAAGCCAACTGAGACTGAGGGCGCTATTATTACTGTTATTTATTACATAATATAATTAAGACTGTATCTTTTATATTAAAACAATAAATTGAATATTTTATTAAGGAACATTTTTTGTAGGTTATAATTATAATAATTATAAAATACTACTACAAATTTTATTTAAAATTACTACAATTTGTATGAATTTTTACTATTTATTGTGTAAAATTTTCGTATTTATTTTCATAAAACGCAATACATTTTTAATATAAATTCATAAAATAAATAGCAAAAATTATAACAATTTGTAGAACAATTCTTATGATGCATTTGGATATTTTTACTACAAATTGTAGACAATAACTCTACAATACATTCTCTACAAATATTTGGAAATTTTTACTACAAATTATTCCTGTCCCTATATGTACTATTTATTGTAGAGAAAAAATGTATAATTGTAGAAATTTGTTCTACAATTTTTTTTTCGTGTAATCTAATACATTCGTTTGAAATTTTGCAGGACTGAAATCGTCGAAGCAAAATATACAAAAGAAGAATTTTTAAATGAGTTAAAAAATAAGTGGTCAGAGCTATTATTGAAGCACGATTTTGTGGCAAAGTCTCAAGCGTCTTATTTTTCCAAACAAGAAGATTTTTCCGAAAACTATTCTTTCGTCGCGTATTATAAAGAAAATGGAGAAATGAAGCATGAAAGTTTTGTGATGATTTCAGAGAAACTTAGTCATGACGCAAGTTCGGTACATCTCTTCAATAAAAAATGATTGAATTTTTAAAAAATAAATTTGGTGCAGATAACGTAAAAAAATTAAGTATTTTTCCGGTGGGACAGCCTCGCAATATAAGAATAAATATAACTTTGCCAACTTAATCAATCATAAGAATGATTTTGCTGTTGAAGCGGAGTGGAATTTTTTCGCCACATCCCATGGCAAAGGAGCATGTGATGGCTTAGCAGGGAGTGTAAGAAAAGATAATGTCTGTGATTCGATAATAAATGTATTTATTGTTTGTATCTATGCAGGGTAATTACCTCTGTATTAATTTACTTAAAGGGGGTTCTCGTTAAATAAATAAATAAATAAAAAAAAATAGAATTTAATACAAGAAAATGCCATGCAATCAATTTCAACAGAAAACATAGTCCTATTGAAAATATCTATAAAATCAATGGATACTGTCACAGCTGTAAAAGATTTAGGTGTGATACTAGATTCCACCTTTTCTCTTCTAACTCATATAACGACCTCAGTTAATAAAGCATTAAGAATGTTGGGTTTCCTTAGAAAAACTACTTCTGATTTTTATAATGTGATGTTTAAAGATTCTTTATTGTGTCTTAGACCTTATAATAAATATGCTTTCGCTGTATGGAATCCTTTTTATGTATATCTAATCCATAATATAAAACAGGTTTAAATAAAATTTTTACAATTAGGACACACGGAAAAAAAATTGTAGAACAAATTTCTACAATTATAGATTTTTTCTTTACAATAAATAGTACATATAGGGACAGGGACAATTTGTAGTAAAAATTTCCAAATATTTGTAGAGAATGTATTGTAGAGTTATTATCTACAATATTTAGTAAAAATATCCAAATGCATCATAAGAATTGTTCTACAAATTGTTATAATTTTTGCTATTCATTGTATGAATTTATATTAAAAATGTATTGCGTTTTATAAAAATAAATACGAAAATTTTACACAATAAATAGTAAAAATTAATACAAATTGTAGTAATTTTTAATAAAACTTCCATAATTATTATAATTATAACCTAGAAAAAAATGTTCCTTAATAAAATATTCAATTTATTGTTTTAATACAAAAGATACAAAGTCTTAATTACATGATGTAAGAAATAACAGTAATAATAGCACCCTCAGTCTCAGTTGGCTTTTCTGCACATGAAAAATATGAAATAAAAATTAATAACAATTGAACTGTTCATACTCGGGGATATTTATCACCTTTACACTGATTTGGATATTAAATGATTAAGTCAGATAACTAACAAAAATAAGAAAGTAGGTATGTCACAATTAAGACAAAAAAACATCATTGAACTTGTCACAAAATTCGATCGTTGGGCACAACATTCGATCGTTGGCCACAACTATTTTTTTTAAAATAATCTACTAAGGTTATTTAAATTAGTTATCTAAAGGTAAATTATTCAGAAACAATAATAAATCTACTTACCACCAATAGAATTTATTATTAAAATTTTCTTAAACGCATCGGTGCTTATAATATAATAATGTATTATAGGTACTCGTATATGTACCATGCTTTGTTATGTGAACATGGCGAACGGCTACTGCTGTCTGGCCATTTATGATCGACGTCAGAAAACGTTGGCCAATAGCAGAATTCTGTTTTGTTCATATGACTTAGAATTTCTACAATATTATAGAATATTTTTGAACAAAATTGAATTTTTTTCATAAGAAGGGATGTAAATTATTACTATTTTTTGTAGAGAAAATTACTATTTTTTGTAGAGATAATTATTAATATTTGTACAATTTTTTTCAGAAGTTAGTAGTAGTAATTACGATAATTGTAATAAATTTCTACTTCTACAAACAATAGTAAAATATACTAAACATTGTGGACTTCTTTCCTATTGTTGTAGCATTTTATTCGACAATTCAATTGCTACAATAATGAATAGTTTTTAAGGATAAATTGTAGTAAAATTTTCTACAAACTGTTAAGTATTTTTCTACAAGTCTACTACTACAACATTGTAGTAAAATTTTCTAGTCACATTTTTTTCCGTGCAAATTACACACACTATGTCATCTTGAGACCCTTCTGAGCAGAAGAAACCAAAGGGATATTAAAAGATTATTTAACATTATCAACTCATCTCCCAATTGTCCCTACTTTTTATCTTAAATTGGATTTTTTGTACCATCTAGCCTAACTAGGAATACTAATACATTCTCCCAACCTTTCCAAAAAACAAATTATGGTTTTCATTATTTTATTGCTAGAGTCACAAGATCTGCTAGTAGACTAAATGTAGAATAAATTATTTCTCCATCAGAATTTTCTAACCATTTATGTATATTTAGAAAAGAATTTTTTAAGATTTTTAATTAATTGTTTTTTAATATGAATATATCGTGGGCTTACAAGCAAAAGGTATTAAGTCAAAAAATAGGTTTATAAGTTATAATCAATTCAAAGTTTCAATGAAGATCTATTCTTTTATAAATTATTTACGGAATATCAACTGCTTCAAAGAAAATGTACATGCTTTCGGAATACAATGGACTGTTTTTTACTGATATACAAAAATATAAACCCATTTCGACAAATTTTTGACTTAGTGCCTTTTGCTTGTAAGCCCACGATATTTTAAATTAATTTATTATTAGTTAGGATTTTATTACTATTTAATGAATGTGATATGTATTCTCTGTGATTGTATTGTTTTAACGGGCTCTAACCAAATAAATAAATTATTAATAGGTTGGTCCTTCACCTTCTTGTATCTAATATCAAATTGAATGAGCTTTATTCTGGAGATCTTTAAAACTCAGGCAAAAATTATCTTTTCTTGATAGACCTGTATATTATAAGCGTAAGATCAATATTTATTTTCACTTATCAATAACAATAAATAACCACTAGTATATCTATATATAGCTATTATTACCCATACCTTCTGGAAGAGGACATACAGGTTTTTGTCAAATATTATCACGGTTAAAAGAAATTATCAAGTAAAATCAAAACTGCAAGTCGATGTCAGCTTTCGTTTTAAAGTTATCAATTAACGAACATACATACGCACGGACAGTCGACCAAATGGGTTTTTGTTTGCTTTTTTTTAAACTTGAAGTGGTCGGTAACGTGCAGAGAAGTTTCGAAAAGGGAATGAATAAATGAAGTACTGAATGAATCGATAAATACACTATCAAAATTTGTGGGAATTTGTAAAATTAATCCATACTATTATTTTTTCACTATATATTATTGGATTTACTCTTACCTCGGATTTGGTTGCAAATCTAATTTTTCTGATTACAAACACCGCGAACGAGATAATTACTTACCTTCGTATTTACGATTACACGTAACACTTTATTCTTGATATCTGCTAATTTGGCACAATCCCAGAGTCGTATAACATTTGGTTAAACTAGTTTTGAGATATGAATCTAATTCATAAGTTTATTATATGAGGATAAAAATTTGTGATCTTTTTTATTTTGAAAATTTAATGTACTGGTAAGAAGAGTGTTAATTAAAATTGTAATTGTAAAATTGAATCGTAATAGTAGTTTGTGCAGCAAGAGTGGATATGAAGTTGTACCGTATATTTCCGTAATAGTTTATTAAATGTTAATGACTTCCTTAAGAATTTTTTCACAGCTATAAATGAATAAAAATAAACTAAAAAAATTAAAATTCATTTAATTTTACACTTCTACATTTTGCGTAAAAATATCAGATTGACATATTTAGGAAAACATAACTTAACTAACATTAGTTATGAACTGAACTGAAGCAAAGAAAAAATAGTATATTACATTACGAGTGTGGAAAGTGACATTTTTCACACGAGTGGGAATTATTGTCGCACGAGGCACAAGCCGAGTGCGATTATCACACGAGTGTGGAAAATCACTTTTCACACAAGTGATGTACAATATTTTTCCTACGACCACAAAATAATTTCATCAAAAAATGTAAAACCAGGTTATTATTATATTAATTAAAATGTATTTAAAAAAATAATCAACAATAATTGTATTTATTCAATTTTCATATTTTTCAAAACAAAAATAAAGAAAAACAAAAAAAAATTCTGCGACCACCAAGTTTTAACGCGGGCCCGTAGGCGCGTCGTGTAAGTTAAAGTTGAAATTTCAACTATCCTACAACCTAAGCTAATGGGTCTTATGTCAAATGCATTTTTAATTCGATTTTAAGTTTAAACAGAATAAAAAGCCAAAATAATGAGATGTATGTAGTTATTTTAAAATTATTTTAAAAATTGTTACAAATAAATATCTAGGGTTTAAGTTAATCGTCAATTTTAATAATTAAATCATCATATCGATTTTACTGTTAATATGGACATTACATAAATCATAATAGAAATGATGCGTTTGACATTATATGACAGCTGATGCGGAAATGTAAAACGAGGTTTATATTATAATAAATAAAATGAATTAAAAAAAACAATTAATAATAATCGTATTTATTCAAATTTTATATTTTCTAAACAAAAACTAAAAAACAAAAAAAAAATAAAAAAAAACAAAAAAAATTCTGCCCCCGCAAGGATTTGAACGCGGTCCCTCGCCAGGTCTCAAATGGCAAAGTTGATAAAGTTTAATACTCTACCACCTGAGCTAATAGGCCTTGCGTCAATTGAATGATCTAATTAATTATGTGTTTAACCAGAATAAAAAGCAAACATAACTCAGTTATTTTAAAATGATTTTATTAATAATTGTTAAAGATAATTATCTAGGATCTAATTTACAACAATTTCAATAATTTAACAATCATATCGATTTCAGTATTAATATGGACATTACATAGATCAAAATAGAAATGAGGCGTTTGACATTTTGTGACAGCTGATGCGGAAAGTAGCTTATTCGCACACGGGTGTAAAGTAAATTATTATTCATACGCGTGTGATATAGGGCACTTTCCGTAGGACTATATAGTGTGATTTGTGTCACTTTCTTAAGTGGTCGTAGGAAAAATGGTTTTTCTACGATCACTTTTCAAAGTAGGCTTTTGCACATTCAAATCTAACTGAAAAGTTGACGTTTTCCATGAATTGTCATAGTTTGACATTATTGCCGCATATAGGCCGAAACTTTTTTTTGGCACACGCCAATTTTTATTAGAAAATTTTATTAGAAAGGTTGTAATTATAAAGCTCATCCGTATTTTAAAAGAAAATGTAGGCTAATCTGAATCTTTTAGTTGAACATTTATTAGTTAAATTCATTTTCCTTAATATTTAAATGATAATTAAAATATTAAAAATAAATTACCCTGTTTTTAACACTAATATTTAACATGTCTTGTAGGTGTAGAGCCTAGCGTGTTTGTCTTTGAACCTGGTGGTCGTGAGTTCAATCCTCACCAGTTATTATTTTTTTTTTTTGAAATTTAATTTTTTTTTGTAAAATTAAATAAAACTTAAAATACTGTATGAGCCATTAATTTGCGATTTGAGAATTCTAACCGATGATTTTGTAAATTATTTTTAAGATATACAAACAAATATTTTTTATGCTAATTATAACATTATTCTTCAAGTAAGCAGGCAACACAATATACACCTAACATACGTTTCGTTTGCTAGTCAAGTTAGCCGTGTCTGTCAAATTATCGTAGTAAGATTTGAATTCGACAAAATAAAACTATATACTTTTAATATCGTGTGATCGTAGAAAAAATATTGTGTGTAATTCGAGCGGAAAGCTATTTGCTGCTTACGATAAAATGCCGCATTCTGCTGCGCGTCGCGCGGCAACTTTTTAACTTGAGCGTCAAAGTAGCACTTTCCGCTCTTAATACACAAATAGATATTTCAGTATGTCTGGTCAAATAGGGGTAGAATATTTGTAAAACAAAACGATATAGTTAAAATTATCAATAACCCTTGTGACAATTATGAATTAAAGATTTAAGCCCATATACTATTGAAAGTATATCAAAAATCAAGCATGTCCTGCAAACCACTCTGATAGAGAGGCCATTTTATACAAAGCAACATGCCTATCAATCAGGAAAATCTTGTGAGTCTGCTCTGCATAATCTTGTAACCAAGATAGAGGGGGGACTCAGTAGCCAATAAATAGTCCTAGGAGTATTTATTAAAATAGAAGGAGCTTCTGATAATACCTCCTGTCGCTCGCAAACATGGAACAGAAGACACCATCTGCTGGCGGATAGAAGACATGTTACGCGGACGGCAAGTACAGGCACAAATTTTCAGTAAAACTATGCAGATGAATATCCACATGGGATGCCCACAGGGTGGAGTACTTTATCCTCTACTATGAAACCCAGCGGCAGATGTACTGTTGAGGGAAACACCAAACCACAGTATTTGAACTCATGCAAAGAGCTCTTAAGCTGACAGAAATGTGGTACGTTAGGGAATACCTCTTGGTAAACCCTGACAAGGTACAACTCATAGCCTTTACTCGAAAAACAAGGTTGGAGGTTTTAGAAACTCCGACTTTGTTTGGAGGAAGGCTAAACAAAATGAACCAAGTAAAATATCTGGGTCTAATCCTAGATAGCGAATTAACTTGGAACAAACACTTACAAAAAGTGACCAACAAATAAAATGTCTCTCATTGTAGAGAGACGGGCATTTGGAAAAACATAGAAATTTAAACCAAAAATGGTCCACTGGCTATATTTGGCAATAACAAAACCCATGATAACTTATGGAGCGGTTGTTCAGGAGTACAGAGGCTGGCATGCCTTTTTATTACAGGAGCACCCCTTGATCTGGTCATAAAAGGGGAGGCCAGAATGAGAGCATACAGACTGGGAATCTCCAACAACTGGAACCCACTGGGACGTATAAAACGTACCAGAATAACACATGAAGTAAATGATTCTATATTAAATATGGAATCAGATCACATGACACACCTCTTAACCTTTAACAGACAGTTCCAGGTCAACTGCAACTGGAAAGAGGTAAATACCTGCTTAGCGGTCTCGTATGGTATACGGATGAATCTAAAACTAACAAGGGAACAGGCTCTGGCGTACATGGAGTTAAACCCAAATGCGACATTCTCGTCTCACTGGGAAAACATACTACTGTATTTCAGGCTAAAATACATGCAATCGAATTATGTGTATGAGATAATTTAAGAAGAAAGTACAAAAAACAAACCATCCTAATTCTTTCAGATAGCCAAGCAGCCTTAAAATCTCTTGATTCAAACAGAATCAAGTCAAAGCTTGTCTGGAACTGCATTGGAATACTAAATGATCTGACAACCCACAACAAGGTAACACTATCCAAGGAAATGAAAAGGCTGATGAACTCGCCAAAGAGGGATCAGATGTACTATTCACAAGATCCGAACCTGTATTTTCGATGAGCCAAACCTCTGCTCTACAGGCTATGAACAGGTGGATAACCACAAAATACCTAATTTATTGGCAACAAATAAGAGAGCACAAAATCAGTAAGCTCATGCTAAAGGGACCAAACCTACGCATGGCTACTAAGGCACTACAACTCGCAAGACCTCAGATATCCACCATTGTGGAATTTCTAACGGGGCACTGCTTGCTAAAACACCTTCATGTGATGGGATTACACAATGAGCCCACTACGTGTAGACTCTGCATGGAAGAGGAAAAACTTCATACCATGTGATCTTCGAATGCGAAGCTCCTACTAGGCGACGTTTCACCCTTTTCATCCTAGAACCAGAAAGAACGCTCCAGGAACACTTGGTAGAAAATTTATTAAAACTAACCAAAGACACAGGATTATTCCAAATATAGTATCTGAATACGGAGAAAGCAGGGGAATACAATAGACCAAAGAGGCCGCAGTATTCTGGGTCAAACCTATACCCTACCTGCTTATAACCGGCAAATATAAAGATAAACATATCAAACAGTGTAGATTTTTTGTAGTAAGATACTCTTTAGTACTTATCTTATCTTAATGCGCATGCATTAAGACATAAACGTACATTGATGTACGCGCGGTGATGTATGTAGGTCTAATTTTATCTCTACACGTACATACTTGTATGTCAGTTTCCTCTGCGCCGTATTGAAAGTTTGTCGCTGTGTCAAGCAAAGATAATTTAATGTTACTAGCAGTGGCGTGCGTCAATTGAATAAAAGGCGTCGGTCACAAAGAAAATGGGTTAAAGATTGGCTAATAAAGAGGAACCAATATTATCATATTAGTTTACTTAAAGAGCTACGATTAGAACCGAAACTATCTCCGGACGAATGAAGATAGTTATGTAACACTTCTTGGCTCCATGGTTTGCGACTTAGCTAAGCGATCCAAGAGGTCGCAATCGTTGTCGTGACGGGACGCAGATTAACGTTGAATTAACAAATCTTGCGCAATGTAAAGTAAAAGAGAATTACCCTAAGTATCAGCTATTATTGGTCCAATTCGACTAGGAAAAACGGGGTAATGAAAAAAATTACATTTAGGTTAACATTGAAGAGGAAAATCACGATTTGCATGAGAAAAATTGCAAATCTGGCCAATATTGGCTAATATGTAGACTTAGGTCCATTGTCATTAGTACTGCTCGTGATTTTCTCTTTATCGATAATGTATGCCACGTCTTTCTCTTAGTATCATTTGTTCCATGCACATTGGACTAATAATATCTGAGATATAGACTTTTGGATTTGCTACTGCGCGTTAATCCCCTACATAATGCTATTATTTTCATGTAAATCGGACTAATACTAGCTAAGATATACACTTTGGTCCTTTCAGCATAACCACTGCGCGTGATTTTTCTCCTTAGCGTTAACCTACATGTAATTTCCTCTACTACCCCATTTATCCAGTCGAATTGGACCAATAATATTGCGCAATAATATTGCGCATGATTTTTCTGTTGAATATTATTCTATGTCACGCCACGACATACGATGGGCGATATCTTGGATCCGAATCCCAAATTACCTAGCACCACGACAGGTGGCACCATCTAGCGGGGACTTTTGGAACTATGAGCCAATTCTCTCTTTGCTCATCTACTTCGCCACAACTTTACTGGCACAATATTACCAACAACACGTGCAATTTCTTCCAATATATCAGGAACTGTGTTTGGTTAATGTAAACGAAATACTTTATAAAACATGCAAAGTGTCACAAGTTGCATCGTCCTTCTCATTCAAATCCATACCGACCAGTGCAAGCCACAAAAATCTGTTATTATTTGCATTAATGTTCACTATTTACTGTCACAGTATTGACAGTGTCGTTCTCGAGAATGTATAGCTCAATCACTCCACAAAATCTGCACCAAGCAGTGTCTCGTTGTGCCAACAAAGATCAGAAACCAGTCATTGACACCAGGATTCTGTGCAGTAAATTATTACGATCCCAAATTATATACTGCGCAGAATCCTTGTTCTAATGACTGGTTTCGGATGGTTGTTGGAAGAGACCTTTAGAAACAATATGTGTATTTTATGCTCCCCAAATAGGGCTGTTTTGTGTGTTCACGTATTTCAGGTACTCATTCAAGTGAAAGTGCTCCTCGCTTGCTGCGTTTGTTTATCCACATCGGATGCATCTGAGATGTTGTGAATCTGAAAGATGCATCGGATGTGGATATTTAAACGTAGCAATATTAGTTAAAGTAAATTTTTATAATAAAATTATGGTCCGTAACTTGGTTTTCCAACATCATCTTGACGAATCTGCGCTGTTGGCTTGAGTTCTAGAGCCAACTGAACTTTATGAGGATGCAGGTGAAGATATTTTTTTAAATTTTCTACAAGCGAAATGTAATTTGATCAAAAATTGCACTTAATATGCGAACTATTTTCATTTGATATACATTTTTAGTATTGAAATTCGCTGGAACTTCATGTCTTACAATTGCGATATGTTTATTTCGCAGTTGTCAAATATTTAGTAATACAGTACTTTTGATTAAAAAAAATGTCGCGAAATTCAAATCATGCGCTCATTTTGAAACATTTTTACCTCTTATTAATTTTTTTTAATTTACTTTAGCAACTCCACCATCACCGATCGATTTAAGTGACATGCCAGAGCCTGAATATTCTAAATTTTATATAGTTAGTTGTATAACATTATCATCTGCTTTGTATATAATATTGAAAATTATTGTAAAAATTATTATAAATAGAAAATATTATTCTTCTTGTAAAACAAAAATAACTGAAATAGATAAGGTGTTTTAATTAAAAACAACATTTTTATTATATATTATATTTATTAATAACAAAAATTACAACGGTAAGACACCAGTGACGTAGACATTCGATGTTCTCCTGGGTACATTTGCATGATCTGTTGGCGTGGTACATGCAGGGATTAGGACCACTACTATTATTGGAAATATTCCAAACACGTGACCCTTTTTTAGTAAAAAGTCAGCTTTTTCTTCACCTCTCACGTAGATGCAAACAACATGATATAATAAATGTGATTCCAATATTCAGTTTAACTTGGAATTCTTAACATCTATAGAGGAATAGTCGATTCCACGAACACGTTTCTCAACATATCTAACGCTAATTATATCACGCGTATTTAGGTTAGCATACGGTGTAGGAGGCGTAAACAAAGCATGGTATTGTTTATAACCAATTTCGATACTCAATTCCTTTGGATGAAAAATACTGTTGATGCAGAAACCTTGGATGTCAACGAATGCGATACTCTGGTGGCAGAAACAAGACTGAATTAGAACTACTTTTTGACACGTGTAGGAATATTATTTTTGTAAAAGTGCTTCATGTAGAGTGGGAGAGCATTTGCATAAATTGAAGAAAATCAAGTTTGGCATCCTCAGTTGTTTGCAGTCGATCTGTAAAAATGTATTCTCAAGATACTAGTTACGGTTCAAGTAGTGAGTTTTGTTTTACGTTATAACCACCATCACCAACACCATCATCGGTATTGTCTGAAAATTAGGATGGTGTACTTAATTTTCTATTAGAGAAGTATGGAGAAGCAGCCAAGAACGAAGTTCATTACCTACTCTACATGCAATTCCCACAAGGTTCCTGTCAGATTGGGTGTGGTCTGAGTCTAGCAAGATCGTTCACCCTCGCTGTTGTTATACAGAATGGACCGTGGGAAATAATATCGTTTAGTTCCTATGAATGGGAGCAATTAATAACCCTACTTCAAGACAACAATTTTTTTAACGAGATTGTGGATCTTTCTGATGAGTACGACGATGTTGAGTTTCACTGTGGTGATTACTGCAAAGTTCGACAAGTGATCTTCGAAGATACAAAGTTTATCATCGTAAGTAATCACAATATAGACTTTTGGTTAACAGAACAAGATGTTATGGAACTTGTTGATTTAAATAATAATAATAATATTAATAATAATAATAATAATAATAATAATAATAATAATAATAATAATAATAATAATAATAATAATAATAATAATAATAATAATAATAATAATAATAATAATAATAATAATAATAATAATAATAATAATAATAATAATAATAATAATAATAATAATAATAATAATAATAATAATAATAATAATATTAATAATAATAATAATAATAATAATAATAATAATAATAATAATAATAATAATAATAATAATACTCTCCCTAATTCACCCCCTTACGAGTGAATTTCAACCCCTGAAGTCGACTGAACGACTTGTGTAGGGGAAGGGACGGCTATTATTATTATTTGCCGTGGCGCTCCGGGGCGACTTAAAGATGATTGATGATGCCATTTGACTTACAGGTGAGGAAAACCCGGAAAACCTCACCCACCATCATCGAGACGGTAATGTATGGCGAATTTTTTTAATCTGCATGTCATATCAACAGAAATTGAATTTCTATTAATACGCCACACATCAAATCCTAAACCGAACCATGCAATTTAATTAAAAATCCACATGGTCTGGTCTGGGATTCGAAACCCAGCAGTCTCAGACTCATAAACTTGCCTATAAATGAATATAAGCGCGATAGACCGATACACCACCGTCCCGATAGGCAACTTATTATTATTTAAATTATCAATAACAAAAATGTATAGGTAAGCAACCTGTTTTTCCAATTCCTTTTAACGAAGTCTAGTCCATTTTACTTTATAACTCTCTAGCTGTAAATGGCGGCCACTACCACTGGAAACAATCCTAAAAATAAATCATTTCACCACATCTTCTATTATTATTCTCGTCGCTTCTTTGACTTATCTACGTATTTTTGATAAAAATTGCCTTTATTAATGTTTTTATCCATCAGCAATATATCGAATTTGTATTCACGCATGATGGTAAATTTTCAAGATCTGACAACGCAGCAAACATTACAATGGAGAGAGATGTGCACCATATCTGCAGCATGTCCGAAACTGAATTTATTTTCTTTTATTTTTCGTTTGGACAACTAATAAATCAGATAAATCAATCTTAAATGTACTGGGGGAGCATAACTTATTAGTGATATCTGTTACGAAAGACCCGATATCTGAAGCGACACAATTGATGTTAGTGTTCACCGTGGCGCGCTATAGTTTATAAGTCGTCATATCATCGACGACGTCCTTCTTTATTTTCAATGTATTTATTACTTTAAGAGAAATATTTACGATACAAACGAGTGGAGTCGGTGGCTTACGAGGTATTTTTTTAACGATTGACAAAAATATTGCATATTTTATTTTAGGTCATTATTTTTATTTTATTTTTTTCTTTAAAACTTTTTATTTGTTTGTTTAGAGATAGCCTTTTTACTGAATAAGCAATAGTGTTACAAATTACAAACATGGAACGAAAGTATCATAGCGTGCCCTGCCGACTAACAGCGACTCCTATTTTGTTTGTTGTTGACAGAATGATATTTACAGTGATTTATTTCTTATTTCTGTAGTTTGGCAAGTAAGATACCACATTTAACTGAGTTAGACTCTGTTAAAATTGTTACTTCAGCCAGTAAGGGTTGGAGTCGACAAGATAGTGCGCAGAGATTGCATATTCATCAATCGACTGTTTCTCGTATATTGAACCGATACAATGAGACTGAAGAATACAAAAGGAAGTAAAAGATGTACAACGTCAAGGAATGACCGATATTTGCGAATAAAATCCTTGCAAAATCGCTCACTTACCGCTTTGCGTCTAAGAAATAAATTATCTATTGATAAAGAAGTCAATGTAAGTGTCAAAACCCATATAAAAAGACTGAAGGAGGTCGGTTTAAATCCGAAACGTCTTGCTAGAGTCCCTAGGCTTCTTTCGCATCACAAAGTCAGACAACTACAATTTGCAAGAGCCCATGCTGATTGGAATGAACAACAATGGGGAAAATCATTTTTACAGATGAAATAAGAATAAAACTGTGGAAGCCAGAAAGTCTGGGGAACAGTTCGCAGAATGTAATCTCGTACGAAACGTTAGCTTTGGTGGCAGCTCCATTATGCTTTGAGGAGGCATTATTTGGGAGAGTCTCACGAAGCTTGTTGAGGAAAATTTAAGAATAGATGCTGACTGGTACATACGCAATATTCTTAAGGAACATGATTTACCTTATGTCGGCTTTATGGGTAGGATGACTTTGTGCTTGCATGACAATGCCTGCGCCCATGCCGCAAGAACAGTGATCCAGTACCTTGAGGATGTCGGGCTTGAGGCACTAGACTGGCCATAAATGAGTCCTTATGCTAATCCCATAGAACATCTATAAAACACCCTAAAGCGAAACATACGTGTACGAAATCCAGCTCCTAACTTAATTGCAGAATTAAGAATTTCAGCACAGGAAGAATGGAATCGAATTCGTCAAGAAACAATCCAAGATCTTCTGTGCAGTATGCCTAAGAGCTAGAGAAAAAAATTACTATCTTGTTCCAAAATACTGTTATCTTGTCGTTATTGTTACTCTTTCCAAATAAATAAAAATAAACTTAAAATAAAATATGCAATATTTTTTGTCTGTGAGTGTATATATAAAATTTTTACATTTTTCGACAATGTTCCAAAATTTTTTTTAATACGTCTATAATAATCATGTTGAAAAATGTCCTAGTGTAATTACAAAAAATTTTTTGTTATTGTACTACTGAAATATTAAATACAACATTGTAATGATTACAACTTAAAGAGGCCCCAAAACCTTTTTTTGGGGCACGACTGTATATCCTACGCTGGGTGGAATCGGAAAAGAAAACACAATTACAGTTAATTCGCTTCATTTTCAACCATTTAAACAGTACACTTCATATTAGATCGTAACATAGCACAGTAGATCTTAACATTTTAAATTACATTGATTTTATAACAGTGAAAGGTTCCCTGAAGGGGCGGACTACCTTCCTTAACACCTTAACAGAAAGCTAAAGCTGGTATCGAGGCGATAGTTGAGCGCCAAATGCGCTATGACGAATGACTTTGATAAGTGACAATGTGTGTCATAAAGCCATAGGCATTTTTATGCGTTACATATATTACAAAATAGTGCCATCAAGGAACTGTCAAAACTATAAAAATATTATTAAAAAAGGTTCAATATTGTAAATTGAACAAACACGTTGCCTTCTTTTTAGATTTCTTCGATGTAAATTGTACTTAATAGGTGATTTAGCTCAAATTGTTGATACTGCGTGGATTCATAAATTGACCAGGACAAATGAAATCAGATTAGCTTGACCGATTCGCGGGCCAAGGTCTACTTTACGATAAAATGAAAGATATTACAATTTGATAACGACAAAAAAGTTGAGACCACCAAGTTTTTTGAGTAACTTGGAAACCTTATCTGACCTGATATGTCCTGTTTAATTGAGTCAGTCTCTGGTACTTAAAGTTATCTGTATGAGTTCTGGCAAATAAAACAAAGTGAGAAAATTTAATACATTTAATAAAAAAAATAAAATGGTGAAATTTTACATAGCAAATAAAATTGAGTGATATTATATGAATGAATAAATGTACTGTTAGATACTTCGATAAATATTAATTGTGACCATGTGGCATTCTGGTACGGTAAGTACGGCACTTCCCTGTTGTATGTCCACCTTTAGGTACTTTGATATTTGGGGCTTCTTGTTTCTAAGAGCTGGGAGCAACTACGTAACTCGGTACTTCTCTTAGAGCTTCTAAAGCAACTAGGAGCTTCTTGGAGGAGCTTGGAGCTTCTTAAAGCTTATTGGAGGCGCTTAATTTTATTGGAGCTTCTTCCTGAAGGATCTTAAGTTTCATAGAAGAGTAGCCTCTTCTTGGAGGATCTTAAGCTTCGTAGAGTAGCCTCTTCTTGGAGCCACTATAGGTTTATAAATAAAAAAACCTCGATACTGTGTGTAAAAGTACATATACATGCCAGTTTGGAAATCTAACGGATTTATGCATAAACGGGACAAATATTTAAGTTACATCGTCTGAACAGAATATAAAATATCACGACAAATATTAAAGTTACATCATCTGAACAGAATATAAAATATTTATAAGGCCAAAATAAGTTAAGAGCCATAAATTTCCGTTTAAACATTATTTCCATACTGACTTGTAATTCAATTATTTAGTTGCCTCCCCGCGTATATATCAAAGTAATTCAATAATAACACATTTATATTTATATATACAAGAAAGCTTAAAAATATTATTAGTTAGGGTAGCTATAATCTGTATAAAATAAAGCAGTAATAAGAAACCAGCATTAGTCGGCGTGGTGGTAATAAAAAAAGCAAATGGCCGATCTCTTCGGTTTTTCAACGAAATCCAGCAAAATGGGAATAATCAAAACATTTACCTGACAATTATCCCAATGTTAACACACGATAGGCACATAAAATACAGATAATTACTAGCAACTCATTTTAATATATTTATCGGCACAGCTAGCACTTTGAATTCGAACACCAAAAAGAAAGATTAATTCTTTTTATAAGGACTGGTTGTTCAAAGAACCTCTATGGACTGTGCGCCGAACAGCAGACCTTACGCAAACGATGCTTTGTAAAAATCGATAATGGGAAGCGAGCAATGGTCGTATGTTTAAGTTGTGTTACGAGGGGTTATGGAGAAGTTGTTGTTAAAAATAAATTTGAAATTAATTTCACATAACAAACAGGCCAATATATACGGACCATATTGCCGCGTTTAGGGATATTTATGGGCACCCTAAACGAGCTGAGGGGTTATTTGTACCCAGAATTGTAGAGCTTTTTAATAAAACATAATACTAATTTAAATTATATATTCGCAAAAGAAACCATTATTATAGAAAGACAATTTTGTTTAAATTTATAAAATATATTCACTAGGTACTTAGCAGGGGTACATTTTGAGAGGGATGGCATAAGTACAACTTTCAAAAATCAAGTTATTTTTTATTTCTAATATGTTATGATGAAAATTCGGATTAGTGCAATACTGCTTGCTCAGATAATTCGTTGAACCGACTTTACTGCTAACTTTGCAAGTTCAACGAATTTCTAAAAGTATCTATTGGTTTAGAAACCTGAATTTGTACTTCCACTTTAGAAATTATATATTTAATGAAATTATTATTTTTAACTAAATGAAATATTCTTTTTCTACGACCTTGTATTTTTACCCACTTTCCCGCACGCATTTTAGTTTTGAAAGTGTCACTTTCCCGCACTAGTGCGGGAAAAAATTATAAATATTTGGCCTTACCTATTGTATAGTTTTTTTTACCTCGGATGTTATAACTATTAGTACAATAGGTAATTTAGTATTTTCCAACTATTCCATTTAATAAAATTTACTTTTTTTCTTGCTTTTTGTTATAATATTAATTTTTTGGAAAACTTGAATAATAAAGATATTTTTATATACCTTCTGTATATTTTTAAAAGTCAGACTAGGCTGTGACATGTATGGCTTGATATGGTTGCTATATGGTAACCAAGGCGTGTTATTGTTACAAAAACGTCAAAGTTGTTTGTTGAAGCGTCAACTGAATTAAAATAAATTAAAGAAATAATGGATTCATCGGATGAAGAGCTGCCCGAAGCCATTTTAAAAGCTGCAAATGAAGCACATTTGGAGATGTTACCTGCCAAATCACGAGGAAGATATGAAAAACAATACGACCATTTTGTCACATGGTGTAAACAGGAAGTGGTAAAAACATACAAAGAAAAGGTGTTTCTGGCACATTAATATCCATAATAATTAGTTGTTTTTATTTAAAGATTTGTATATGTTGAAATAAAATAATTTTCCAAAAATAATTTTTCCTACTTTTTTGTATATACGGTCTTAGAAAAAATAATGTTCCTAACTCATGCGTAAAGTGTCTTTCCGCACTTGTTAGGAAAATAACTATTTTTCTACACTCACATGAATATTAGCTTATCTACGCACAGATTACAAAACGAAAAAGTATGCTATTGCCTTTAACTAAACGAATGTATTTCTATGCCTTCTAGATAGCGAGAACACTGCAAAAAAATTAAATCTACCAATCACCGTTCATATTTTGATTAACCGACGCTATTATTTTTTAAATTTTGAATGAGTGACAATTCTGTCAAACTAATTGTCAGTATATTTTTTTAGTTATTGAGATTAAACATACATCAAAATAAATTATTCTTGTGTAGAATCGATAAATAATAGCATTTCTGTGTTTATTTCGTCTATAATTATAAATAATTTGTTAATTTAAATAAAACTATATGAAGTCAATTTAATTACGAGTATTAAAGCAACAAAAATAAAAGAGTAGTATGTCCTGTGGTTAGCGTTCCTGCATTCCACACTGAAGATTCTAGTTCGATTCTCGGATGGAGAAAAATTAAATAATCTGTTTTCTTTTTTTTTTCATTTATTTTATTTTAAAAATTATTAAAAGTCATAAATTAGGTATTTTTGTCTAAATAACCTAATTTTTTTTTTAATTTGTAAATTTTAGTTAGTGGGCTGTAGAAAAATTATTCTGTACAACTCGAGTGGAATGTCCACGTCACACTCAGCCGTTTGGGTACTCCGCCTACGGCGTCGTGCTCAAATTTGGTTTTCGTGCGATATGGCCATCATATCCACTCTTGTTGCACAAACTAATATATCTATTTTACCTAAAGTACATGAACCCTAAATATAATATTTGACATATCTCACCCACCTCTCAGAGCGGGACCCTCGCGTTACTATTATAAACATCAAATTTTGATGTATTACCTATAATTTTCAGCAGAAAAAAAACTAATAAAATTATTTATTTATAAATAAAAAAAAAAAACAATAAAACCAATGGTTATTTTTGTGTATTCATATAAATTACCTACTATTACCAACGAAAATTGTTAATTAAAGTAAAAGAATAAAATAAAATTAAGCAAAAATAATTAAATTTATTGTGTACCTATGTAAAAATACAGTGTGGAACAGCCAAATGGAATAAATTCGGTAATAAATAAATGGTGGCGTGTTTGGAAAAACACTCGGACATGTCGATTGGTATTTTTAGTTGCGCATTTTTTTAACAAAAACTTTTTATATAAGGTGTATGATATAACAGTGGGTTACACCAAGTTTCTTATTTTAAATGCAAGTATATTTTTTAAGTTTTGGATTTTTGGATTTTTTAGAAATAGTTAGACATTTTATATACTATACCTTATTCTTTCGGAAATATTAAATGTTTTCCGATTTATTGCGAAAATTAACATTAACAAAATAAATATACTTATTTCCCATTAGAGTCTTGACAATGAGATAGTAAGCAAAAACCATTTCAACGTTCCTTCTTACTGATATGAAATTAAAAAATGCTATACTTAAATAATCTTGTTTATTTTTGTTTAAAATACCTGACCTTAGCAAATTGTTATCTGACTGCATGACTGTGTCAATGTTATAGACATTTGAACTTACTTAACTGCATGTCAGAATCATGGTTCATTTAACAGAAATGCACAAAATAACTATTCTTCAGATGATTGGTTATGGAGATAACACATGGACACAAATGGAAGTTGCTCGCTTATTTTATGAAAAATTTTCAAATTTGCCGCGTGTATCCCAAGGGACAATTAGAGAAGCAGTTTCGCGAGCTTGGATATATAAAAGAACAGCTGCCAATGCAATAACTAATGATACCAAATTGGATATTATGTTTTACTTTTAGAAAAACTTACATATTCTTAGTCGACAAGCAATCCCAATATTCAATATTAGCCATTCATCAATTATTCGAACATTAAATGAAAATAAAATGCATCCCTATAAAATAATAGCAACTAAGGAGCTCATTGAAGACGATTTTGATAGGAGAACGCAATTTTGTGAACAAATGATGGCAATGTTAAATAATGTGATGATCCAATTAGAGCATGTTTTGTTTTCTAATGAATGTACCTTTACACTTCACAGTCATGCTAATCGTCAAAATTGCCGCTATTGGTCTAGGAAAAATCCTCACTGGATAAGAGAAGAACATTCGAAATACCCTGAAAAGGTTAATGTTTAGGCAGGAATTGTTGGCGATCATATCATCACTAATAGCAATTTTAATAGGGATGATTATTTAGCACTGCTCCAAAACAAAGTCGTGCCAACTTTAACGAACTTATATCTCGATCTAGCAAATCCACAAGTTTCAGTGAATATATGTTTTTAGCAAAATGGAGCACAGCTCCATTACTAATTCAATGTTCGGCAGCACCTCAATCGAGTATTTACAAATCGGTGGATAGGGAGGCGAGGATCGATGGAATGGCCAGCACGATTCCCTGATCTGACATCATTAGACTTTATGTTATGGGGACATATCAAAAGTATTGTAACCATAAACTAAACCTCTCGACCTAGCTGAATTACGAAAACGAATAACGGTTGCAATTAGATCGGTCACGCCTGAGATGTTGAGTAACTTTAGAAGATATTATTTATTGTTTCGGCCTTTACTTGATGAAAATCCATTTTATCTTGAATGAGTAAAACCAAATTTGGTAGATTTTCACAAAACTTTTATTTTAAAAAATAAAAAATAAAAATTAAAAACACTACACATGACATGTTTCGAAGTACCACATCTTTTTATTATAATCAAAGAAGAAATATTTATGGATAATATAGAACATACAATTCATAGCAATAATTTAAGTAAACATTGTCTTTATTGGCATAGATATGTTGACGATATACTGACTGCTTTTACTGGTACTAGTAGACAGTTAAATTCTTTATTAGTTTTTATCAATACTATACACCCTAATATTAAATTTACTATGGAAACAGAGAAGGATAATTCAATTAATTTTTTAGACTTAAATATTATTAAAATTAATAAAGGCCATAGTTTTGGAATATTTCATAAGCCATCACATACTGATATTAAAATAAATAATAGTTCATCTCATCCATACAAACAAAAGCTGGCAGCATACAACAGTATGATCCATAGATTAGTTAATATCCCCCTTACCAAAGAGAACTTTACAAAAGAATTAAATATCATTAAACAAATCGCAGTAAACAATAATTTTAATTCAAAGTTAGTAGACAACATTTTAGAAAAAAAACTTTTTAAACAAGCTATTCAACTAGTTTATCCCATAATTAAAGATCAAAATTGCAGATATAAGAGTCTTACATATATAGGAGCTCCTAGTGAAAAGGTATCATCATATTTAAAAAACCAAAATATTAACGTAGCTTTTAAAATCAATAATACGCTTGGGGGGAAGTATATTAAAAACAATAAGGGTAAAATTAATCCTAATAATAAATCGGGGGTATATAAATTAAATTGTGGTAGTTGTCCAAAACTGTATATTGGTCAAACAGGCCGTACTTTCAAAAAGCGCTATTCCGAACATTATAATAGCTATACAAAAAACAAAAATAATGCTACTTACTCAAATCATATTTTAGCTGAAAATCATTCTTTTACAGACAACTTTGAAATTTTACATATAGAAAATAAGGGCAATAAACTAAACCATTTAAAAACACTTGAAATAAATAGATTTAAAAATTCAGATAACCTACTCAATGATCAATTCGATATTAATAACTCACCTTTATTAAATCTCTTTCCTAGTTTTCTGTTATTTGATTGATATCATAATTACCTAAGTACCCTTATTTACTTTAAATAGTTAGTTTATTTTGTTATGTTATTGATGTTTTCTTAAGTACTTTGTTTTGTTAAATTATTTCGCATATATATTGGATACCGAATTGTAAATTAGTCACATTTGAAAAAGAAGTTGTACTTCGAAACATGGCATGTGTAGTGTTTTTAATTTTAATTTTTTAAAATAAAAGTTTTGTGAAAATCTACCAAATTTGGTTTTACTCATTCAAGATTTAGAAGATATTTTTATTTCAGATTAGGATGTTGCCAAGAGGTTCTTGGCGAGCATTTTAAACATTTCCTACATTAAGATGGGTTTGTTTTTTTGTTACATTATCAAGAAATAAACAGTATTACTTATTAGCTTTTGAGTGTGTTTTAACGAATTTCTGTAATCAATTTTATTTTATTAATGTTAATTTTTGCAATAATTCGGAAAATATTTAATATTTCCGAAATACTTGGATATAGGACAAAGTACATAAAATATGTCTAGAATTTTCTAAAGAACCCAAAAATTTAAAAATATATAGGTTGTTGCATTTAAAATATTGAAGTTACATGACACACATGGAATAAAAAGTTTTTGTTAAAAAAAAAAAAATTCCCCGCCTAAAAATACTAATCGATGTGTCCGAACGTTTTTCCGAACACGTCCTCATTTATTTACTACCGAATTTATTCCATTTGGCTGTTCGAAACTGTTCAATTTGTGATAATGATACGGGCCCTATTCTAAGGTAAAAATAATCTTAATAGCAAAACAGACAACTAAAAATACCTTCAGTTCTGCAAAATTAAATAAAATATGTATTAAAAAAAAAAAACAAAATAAAATAGGTTATTTAAAAAACACCATTTATTAAGTTCCACCCACGAAAATTTTAACATGTTCGGCAGGGCACTGACTAAGTCCAGTACTGTACAATATCTAAGGTTTGTAGAGAAGTTATTTATTTCATACAAAACAAAAATTTCTTCTACAATAAAATAATTATATTCATATGTAAATCACAATATAATACTAAACGTATGTAAAATCGTAATTTGATTTGAATACCAGCCGTTTGGAACTGGCCAGTATACATCTCCAAGTGGTTGAGCATGTAGTACGCGATGCTCGGTGCCTCCATCTATGAACGCGCGACGAGACCCGCCTCGACTGGATTAGGTCTGTGGTGAGCGCGGTGTATTATGTGTTGCCGATTAGTGGCGTTTGGAACGATTGGTCTGCTACAGTCTCCCCTTCTGGCTCCTAAATCGTCTCGATGAGGAGGCAGTAATAGTTGCAGAGCAATCTGGCGTAGTATCGGAGGCATCGGTGGTCTCAAATGCCTCCAAGGCTTTCCTTGGGCGTCCTCTTCGACGAATAGCTCTTACTGGTTCCGGGATCTCATGGTCAGGTCCTTGGTAAGCAGAAATAGCTGACGCATGATAAGTTCCCAGGGGAATGGTAGGGTCATTAACATATGCTACCTCATAACTGGTTGGACCGTGCTTTCGTAGTACTACATATGGGCCATCACGTCGTGGGGCTAATTTGGATGAGTATCTTTTAGTAGCATTACTAAGGGTATGAGTAGTAACCCAGACCTTATCACCGGGTTGGTAGCGTGGATCAGGCCTTCGGCTTTTGTTTGCGTACGATTGGTTTTGATCTTGTCGCAGTTCTACTGTCTCTTTGGTCAATCTAAGGGTGTCGGCTAATTGTCGCAGTTTCGGAGTTACTTCGGGGACAAAATTCTCTGACTGTATTATTGCGCTAAAATCGTCTGCCAAATCCTGTGGAGATCTTAATTCTCGACCAAATGTTAAATAGGCCGCGGTGTATCCAGTACTCTCACAGCGGGCTGTGTTCATGGCGAATCTAATGGTAGCCAAATGCTTTGACCATTCGTGATGAAGATTTCCAACCAATATCCCAAGTTGAGCCTTAAGGTCACGATTTTTGCGTTCTACGGGATTCGTTTCCGGGTGGTAGACTGGAATAAATGTTTGTTTTATGCCCAAGCAGTAACAAAGTTTCTGCATGACCGCTGAAACGAATTGAGTGCCATTATCGCTGATAATTCGGCGTGGTAAGCCGTATCTAAGTAAAACCTCGTCGAGCAGAACGTTGGCACAGTTTTCAGCAGTAGCCTCATCCAACGCGAATAATTCCACCCAACGACTAGCAAGATCCTCGATAATGAAAATCCATCTTTCACCGTTGTCCGTGAGTGGTAAAGGTCCGAATAAGTCGATCGCGAGAACTTCAAATCGTTGAGTACTAGCTGTAGATTGCAATAAACCAGCAGGTTTCAAGTTATGAGCTTTATATCGTTGACATTGCAAGCATTTTGCTATATGTTGGGCAACATCCTTTCGCATTCCTACCCAAAAGTATCTTTTAGAGATTCGATTAACAGTCCGGTCTACGCCATAATGTCCTGCCGTTGGGGTGTCATGGTATGCGTGAAGAATGTTCCTCTTCTCTTCTTCCGGGACAACAATCCGTGCAGTTTCGTCTTCTTGATCCTCCGTATATCGATAAAGGACTCCTCTGTGCATGAAATATCCCCTATTGAACCATCTCTCGCTTTCTTCCGAGGTAGTAGATTCAATGGCGTCTATTATTGACTTTAGAACTTTGTCGAGAAGCTGCTTTTGTCGCATATCCTTCTCACTATTGCGAGGTAAGTCGATTTGAACATTACAGATGCACAGTTCTGGAGAGTTAACATGGTTGGTGCAGGGTGGACGAGACAAAAAATCTGCTACCACATTTGTCCTACCAGGTGAATATTGTACTTTCAGATTGAAAGGTTGAAGCAAGAGTGCCCATCTTGCCAAGCGACCAGTGGGGGTTTTTACAGTTAACAACCATTTCAACGGTTGATGGTCTGTAATGATGATTGCTTCAGAATTTTCTATATACCATCTGAATTTATTAATCGCCCAAACTATGGCTAGCGCTTCTCGCTCGGTTGTGGAGTAGTTCCTTTCGGCGTCATTTAACAGGCGGCTAGCATATTCAATTGGGTGCTCGCTGGCTCCCTCCCCTTGGACTAAAACTGCACCAATGGCGTAACTACTGGCATCGGTTTTTACAATGAATGCTTGGTTTTCGTCGGCTTGTTTAAGAACGGGAGCCGTTGTCAAACATTCTTTTATTATATCATAGGCTTCTTGTTCGGCCGGACCCCAGGTCCAAGGTATGTTTTTCTTCGTAAGATTAGTTAGGGGTCTTGCTTTTGAAGCGAAATTTTCTATAAACCTCCTGTACCATGAGCAGGTTTGTATGAATGACAAGACTTGCTTCAAATTAACAGGTGGGGCTAGTGAAACTATAGCGTTTATTTTATTAGGATCCGTTGTGATTCCATCTTTGGTCAAGAGGTGTCCCAAAAAGCTTATACTCTGACAGGCAAATTTACATTTATCTCTATTGACACGGAGTTTGTATTTCCTAAGTTGTTGGAAAACTTGTGTCAAATCCGTTAAATGTTCCTCAAATGTGGATGATCTGATAATTAAATCGTCGAGATAGACGAGAAGAGAAATGTGGCTGAGACTAACTCTAAATCTATCCATGAGCCTTTGGAATGTTGAGGGTGCATTCCGCAATCCGAATGGCATCCGAGTGAAACAGTAAACTCCAAATGGCGTAATGAATCCTGTTTTCTTTTTGTCATCGTCATGAACCTTAATCTGCCAGTACCCTGATTTTAGATCTAAGGTCGTCATGAACGGTTTACTTTTTGCAGCGTGCAATAAATCATCTATTCTGGGAAGAGGATATTTATCTGGGATAGTTATAGCATTCAGCTTTCGATAGTCAATACAGACTCGAGTGTCACCATCTTTCTTTGGGACGAGAACTACGGGAGAGGTCCACGGAGTCTCACTTTCCTCTATGATTCCCGTGCTAAGCATGTCGTCCAGCTTATGGCGTAATATATCCTGTTTAGCCAAGTTTTGACGGTACGGAGCACTCGAAATTGGTCCTTGACTGCCTGTGTCGATTCTGTGCTCAGTAAATGGAGTCGGGGGACCGTGATCATCGAAAAGGTTTTGAAAGTCCTTCAGAACTATATTTAACTGTTCCCTTTCTGTTGGTTGAAGCGCGGTGGCCTCAGATGGTTTCAGTTCTATCTCTATGCTGAAGATATGATACTTTGTTCGCTTTTTAGGTGGCGAATAAGTCAATGGGAGACTATCCTCGAATATTGCATCTATAATATCCGGTACATACTCATTTGCTCGATTCATATCGTTCTCTTTATTTTCGACAGTGACTGGTATCAGGTTTGCATTGGAAGGTTCTCCCTCTAGATCGTCCTTTAAAGGTGACGTAAAAAATTCTAAGAAAGGAGAAGCTGCTTCATTGATTTCGGATGCAAAAAGATCCGTACTAGAATCGTCTGCTTCGTTATTGCTAACACTTTGTGTTGTGGCAGCGTTGTTTTTACGAACTGGGATCAGTTGTTTCTTGCTCTTGCCGGGGGGAGCTGTGATGATTAGCTTTTGGTACTGAGGTAAAAACTCGAAACGAATTTGGGGTTGATCGGCATAAGACCAACAGCGTTGTGGCAGATTCAAAATTATACCAGCTTTTTCAAGGAAGTCGATACCTAACAGGGTTCTGTTGTCTACTGCTTCTGGTAAAATTACAAAATTGACATTGTGCGTCCTTCCTCCAAGTTCAATGGTCGTGTAGGTCGTGAGAACCTCCGTTTCGTTTTGTTTACCGTCGGCCAACGTAACGTTTGCAATGGCTTTTGCAAAAGCACAACCTCTCTCGTTTAACAGCTTGTATAGAGTAGCGCCAGCTATACTTGTTTTGGCTGCAGTGTCTATATGTGCCTGTCCTTTTATTCCGCCGATTCTTGCCGGAACAGTTGGTACCCCAGGTGTGGAGCGAATAAATGTATTTATGGAATAAAAGTGAATTGCCTGCGTAGGAATGTCTTTAATCCTTTTAGAACAGTCAGGGCAATTACTTCTAAAAAATCCCAATTTTCCACACCCATAACAGCTTATTGAATCGGTTTCGTTTCTTCTTTGATTTAGTTGGTAAGCGTTATCTATGGTCGATGTAGTTTTTACTACTTGATTCTGCTCATTTGACTTTGATTGACGCTTACGGCACTCTTGGATTGTGTGTCCCCTGTATCCACAAAAATTGCACCTTATTTGTTTAGGTTTGCTACTTTTGTGCGTAGAAGTAGTGGTCGTAGTACTAGTCGGTACTTCTCGTTCTCTGGTCTCAAATTCTAGCTGTTCTATCTGTCTGGCTCTAGCCAAGAATTCAGTGAATGTTGTTACCTGGTCACGAGGTATTTTCTTTCTAAGCTTAATATTGAGCAGGCCATAGACGAAGTCCATTTCCGTTTCCTCACTATGTCTTCCGGTCGGTAATTGTGCAAGAAGAGCTCTCTTTTTGCAGATGAATTCGTCCGTTGAGACTTTCTCGTCCTGCGGATTATTAAAAATTTCGAGGTATACTTGATAGGGTGGTGACGCTGGCGAAAAAGCACCTCGAATCAAGTTCATTGCTTCTTTCCAATTATTAGCCTGTCCTTTAATTCCCTGCCACCAAGTAGCTGCGGTTTCTGTTAGTAACAGTGGTAGACCCTTCAAAGTGTCTTCATCAGAAATTTGTTCCATGTCTTTATATATGTCGACTGCGTTTAAGAAATTTTCCACGGCATCATGATTTCTTTCGCCGTTGAAACGAGTCGTGCATTTACTAAGACTTCCTTTCAATCTTGGAGCTTCTGTAGTTGTTCGTATCCCTGCTACCGCTTGAAGTAATTCTTGGAACTGCTCCGGCGTCATCGCCATTGTGGCAGCTTTGTTTCCTAGGCGCTTACTTCGTCGCACCTTAATTGGTGAATGCAGCGTTCGAGGAATGTCGAATGCCTTAGTTGCCTCCGAAGTATTTTCGATTCTGACTAAACAAAGCCAAAAGTTGACGAATGTTTTGTCGGGAATCTCCAATAAATTTTAACAAAGCCGAATTTTTTATATCTGCGTGAATAACCAAGACAAATGTAATCTGTCGTGTGGTAATCAGCCGATAATATAAAATTCAACGAAAGCTAAAACCTCTTGAATGTTAAATTCCAGGCCTTAACGTTGGAGCGCCAGTTGTAGAGAAGTTATTTATTTCATACAAAACAAAAATTTCTTCTACAATAAAATAATTATATTCATATGTAAATCACAATATAATACTAAACGTATGTAAAATCGTAATTTGATTTGAATACCAGCCGTTTGGAACTGGCCAGTATACATCTCCAAGTGGTTGAGCATGTAGTACGCGATGCTCGGTGCCTCCATCTATGAACGCGCGACGAGACCCGCCTCGACTGGATTAGGTCTGTGGTGAGCGCGGTGTATTATGTGTTGCCGATTAGTGGCGTTTGGAACGATTGGTCTGCTACAGGTTCTTTCTTCTATAAATGCCTGAGAATAATTGGACAGGTTAGCTGATGCAAGCGGTCTACGATCTAGTTTCGGTCTGCGGAAACAGGACTCTGAACCTCGGGATCGGCCTAACTTCTGGATGCACTATGAAACGGTATAGACTTCTGACTTTTTTATCCTTTTAACTAAAAACGTACACAACCTTGAAGAATAAAGTTTCTTTTACGAGTAGCTGGATTCCTGATTTAGTAAGGTATCTCTTCGTAATACCAATTGGCAGGAAGTTAGGAAATCATCGCATGGTGACTACGGGTACGAGTGGGTAATGGTTTGTTTGATAGTTAGATATTTAAGTTTCCTATGCATGTCCACGTTTCTTTAAAAGGCAGATTCTTATTAGTTAGTAGTAGAAGCATCTTCAGTAGAAAAATAACACTTCTCAAACGGAACTAGCAAAGCATAAACAACTTTTTCTATGATTATTTAACAATATAAGTATTAGTTATAGTATAAGTATTTAGGTATATTCTGTTGATTAATGTGGTTACTTATACAGTAATTTTTTTATTTTACAATACTCAATTATTTCTTTAAATACTCAATTATTTTCAACAAAATTCGACCACAAATACAATCTATACGGAAAACCAGTTGACTAGTAGAAATGTAACTACTACTGTTGATTTGCATTCAAAAGCTTCTGTTAATTTTTAAAACTGTTCTAATTTTAAAATGAATTTTGGAACAAATAAATAAAATTAACTATTGCATAACTCTTTTCTATTATGTATTTTAATATTCATAGAAAAAGTATACTATTCTACTCGCGAGTAATGGCTATTACTCATTGCAAACTTTATCCTAGTGAGTAATAGCCATTATTACCCGCTCGTTGAATAATATACTTTACTTAGATGTTTTAGTATATCCTATGTTCGCGCCTAAATGAAAATCACCTGAATATGATGCATTTTGGACAGACATATTTCAGTGGTCTAATGCAAAGCTGTTTGTATTATTTGAACGTTAAAAAAATCGATCAGAAAGATGATACAGGATCAGTAAATGGTAAGCAGGTGATTTTAGTGGGTAATGAAGGCTTGAACCACGGGGAAGGTGGAATTCTACATTATCGGTGACAGGTAGAACCAGTAGCTGATATATATCATCATGGATTTGCACTTCAACAATGCCAATATCCCACGTGATCTGGTATTATTAGAAATTGAAAATAAATATCCCTTCTAAGTCACTTTTATGATAACTTTATTGCCAAATACGTTAGTTGTATTATTGTGGAGTCATCGCTATAGTAATTATTAATATTATTTTAGCAAATTTCTAAAATCAATTTGTTAACATAGTACCATAGTATCAAGACAAGAATCTCAATGAGCTTAGATAAACATGCGACAGTATCCCAGGCAGAAATAGCAGCAATACATCACTGCGCAAAGGAGGTATTAAGACAGAAGGTAAATGGAAAAACCATTGTCATATACTCATTCAAGCGACGTTAACAGCACTTAGTTTCATGCAGGTACACTCAAAGCTTATGTGGGACTGTTTGGAAGCCCTAACAGAGCTGGGTAGTCAAAACAGACTAACTTAGCCTGAGAAGGAGCTTCAAATGCTCTTATTGGCCCAGAACCCTTTTGTGGTGTAACAAAAACAACTATCAGAACATGTACTATGCAGTGGATGTTTAAAAAATCTCAGGAGTGGTGGAAAAACTCTCCAAGGCAGAGACAGTTCTTAAAAGGGCCATCGCCTAAACTCACAGAGCATCTACTAGGCCTTAATAGGAAAAATACTAGAGTACTAGTAGGTTTATTAATAGGGCATTGTAGATTTAACAAACAAACATAGGTATAATATCGGTCTGAAAGAAGAGACCTTATGTCGATTCTGTCAGGAAGAGGAGGAAATGGCAGAACACGTATTGTGCTACTGCGAAGGTCTAACAAGACTAAGATTCCGTACACTTGGAGAAAAAACCAAGGGCAACTAGCCATACCGGTGAACTACTTCCCAGTCTATGGAGTATACTACAAAAGACCGAATTAGACAAGGTACTCTAAACAACGATTCAAGGATATCCCCAACAGATCTGGAAAGGTCGAGGTGGGGGAGGCCACATGGCCCACAGTCTTAATCAAATCTAATCTAACATAGGATACTATTATTGTTGAAGATTCGTTATTTATGTCTAAGATTCGTATAGCACCGATGCTTCTTAGAACTTTTTGTATATAATTAAATGTTTCTCTTAAAGTAATGTATAAATTAAAAATTGAAAATGACCTGGTCGATGATAGGACCACTAAAACGGGCCTTAATAAACATAAACGTCAATTGCTTCGCTTCAGAAATCGGGTCTTTTAAAACAGATATCACTAATAAGTTATGCTCTTCCAGTACATTTAAGATTGATTTATAGAAAAATATAGAGTTGTCCAAAAGATAAATAAGAGAAAAGGAATTCGGATTCGGACATGCTACAGATATGGTGCACATCTCCATTATAATGTTTGCTGCGTTTGGAGTTCTTGGCAATTTACTACGACGCGAATGACGAAACATGAATACAAATGCGGTATATTGGTGAGGGATAAAACAAATTATTAAGCGAAATTTTTATAAAAAAAGGTGAATAAGCCAAGGGAACGATGTGAATGATATTGGAAGATATAGTGAAATTATTTATTTTTAGATTTGTTTTCGGTGTTTGCAAGCGTGTTTAAACCCTTTGCGACAAGATGTTTATTGTAGTCTACAAAGATTTCAAACGCTATATAGGAAGACGTTTATTGTAGACAATAAATCAATTCAAGGAATGTGTAACAGAGTTGTCATATAATGAGAGAATACTTCTTTTCATCAAAAAAATATGCAAATAAGATGCTTAAAATACATAATTGTATTATGGCTAAAGTAAGACATTTATAAAAATTTTATACTTGGTATATTTTTCATATTATATGAAATTGTTTCGAATTTTTTATATTTTTAACTATTTTTTTAATTTTTAACATATTTGTAAAAAGTTCCTACACAATTTAACCAAAACATTTATTCTTGTAAAGTAAATTTAAAAGATCTTCATTTGTGTTTTTTTTGTATGTAACAGGTAAAATTCTAAGAAAATAGGATAAAAGTAAATGATGGTAAATCCCAATAATAAAATATTTACTTAATCTCTAAGTACTAAGAATTAACCCAACACCATTGGGATCGTTTAAGTTGTTCCCAAACCAAAGCACACGAGGAGGGGAATAATTATTAAAAGTTTTCTTTAAAGTTGTGTCGACAATTTTAAAGTTAATTTAAATTTAAATTTTGAAGTGTCTATGTGGATTAAACCATTTCTGGACATGGGAAAAGTATTTTACTCCATCTGCAGCAAAATTGTAAGTACAAATTTATTATTTTCAAAACCATACAGACTTTCCAACCTATTTTTTTTTTTTTTCAAAAAAACAAGCCCTACAAGGTGTGTCATGAGGAAGGGTTATAAAAAAAATATAAACAAGGTGTATTTTATCTAACTTTTTAGATTTCAACTATTATTATTTTTCGGTATGAAGAGTGTCCGTTGCCTCTGGCATACATGGTGGGGCAAACTTTGATCGTAGTTCCATAACTCCTTCGATACAAAACTAAACAATGTTCTTATATATACAGGATAATCCAATAGTAAATTATACAAATCATCTAATTTTTTCTTAATTAAATGATCCACTAGCCGAAGTATTCTTAAGATAGATCAAAGGTCACGCCACATTGAAAGGTATCCGTCTTGCTGATTAACTAACCAAAAAAGCAGCCAACCAAATACTTTTTGGACGTGGCCCTTTTTGTTGGCCTGACACAATCGGTAGTGACAGGCCTAATTAAAAAACATTTCCTTGTGAAATTCAAGGAAAGATGGATAGAAACAAGAAACTGCAGAGTTGCTAGGGAGCTCTTAAGTTATCTTGACAACACTGAAGCAAACAAATACTTGACTATGACTAGACAGAATCTGCGCCTAGTCACAGGCATTTTTACTGGTCATTGCCAAGTACGGAAGAATCTCCATATCATGGGACTGTCAGAATCCGCACTCTGCAGAGGGCGCGAACAAGAAGTTAAGACAATCGTGCATATCCTTTACGATTCCTCGAAGCTCTCATTTATTAGAAGATTTATGTTCGGCGAGTATCGGCTAACACCGGTCGATATAAGAGAAGCACCTCTTGGCGACGTTCTCAACTACATTAAATCTGTAGGCTGGCTCACGAGCTAGGAGGTGCCTATCATCTCAGGATGATGCACAATGGACCTAATGAGGCCCAAGTGCTGTGGGAGTAACCCACCCTCCACACGTTATAGATACAGATACAGATGAGTCACTTTTTATTTTATTTTTGAACCGTTATAGTTACTGCTACATACTCTTTAAATGTTTTTTTTTTTTTTCATAAAGCATTTTAGATCTGACATGCGAAATTTCCTATTTGGTTCCTATTTGGTTGCACCTTAGAATATATATATATATATATATATAGATATATATATATATATATATATATATATATATATATATATATATATATATATATATATATATATATATATATATATAGGAGGAATCCTAAATGACCTTGGAATCGCGATGGTATCTAATTTTGACAGTGAACTAGACGAATATGGCGACAATGTTTCCAATCTACCAGTGACGTACTGTCATAAAGGAGTGTAGAAAAGAAAAAAATAAATTCTCATTTGCATAATTTCTAAATTTACCGATTTCTCTCATTTTAACGAATTACTATTTTCTAGCGAGAAGTTTGCATTTTTTTTTATTTCAATAAATTTTACTTCAAAATTGCATGTTGGGTTGGATAAATATAGGAAAATATTTTTATGAAAAATCAAAGCAATAATGTATTAAAAAAAATATTGACTTTTTAAAAATGTCTACAAAACATACGATTGATAAAAGTTTAAATTAACACATAAAACATCCAAATTATTAACAAATTTTAATCACTAAAATTATAAACCAATTTTAGAAACCATTTATTATATGATGATGAGTCATCCATAGTACAACATGGCTACCACTTCTGTCAGATCGATTAGATTAACGCGAACATGGCATGCTTATTCTGGACTATATACAGTGAGCATCATAAGTCTTACCCCCCCTAACTAACTCGTTACTGGAGTCTTGTTAGTCAAATCGCTGAGACACGGCGATTTTTGGTTTCTACAATGTACATTTTTGTATGAATCGTTTACCCTTAATTTCATCTCTTACTGGAGGGGAGCAACCCAGAAACTCAACTTTTAATGTCATCATTGTACTTAACTTTTTTATTGCTAAATTATTAATAATGTCATTTTGTGTAGTTCGTTGTGATTTGTATAATATATAATACAATATATTACATTGTTATTGGGCCAACTTTTTTTTAATAATTATGTCCTCGTTATAGTAAAAACACATTTAAACACATTTTTTAAGTTTTCTGGATTTCTGCTTTAAATTATCGTACAATTGAACTGACTAATTGTGTGTTTATGTAAAGGTATATATCTCTTTTTTGTTATACAGTCTTTGTATTGTCCTAACTTTTTAGATAATTAGAGAAAACAGTAAGACATCTTAATATATCCTATTTCTCCAACAGAAATATAGAATAATAAAAATATCACATCAAACGGAAAAAGTCATTTTAGGATGTCCTAATAGGTATTAACATAAAAACTAAATAAAATGTATATTGCAACTGTGTTCAAATAAATGAATGTTTTTATACCTGACTATACAGGCTATTGTCAAAATCCCTGGAGGATAAAGAAATGGCAGTAGCAACTTTCATAGATATTGAGGGAGCTCTTAGTAATGCTCAAACAAGATCTATAATTAACGCATTAGCAATAAAAGGGGTACCAGTAGTCCTATGTCAGTGGATAAAAGCTAGCCTAGAAGAAAGGGTAATAACATCATCTCTAGGCGAAGGTACATTGACAGCTAAAGCAGGCAGGGGCTGCCCCCAGGGAGAAGTACTATCACCCCTTCTCTGGTCAGTCCTAGTGGATGAACTTATAAAAAGGCTAATATCTGCAGATTTTTACTGCCTAGGGTATGCCGATGACCTGGCGATCGTCGTAAGAGGCAAGTTTGCAGGTACAATATCGAAGCGCACACAAACCGCTCTAAACATTGTCGACGAGTGGTGCAGAGAGGAGGAACTAACAGTAAACCCTCACAAAACCACAATAGTCAGCTTTACAAAACGAAAAGTACCAACAGGACTAAAGTCACCAGTACTGAAAGGAGTGAAGATTCCATTCGCTCAAGAGGCCAAATACTTGGGAGTCATCTTTGACCACAAGTTAACATGGAATCAACACTTGCAAAAAGTCACCAAAAAGAGCACAACGTCCTTCAACTTATGTCGAAGGTTGTGTGGAAAAAATTGGGGATTACAACCAAAAATGTCCCTGTGGTTATATACCAGTCATAAGGCCGATGATAACCTACGGGTCGGTGGTATGGTGGCCAAAGACTAGGCAAGCTGGAGCCATTCGACAGCTCATTGGTATTCAAAGGCAAGCATGCCTGAGTACCACGGGAGCTATGAGAACGACTCCAACAGCAGCTATAGAAGTCATGCTAAACCTAACACCACTACATATATTCATTCAAGGCGAAGCCAGGTCTGTCACATACAGACTGCACAAAGGTTCATCGCCCATAAGCAGTTTGCATGGACGCGACTACAGCGAGCTATATAAAGAGTTGGAGAACGACCAAATAATGGGAATGCCTTCAGACGAAATGCTTCCAAAGTATAGCTTTCAAAAGCAATATAAAGTAAGTATACCAGACAAGGAAGCGTGGACGGGAGGACCTCCTATTCATGCAGATCTCACCTGGTATACAGACGGCTCCAAAACCCATGAAAGTCCAGGAGTAGGTATATATAGTACCAAGCCAAAGACAGGAATCTCACTAAGCTTAGGTAAACATGCGACAGTATTCCAGGCAGAAATAGCAGCAATACATCACTGCGCAAAAGAAGTATTAAGAAAAACCATTGTCATATACTCAGACAGTCAAGCGACGTTAAAAGCACTCAGTTCCATGCAGGTACACTCAAAGCTTGTGTGGGACTGTTTGGAAGCCCTAACAGAGCTGGGTAATCAAAACCAAAAAAATAACAATAAAAAACTTTACAAAGATGTGATATTAAAATAATAATAAGTAATTAACCTTTACTATAATCATTATAAAAAAGATAAAGACGAACTTAGCTGGAGTTTATTTGCTCTTAATTTTACTTTTTCGCTAAGAAAATAAGAAAGTTTATTTGCAAATTAAAGGTGATTGCCTAATGCACCGCCTCTGATAATTAGGTTGTGTCTGTACTTACTTATGATATTATCTTGAAGAAGCATTTTCAACAGGTCTTTTACACATAAAGTATGTTTTCACCATATTATTAGAGATAATAAATCTTAAATATACATTTACAACCCTTACAACGTTATAAATAATAATATTTTCCGTAAAATACAAATAAAAAATTGACATGTGTCAGAAAGTGTCAGAACTGGCGCTGTCAAACTTGGCAACGCTGATTAAATAAGCCAATTATACAGAAAAGGTATTTCCTCCCTCAGGAGGAGTAGATGTTGCTAACAAAATTTAGCGCGGGGAAGGGGAGAAGACTCCTCTAGTAGTAATTGCTCGGAGATCACTACAATATTAAAAGAAGATATTAGTTTCTTTATCGCTGAAATGGTATATGGTAAAACTATGATTTTCAGGACAATCTTTTTTAACAAATAACAAACAATCATATTTCGATTTCTCAACTTTATTATTTCGCCTATAAGCTCTTTGTAAAAATGACAACCGCTTCGTCCGTATAATAAAAACAAAGTTTTTGTTAGAAACGATTCTGTTAAAAAGCCTGTTAAAAATACATACGATGGTCCCTACAAACTGATTAAAAGAAACGAAAAATATATTTTTTTTTGGCTTGGCAAATAAACATGACAGAATATGAATAGACCACCTAAAATCGGCATAATCGAAAATATATTTTTTCTACACCCACATGAATATTAGCTTATCTACTCACAGATTATAAAACGAAAAAGTATGCTATTGCCTTCAACTGAACGAATATATTTCATATCCATTCTAGATAGTGAGAACACTGCAAAAAAATGAAATCCACCTTATCAACGATCATATTTTGATCAACCGACTGCTATTATTTTTAAAATTTTAAATAAGTGACAATGCTGTCAATCTAATTGTCAGTATATTTTTTAGTTATTGAGATTAAACATACATTAGAATGGGTTATTCTTATGTAGAATCGATAAATAATAGCATTTCTGTTTTTATTTCGTCTATAATTATAAATAATTTGTTCATTTAAAAATAACTATAGGGAGTCAATTTAATAACGAGTAATAAAGCAACAAAAATAGATTATATTGTCCTGTGGTTAGCGTTCTAGCCTTCCACATAGAAGATTGGAGTTCGATTCTCGGATGGAGTAAAAATTAAATGAACTTTAAAATGAAATGAACTTTTTTTTTCGTTTATTTTATTTTAAAAATTAATAAAATTCATAAATTATTTTAAAATTAGTTATTTTGTCTTAATTACCTAAGATATTGTTTTTATTTGTAAATTTTCGTTAGTGGGTCGTAGAAAAAATATACTGTACAACTCGAGTGGATTGTCCACTTCGCACTTAGACGATTGAGCACTCTGCTTATGGCGTCGTGTTCAAATTTTGTCTTCGTGCGATATGGCCATCACATCCACTCTTGTTGCACAAACTAATATTTTTTTTATTAGATAATTTTATTACACCAATTAATATAAAATACATGAATTTTAACAATTCTAAAGTACCCAACCATATCGTTATAATATATAAATTTTGTTTCAAATAACCCCCAATTTACATTATTTTGTTATGTGTTATATTTGCTATTCTTTTTGTACTCTAGTAGACGAATATTGTTGGCAATACCGCCCCTGTTGGTATTTAGTGGACGGTTGTTATTCTTGTAAGACATAGTAATAAAATAATATCTTATCTGTCAATCCGTTTATTTCCCAAAGAAATTTCGCTACATAGCAATAAAAATTCCCAAAAAAAAACAAACATCGAAATTTAGTTTCGGTCGACTCAAGCGAGGCTAAACTTAATTTTGTCTCTCTTATATTTAAGTTCACCTAATCTCTCTCAATCAAAATCAGGATAAGAAATTAAACAATATGTAACAGAACGTTATTAAGGAAGATCAAACCTAATAATAACTTTCGCATTCAGTTCTTCTAGAATTGAACTGTTTATATGTTACAATCCCAGTAGAATAAATAATAAATAATTTAAATACAAAAGCTGTATCTACTGTTGACGACTATATTTTTAAATTATTCTTAAATATTGTTACGGTTTGATTGGAGAAATTGATAGATAGATATATACGGGACGATGTTTTGTGAGATAAACCGATACATCGATACCAGTTTGCCTACCAATCTGGAAACTCTTGCGATGCAGCCATACATAGGCTAGCTCAACAGAATGAACAAGCATTGGAAAACAAAGAAATAGCACTAGGAGTCTTCCTAGATATAGAAGGAGCCTTTGACTCGGCTTTATACAATTTAATACTGGGATCTATGCACAGGCGTGGAGTAGCCCACTGCATTACAAGGTGGGTTGAGTTCATGCTTAATCATAAAACCATTACCAGTAATCTAATTAACACAACAAGGGATGCCCGCAGGGAGGAGTGTTATCTCTCAAGCATTTGCAGACGACATAAGTATCGTAGTAAAAGGTAAATTTGGGTCTGTTGTATCCAAAAGGATGCAGCGGGCACTAAATATCGTCGAAAGATAGTGCCTTAAAGAGGGATTGTCCACAAACCCAACAAAAACCTCTGTGCATTCACAAGAAAAAGGAACCTTCAAGGAATGAAGGAGCTTTATGTGTAGGGACAACATCTAAAAATGGAAAAAGAGGTTAAATATCTTGGAATCACTCTTGATGACAAGCTTAGCTTCTGCAGCTATATAGAAAAAACAACAGAAAATGTTGTAATAATACTATGGGCCAGTAGGCGGATGGTAGGGAACGTATGGGGGCTCAAACCAAGTATGATGCACACTATAGTTATAGTACCTGTTATAACTTACTCATCAGTCATATGGTAGCACAAGACTAAAAGCATAACAGCTAACAGAAAATTAGACAAGGTGCAAGGACTAGCCTGTCTAATAATAACAGGAGCATTTAGAACTACGCCCATAGCAGCAATGGCGCTACTGCTAGGTCTTCCTCCATAACACCTTATGGTGGAGAAGGAGGCTATTGCGGCGGCATACAGGCTGTTTACTAAAGGATTTGGTTGGGAACTTTTGAGAAAACGACACCACACAATGATATTAGAGAAATTAAAAAAAATATCCGTACTAAGAATGCCATTGGATAGAACGCCCATTATTCACGACTTCAGGAAACCTTTCGATATTCGAATAGCAGAAAGGGCCAAAAGCCGGGAAAATGGGGAAAAATAAAATGAAGTAACAGCAATAAATGCCTGCGCCAAAGTCATGCTAAATGACTCTTTTAGAGACAAGAGGATCTTTATCATGACAGACAGTCAGGCAGCCCTTAAAGCACTGAAAAGGCTAGAAGTAAAATTTAAATCAATACTTGATTGCCAACAGTCCCTCTAGGCCCTGGCAGAACATAACAAGGTCGCCCTTGAATGGGTTTCAGAACATGAGGGAGTGTTTGGAAACGAGAAAGCAGACCTCCAAGCAAGGAAGGGAGCGAAAAAGTTCTTATTGGACCAGAACCCACATGTGGTCTCTCATACTAACATGTTAAATGGGTGTTAAAGGAACAAGTAAATAGAGAACACCATAGGCTCTGGTTGAACTTCCTGGACTTAGGTAGATAGATAGGTAGATAGATAGGTAGATAGATAGGTAGATAGATAGGTAGATAGATAGGTAGATAGATAGGTAGATAGGTAGATAGATAGGTAGATAGATAGGTAGATAGATAGGTAGATAGATAGATAGACAAGGTGAGGTTTAGTGGGTAAACAGGGACTTTCACCCAGAGATCCCTGGAGTCCCACACTCCCTGTCGCGATAGATTTAAGATCAGAGCCCTAGCGCAGGGGCCGGCATATAAAATGTTCCTCACCCGACACAAAAAAAAAATAAATAAATAGATACGGTTTAATTTTCACCTTACTATACCTGGTCAGTTCTATGAAAATACTTCTTTAGTTTTAGAGAAAACAGGGCAATCCTTCTAAGTAGATAGGCATATCGTAGCTCATTAGCCAGCGTTTTGTTTATGTCATTAGAATATAATGAGCGGTGCAGATCCTGGAGGCCTTTTCGTCAAAATTTTACAATAAAACTAAAGCCCTGCAACTAGTTACGTATAAGAGATTAAATTCTTATCACATCGTTTAACAATTTTAATAAACAAAGTTCATAAAAATGATTTGTATGTTTCTTTAATTACTATAATATATATAGTATAACGTATCTACAATGATGGGACGCACTGTAAATAAAAAGCTAAGCTTTGAGTATCGTTGGACAGAAAAATTCATAATAAGTTTTATGCTAAAATAATGTACAGGGTGTTACATTTAAACAAACTTAGTAAATTAAACGTTATATGAGCCATATATATGACATGCTTCAGAACACCTTCTTAAAATTAACCAGTTCTATCATCACTATTCGTTAGCTTTACGATCTGTAATATAAACATTTAAATCATTGCTTACCTATAGTTTATTTGAAAATGCATTATAGCACAGTTTTTAAAGGTCTATATACAGGATTGTTCAAAGCAGAAAAAAGTGAATATTGATTTAGGTGGACCATCAGTTGATTTTTTATAATTTACAGTTAAATATTTCCATCTGAATCTTACGTCTCTTTAGCACAGTACCATTTTGTGTCTCCGAATGCTTGACATTGTTTTCTTGGCTTTTTCACGTAGACTCCCATAATTACTCTGATTTCACATTTTTTTGTTAATAGTTTTTTTATTGGAATGTGAGCCTGAACTTAAGATATTATTAAATAAATTATTTTCCTTGAAAATAAACTTTAAGTAAGTGTAATTATTGATGTAGTCTATCAAACTTAAATTTATTTATGTGGCAGTTTATTACAAAAACAAACAAAATATTTTCAGTTTTAGTTTGCCCTCATCCCTATTTAAAAATAATTAACCGTACAACAAATTATGCTATTTCTACATTTATCATTTTTAATTTAAATTTTATTTAATTAAAAATAAATAATTTATTATTGAAAATAATTATTAATTAAAATTGAATACACCAGTGTTTTCTGTATTTTATTTAGCAAAAAACAAGTAAATTTTATTATTTTCACAAAAATTATGTAAAATCCCCATTAGTATTTTATAGATTACTAGGAACACCATCGTCTCTGCGGTGATTTCTATGCCCATTCGCCTTAATCTTTTTAGTCTTTGCAAAAAGATATTTAATAGTTAACAAGTATCTTTATTACGTCATCATGATCGTAATTGGCAAGCTTAGATTCTTGAAATATTGTACGTATTTATTACTACTAATTACTTTCTAATAATTAAAGGAGAAATTCGAATTGTTTTATTTTATTGACATTAGGAGTAGGAAGTTTTAATTTATTTCATTAAAGTAGATAATTACCGATTTATAAAATGTGTAAAATAATTGAAAATATTAATGGGAGGTGGAACTAGAAGTAACGAGTGGGAGAACTGAGTGATTTTTATCCGATATCAATTCATTAAAGACATAAAAAAAGAGTCATGTATACTCAAAAATTTAATGTGCAATTCGTAGGGAACAGTTCCGTTTTGGTCATTATTGCAGGTACACCTCAAAGGAAGATAATATCTAATTTCTTGAGTACCAACCAGTTTAAGTTTTTATTAATTATCACTTTAGTTGTGAAATTGTTTTTTTGCCTTCAATTAGTGGGACTAGAGAGGTAACATAGCTTGCCTCGCATATTGCCAATTTCAACCAGTAACCCACCAATTGAAATCAGAGTTTCTGTGCCTTTACCCGAATTGCAACAAAATACGGAACAATTTTATTCACGAAAACACCCTCGACTGATCGATCGCTCTAATAGGATGTAGAAGTTGGGTGGTTGCTGAGTACCCACTTGAATATTAATTAGATCATTCTAACATTCTTGAAGATATTATCTATTTTAAGATGATGGACTAAGTTCCTACTTTTGGGATAGTGGTGAGTCTAGGGTTATTCAGTGATAGTACACCTCGAAAATTTAAATAGCTATAGTTTATTTGAAAATGCATGACAGAATAGTTTTTATGGCAAAGGTCTATATACAGGATGGTTCAAAGCAGAAAAAAGTAACTACTGATACCTTCTTATATGAATTTTCACTGGATTTTAGTATAACTACCACAAAAAACGTCAAATAATGTAAATGGGCAAACCCTAAGGAATTAAACACTAATTTTATACCTCAGTTACGGGAACACGAAATAGTAAACTGTCAATAGTAGGTACCTACATTTGTTTTTATAAAAGTATACTAGATAATAGGTTAATCATACGATTTTTAGAACCATCCTGATGTCCTTTATCTAAAGTTACGTTTGTCCGTTTACCAATGAAACACCCTGTATTACCCTTGATAATTTTATTTAGGGTCTGCCTTATTCTATAATTGTTCAAAACAGATAATTGCTTGGAAATACTGTAGTATTTTTTCTAACTATTCTACAATTAAATACAGTATTACAAGGTCATTCTGAAACTAAAATTAAATACTGCTTGTCAAATTAAAAATTGTTTTTTTTATTTATCAGGCAAAAGAACAACGTTTTAAAAATTCTTTATTATGTCTTGACTATACCAGTTGTACTTTCTCTTTGCGTCAGTATTTCTACAACCCCTTGCGATTACGAGAACTTGATTTTGAACAAGGATTTGATCTTTAAATGAGCCAAACTGAGTTTGAAGTCTCGAGAGTATCCAATCTCTAATGGACTCAAACGTAACGTTCTGTATATCGAAAAACATTTTTAAAGTACGTATTTTTCAAATTCACATAACTTTTACTCCAAACTTGTATGCGATAACACAAATTAAAAAATCGAGCACTAATGTATATTGCAATTTTTAATCTAATATAAAGGACCATGTATGAATAAGAATTTGTATCTATTTATTTTTATAATCCTGTAAAACTGTTTGTAATGTTTTTAATTTCCACAAAATATCATCTACAGCTATTAAAAATCAATAGAAAATGAACCAAAAATTAGCTAAATGATTAAATCTTCATAGCCATATTTCCTTATTTTATGGGTTTGACGATGATGAGGGAAAAATTTATAATTGTGCCGAAAAAACATTACCATTACGGATATGGTGATCAATTTGTATTTAATTTTTCTCTGAAACCAGCAAGTTTTGATAATCCCTTTAATAGGGACATTTTCTCTTTATTAAGCAATATTTTTTAATTATATACAAATAAAACATCTTTGGTATTATCGGTCGATTTTATTTTTATTATCACTACATATATATGTTTTGAAATTAAGATCCCCTGTAAGTTAACGCGGGTCTTTTGACGAGTATAATTTTAACGCGACAGAGTGCGATAGAGTGACTCCGGGCACGCAGAGTGAACTGCCCGAACTCAGCATGTATACGCCATGTATAGGCACGTGAAATTTTTTATAATTGTAAAAATTTGACATTTAATTAATTACTTAATAACTTTTTCTTGGAATTGGTTCAGTTGTGATTTCTCACCTGCAACTTGAAGTTTAAGAAATTCAAACACAGACAAACGGTCCATGCGAGTGCAAAAATTGTGATTTATATTATGATTTGTTATTTAGTCAATGAAGATAAATTGAGTGTGACTGTAGCGGTAAGTCGTGTATTGTGCAAAATAAGAAGAAATAAGAAAATATATACTTCCTATTAGATTGGTATATAAAGAAAAGAAAATTAGTAAATTAGCATTATATAATATATGCATGTTCGTTCTTATACAAACTTGAACCACATAAAATTGCAATAATGCATCGGTAAAATAAAGTTCAAATTAAAGTTAAACTAAAAAAATTGTACTGGCATAAACCATACATATATAAGATAAAGGTAAGGTAGAGAATGGTAAATACTCATATTACTAAGTATTCATGTGTAACAAAAAAAAGAGAAAAACAAACTGAACATTTTAATACATAAAATAAAGGGACTTGAGACACATATTTGGTTATTTAGTGATGCTTCCAAAATAGAAAGGGGTTGATAAACTTACAAACTAAGACTTAATACGAAATTTTTTTTTAAAAACAATTGATATTTTGACTGTAGACTAAAGATTTATAATTAAAACTAGGAAGATTTACTACTTTAGCTTTTAAGAGCTTGTTTTAAAATTTTTAAAAATTAAAATGAAAAAATTGATTTTAACTTTAAATCTGCACTTTTATGCCATACAAATGTCACAATCAGGGAAATATAAGTTAAAGGTAAATAAATGTAGGTGAGGTAATGTAAGGTAAACTAGAAAGAACGATCATTAAACTATATTTGCATATATCGTAACTAAGTAACGGTGAACCATTTCAAATCAAATGTAAACGTCTTGATATTCAAAAAACAAAGTACATCATGTACTAAAGGTACAAATAATATTATTAAACGATAAATAGCACATTCACTTAACTAGTGAATAAAGATATATAATATTATAGAAGATAAATTATGAAAATCAAGATAAATAATGTACACACATTAGTGAGTACGGATAAGGTATACGAAACATCTTCGTAATGCTGTCACTTTTCTCAGTGTAAATCAGCAAAGCTACATACAAAGTAATAAAGTTAGGTAAAAAAAATATAGTAAGGTAAGCCATCTGTTAACCTAAAGTTAACCCAAATATAAAATTTTGCAATACTCAACTAAATTATGTTCAATATAAAGTGAAAACAAAGGTATCAAATGATATTGCTAAAAGCACAAATTCTCAAATTATAATTAAAAAAAGAATAAAGATATACAAACTTTTACTATTTGTATAAAATATAATTTAAAGTATAAATTTACTACCAATCAAGAGAAAAAAATTGCTTATGAATGTTTCTGTTAAATAGTCAGTAATAAAGAATTAATTATAAAGGCAAGAAATTCAAAATCTAAAGAAAATGTAGAATTTAATTTACTAAATTTAATAAAAAGTAGGTAAAGACATTAAATAAATCACTGCACTAAGGTTCAAATAGCAAGAAAAAATTAAAATATATGTCTTTACACTCTCCTTATATGGTAAATGCAAACTGACGTCTCAGTTTCAAAAACTTGTACAAAATCATACTAATAACTGATAGATACAGTGTTAAGCAAGCAAACTAAAAAACAAATTCGGACACTCTCCTAAATTGGTAATTGCAATTGTAAAGAGAAAATTATGTTAACTAGCAAATTGGGTAGAAATTTTTTAATAAAGAAAAATACTATTAGTAACTGAATACATATTACCAAAAATTAAGGTAAGACAGTTAAAAGTTAGAAGGTAATGTCTGGTCTGACTCATAAATATTCCAATGGTGTAATAGGAAAAAATTGACTACAGTCGGTATTACTTGGTCGTGTAGGTATAGTTAATAGCAGAAACAGCTAGATACAATATTCTGGCCTGACTGTAAATATTCCAATAGTGTAAAAGAAAAAAATTGACTACAGGCGGTACTACTTGGTCGTATCGGTAATAGCAGAATAGTAAAAAGCTAGATACTAATTTAAATTATTCTGACCTGACAATATTTTTGAAAAACTAGTCATATTTTAATTTATTAAAAGGAACGGTATGGAAATCAAGGAAGGAGATATAATTCTAAATTACAGAATATATTATTCACTGTCACAAGTATCATTATTAACGTTAGGCATGACTTCATTATTATCATCCTCAGATAAGTAAGTCGTTATCAACACACGAAACTTAAAAAAAAAATTACTAGAAGGCACAAAAATCAACTTTAGGTAAAAATCCATAAACTATACACTTTTATCAGTGTATAATGAATATTTAGATATATCACTAGCAAAATATGTATAAATATGTGTAAATAATTATGTGTAAATAATTATGTGTAAATATGTATAAATATGTATAAATAAACACTGGACCTAGTACAAAATGCAGATATTATATAAAACTTGACGATACGATATGCAGATTTATAGAAAGGTTAAAATAAGAGGTAAGAAAGTATTAGTAAAAGTACAAGACATGCAGTTAGTTTAGTTAACCTCTGTGAAATACTTGGTAATTAGAACGATAAGTTATAAGGAAACTATTTCAAAGTTAAGAGATATTTAACCCAGTTGAGGCGCCATTTTTGTAACGTGATATCTAGTTATTCTATCTACTTATTATATGTGTTTAAGTTTAATTAATAGGACGTGGGTTAGGTTTTTAAATAACTCGAATAACTTTGAAAAAGAAGTTGGGCACCACTATATTTAAAGCTTACTATACTTGACTCTAGATTAGTGATAAAAATATAAAAAATCACTAACCACTAACAAATAATATTTAAACCATGCTTTAGATAAGGTAGTAGCAAATTCCAATTCACATAGTTTTACTAAATTCAAATTTAAGATGATTTATTAAATGAGCACTTATCTTTTGGCAAATAAATTGTAATAAAAGGAATATAAAACTGGGTTATCGCATGGTATATCCTCAGGCAACTTCCACAAAGGGATTCGGGATCCTTATTCGTAATTCTGCAACGTGAATGATCTCGTGATATTTGATATTCTAACTTAACCTCGAAACTGTCTAGATCTTCTAGAGATGAATCAAACAATGGTCTTCAGATTGTACCAAAACCAAAACGTCTAGGTATAAGTCCATAAAATGTCTAGAGATGAATCAAACAACTGTCTTTAGATTGTACCAAAACCGTCCAGATATGGCCATGCTAAAAAAGGGATAAAATATCAAGATAGGAAATTTGAACCGGATCTAGATAAAATGCTTTAACTAATAAATAAACAATTTAAAACTATTAAATTAATAATTTTACAGAGACTAAAATTAATATGAAAAGGAATAATACATTCAAACTTAGTACAGCATAGTATATTATTCCAAAAAAATTCGTAATATTGAGGTTATGTTCAAAATTTGACAATTTATTTAAGAAATTCTTCAAAATTTAAATGTTTTCAACAAAATATCATTATTAAAACTTACCTTAGAAAATCAGATGGATTTTACGATAGATAAAAATCATTAAGTACATCCGATTACCAAGATGAATTAAAATAATTGTAATCTATTTGATATCTTCAAATGAAATGAAATAAAATATGAACTTTTGACACAAGGCATAAACGACAAATGACATTTGAGTAAGAGATGATTGTGTCGAAATAACGAATAACGGTTCCAACCGTTACAAATTAAAAGAAATCAGTAAAAAACAATGTATATCGTCAATAAAGAGAAGAAAAAAGAACGATGGCGGATTGAAATCTCCTGCAAGAAGAATAAAGCGGATAAGACACAAACAATTAAATTCTCGCGAATATACATATTATGAGAGCCTATTGAGAGAAATTATGCACAATGATTTTTTTAAACATTCCGCCAACGTTGAGTGCAATAAATTAATTAATTTATCTATTTATTTAATTAAAACATCCAACGGCCAATAGCCACTTACAGGATAAGTGGTAATACAGAAACTTAAAACAAAAAAAAATAACAACAAGAAAATAAAAGGGGTGGGTGGGCCTCTGCCTGTGGATCCAAGGGTCCCAGGTTCGAATCCCACCGTTGGCCGGAATTTTTTCATTTAATTTAATTATTTAAAATTAATTCTGATGCCTTGGTAGAATTCCCCACTCGACTATTCACTGTTGGGTTCTAATTAACAGTGCTGTTCCTAAATGGGAAACAGTAACAAAGCCTACACAGAACACGAGGCGAAATAACCTTAGCAGTTGAAGCCGTTGACACACACAAAAAAAAATATTTACATCAAAGACATGAGTAGTACAAATGCAATATAGTTAAGCTGAAATTGTGTGGGTACGTTGAGAAAACTCTCCATGAGAAAAAAGTTCCCACACAAATTAGTGAAAATAGGGGAAAATAAAAATATGTGTATAAAAGCAATTAGTTCAAACTAAAAACTTAATTACGAAACAAAAATATAAGTGCAAAGAGAAACCTAACAAAAATGATTTACAATTACGAAAACAATGTTCAAATTTTATTTATCGAAGTACATAATATATCGATGTTATCTGAATAGTTATTTGTCTCTGATAGCATACTAAATAATAGTGACCGACACAGCACATTAGTCCTAAGAATCGAAAGTGAAAAGGTCTGAACATGTCTTGCAACGAGTCTAGTAATGTAAAAATTAAGTTGACTTAATAATGTTAAACATTTCATGCGATTATGTACTAAATTATAAATAAAAATAATGAGTGATATAATCCTTCTAGTGTGTAAACTTGGCATTTTAAATAATATTAATAGTTGGTTCTGGAGAAATCCTCTTACTGGATACGTACCATAAAAACAGAAGTGCAAACTTTTTAAAAAGAGACTCTGATTTCGTTGTAACGCTAAAATCTAAACATTGGTATTGAAAGACCATATAACCGAGGCATATTCCACCTTAGACTTGGTGAGAGCACAGAACACAAGGTTGCAGGTATCCACATTATTAAAATATTTTATCGATCGTAAAATAACACACAAAATTTTGTAAGCAGATGCAGTAATGAGTAATGTGACTAATGTAATCCGCAAAGGTTAGTTTGTAGTCAAATATGACACAAAGGTCATAAAAAGTATTAAATCTATTATAAATACTACCATCTATGTTATAGTTATAGCGGATAGGACTTTTTCTACGAGTGTGTGAAACGGCACTACATTTACCAGCATTTAGCACTATAGACTATTATTAGAACACCATTTGGAAATTATATCAAGATCACGTTGCAGCGAAGAATATTCGGCTACAGTATCAATATTTGAAATCAATTTTAAGTCGTCAGCATAAAGCAAACATTCAATATTAACTTTTGAGGTTACGTCGTTAATTAAGATAATGAAGCACAACAGACCCAATATAGAACCTTGTGTCACACCAGATGTTTAAAAAAAGGGAAAGATTGATTTGTGTCAATTAACCTGGGTATATTGTGACCGCTCGGTCACAGATTATTGCTAATGAATCAGTTAGCTCACTCGGACCAGTTGAATGTTCCAAAATTCAGGATGCGCAGAAGACTGCTGTTTGAATATAGGCGGTTGTCATATATTGTATTGGTTATGATTTGATTCTGTATGCGCCAGGGATACAAATCCGAGTTGCGCAGTGTATAAACTGGAACATTGAGATCAAAAGTGCCGACGCAGAGTGAGCGAACTGATTCTTTAGCTATAAACTGTGGCTCGGTCAAGTAAGATTTAAGAAGGAGAATTAGTGCATTCTAAATATTCATCAAGTCAAGCTTATTTAATAAGACAGAGTGGTTAAGCCTATCGAATGCTTTAGTGAAATCAGTATAGATTAGGTCGACCTGTCTTACTTTGGTCATAATTTGGGTTTTTACAGCCAGATTGGTAACAGTAGATTTGTTCTTCATGAAGTCGTGTTGCTCGGGTATTATAGAATTTACAACATGCTCATAGATGGTGCTTTAAAGTTATTTCAAATACCTTACTAAAATTGGAGATAATGGATATTGTTCTATAATTGTTAACGTTTGTCCTGGCCTTTTTTAACACGGGAGTAATTTTTGAAATTTTTCATTTATCCGGAATGGTAGAAGTCTTTATTATCATTTTAAAAATTTGTGTTAAAGATTGAGCAAGTACAGACTGACAGTCACCAATAAAAAAAAACGAAATATCATCAGTGCCGGTGGTCATATGTGCTTTTATTCGTCAAATAGATTCAAGTACAACCCCTTTTGTAATTTTAATAAGAGGTAACGTTTGATGTGGAAACAGCGATGTGCTGTTAATTGTTGTTTGAAGAGGTGTGCTATTTCTAGAAAAAGACATGCGATAATAATCCGTAAAAGCATTACAAATATCTTTACTATTCTCGTAATCTACACCATTGTATTCCATAGTCTAAAGCAATGGTCGCCAACCTCTCAATGTGTTGAGCTACTTTGTTAATTTTGGAATAAACAGCGAGCTACCCACACGGAAGCCACGTAACGCAACGTAAATGAAATAATCTACAGTTAATTTATCATTATATGTATTTATATTACTATTTAACTGGTAATACATAATACATAGGTACTAATAATAAACTAATAACTAATATTACTAGTACGTACTTGTTCATAGCTACATTCCTACCTACCAAACGAAGGTGTTTGAAAAATAAACACAAACTTTTATCCAGCCACAACGGCATGTCACGTAAGATTTAAAAATAGTTAATAATAACAAAAAAAAAGTAACGCACTATCATATACATAAACATTGAAAAATAAAAAAGCATGTTCAATGAAAAGGCTGACACTTAGACTCATCGATAATTTTTTTAATGTTTGCAGTATAATTTGATACAGCCATTCAAATACAATTATCCAAATGTTCATCTGTAAGTCGATTGCGATATTTGTTCTTAATAAACTTCATATTGGAAAAAGAAGATTCACACAAATAGATTGAACTGAATAATGCTTTCACTTTCAAGGCAACACGGCATAGAACTGAATATTTGTCTTTACTTACAATAGTCCAGATACATTTGATACTTGAGACTAACGATTTTAAGGCTAAATCATTTTGAAACTCAATTACTTCCATTTCTGTTGCAGCGATGTCTTCGCCAAAGTTTTGCATAACACAAGTTGCAAACTTGTTGGATATCAATTTCCATAAAGGATGAAACAACAAACTGCTCTACTAAAGCCATTTCGTTGAAATCCTTAAAACGATTTTCAAAGTTATTCTTTAGGGTAGAAACTATTTCTACATGATATTTGCTGTCATAGGGTTCTAATGGATTTAGAGATATTTTTTCTGAAAGAATAGGAAAATGCTTGGCATCGCTGTTAATTAGGTTTTGTTCCAGCTTCTTAATAAATGCTTTTATATCAGAAATCATTTTCGCTAGTTCTTTGTCTCTCCCCTGAAGCTGCAAATTAAGTTCGTTTAATTTCTCTGTAATGTCCATGAGAAAACCAAAATCTCTAAGCCAGATTGAATTTTCTAGTTCCAGAGTCGGTTCATTGCGTTGTTTGAAAAATTGAACTATGCCAGATAGAACATCATTAAAACGTTTCAGCACCCGTCCTCTACTTAACCATCGGACTTCAGCGTGAAGGAGTAGGTCCCCGTATTGACAGTCAACTTCATCGGCCAAGGTTTTGAATAATCTTCTTTGTAACGCTTGAGCTCTAATCTTGTTCACAATTTTTACCACCAGTTTCATAACGTTGTTTAGTTTCAGGAAATTTCCACATAATGCTTGCTGATGGATAATGCAGTGGTAACAGAGAAATTGCGAAAAAGTTTCGTCTTTACGACATAACGCCACCAGACCCATATCACAACCCACCATAGCTGGAGGGCCATCGGTTGTCAAGCCTACCATTTTCGATATTGGAATTTTCTCGAAAAAAATAATATTTTTTAAATGAGAAAACAACTCCTGTCCAGTAGTGTGTCCTTTCAGTGGAATAAACTTCAAAAGATCTTCTTTAATCGTAAAATCACTAAAAACCATCCTGACGAACACGGCCATCTGGGCAGTGTCAACGACATCTGTTGATTCATCTAGTTGAAATGAAAAATAAACACAGTTATCTAAGTCAGTTCTTAACTGTAAAAAAATATCATTGCTCATTAGTTCTACATGTCTCATCACTGTATTAGCAGAAAGTTGCATAGATTTTATAGCTGAAACTATCTCGTCTTTATTTCTAAAGTTGGCAAATAACGAATCAGCAGCTTCTGAAAACGCCTGTTTTATGATTCCCCTGTCTTCATAAGGTTTCTTTTTTTGTGCAATTATCTGAGACACACGGTACGATGCTTCAGTTGCAGCCTTATTTTTGTTGACTGTTCTTAAAAATATTGATTGTTGTCCAATTAACCGCTTTTTTAACTGTTTCAGTTTCTCCTTTCTGGCGGCAGAATGTAGTGGGAACGATTTTACAAAATTAGAATGTACAGTTTTATGATGTCTCTCAATATTTCCTTTTTTAGCATCGGAGACCGAAGTATTACATAACAAACACACATTTTTATCTTTAACTTCTGTAAAAAAGTATTGTTCTTCCCATTCTGAATGAAAGTGGTATGTCTTTACCTTCTTACAACTGCTTGCCATATTATTATTTTTTGTTGTTCTCTACTTACCCAACCGCTGGACGTTGGTTACGCGTTCAGTTTTAAACTAAGCGCAATGTCGCCGCGCCGTGCGTATTTATCCCGTTCAAAGCAATCCTGATCGTTCTCGAACACTAACGCGCTGGTCCAGCTGGTTGGTTCTAGCCGATTCTAGCTATCAAGCTATCAGGCGCCAGCGGCAGATCGCTCACCGCAACGTTGCCGCTGTTTATGTTTAATATTATGACAATTAGATTTTTTTGTGGAATTTTCGGAAGCTTCTCTGATTTTTGCAGTTTGTATTTTTTAAATTAAAATCGTTGTGAGAGCTACCAGAATTGCCTCCGCGAGCTACCGGTAGCTCACGATCGACAGGTTGGCGACCACTGGTCTAAAGTATAGACGTGTTATTGTTCTTGGAGTTAAGAGTAGACCAGAAATTTTTATGATTTTTATTTTGTTCGGCTTTAATATGATTTTTATATTGCTTGTGGGCAACAAAATTATCCAATTTGAATTTGGTGCTCAAATTTCTGTATATATCAAGATCCGCAGCATTATTAGTTTTCTTTTAAGTTTTCCAAGCGTTACTTTTTAAATTTAATGTATTGATTTAAGGTCCATTGAACTATGCTGGATATATTTTTTTAGGAACACACTTATCGCAAATGCTATAAATCTCATCATAGAACATATCTAAAGCTAAGTTGACATCAGTTTCAGTAGATAAGAAATCCCACTTGGTTGACAATAAATCAGTATACAAAGAATTAAAATTGGCTTTCCTAAAATTATAAGAGTAAATATGTGGCACAGGATGGACTGCAGTATCATACTTATACTGTACACTGTTGTCAAGTGCGGGGTCGAATCTATCGACAGATTCAATCAAGGAAGATACACAATTAACATTACAAATGTCAGTTGAAAAAATAAGATCAAGTAATCGTCCATTTAATATTATTCGAGGGAATGATAACTCAGAATCGTTCTCTTTAAAAACCCTAAGTAGATATTTGTTTTGAATATGTAAGGCGTGGTCATAAAAGTATAATGGTAGAACAAAACGACATCATTTACTGGCCATCCAACAAAATCGCTAACAAAATTGTAACGTTATCTATTTAGATGAGACTTGTGTCAACGTGGGTCAAACTTTTAACTACGCATGGTATGATAAACACCATAAAAAATCGTATAGACGTTATTATAAAGAGTTTAACCACAAGCCTTAAAGCACCTACACAAAGAGGTCTATGATTCGTTATTGTTGATGCAGAATATGAAGGTGGATTTTCGCCTGGCGCCGTGCGTGCTTCTTGGCTAAGAAAAACGATTACTGTACAAAATAGGACGTTAATTTAGTGAACGGCAAATAATATTAGTACATAGTTTTAATCACGGTTATTCTTCAATAAAATTATTTTAAATTTCGAAGGACCACCTGAAAATTCAGGAAGGAAAATAAAACAGTTTGTTCCCGTTGATATGTATGTCCATAAAAATATCGTAATAGTTCACAGGTAAAAGAAAAGGTTAATAAATAAAAAAATGAAATTTAACACCGGTAAAGTTTTTATATCTATATATGGTTGGCAACGCTGCGAATTCTGGACTGCTCAGCCGACAAATTGCAGAAATATCGATTATGATTGATTATAAAAGTTCTAACCAAAATCACAGTGAGTAACTACACAAACACAAAATTAACTAACTATATGTACTAACCAAGCTCAAATCGAGCTAAGAGAAAATAAATTAAATTATTAAACTATCAAATAATGTCGTTCCCAGTAGATCGGTGCATCTGACCTCCCTCGACGGTTTCTAAATTGCAAGTGTGTGGTTAGAGGAGAAAAAGGTTGCGTGCGCCGTTGCTCGGAAACTTTTAAGTCGAAGCGAAAACACTTTTCAGTCTAACGCACGGCGAAAATAAATTCAAATCTGAAAATGCTCAAAATGTTAATTGTGATTTTAGCAATGACGATTATCATGAAGAAATAAACACAATGGTTTGAGGAGAAACTGATTCCAAGCATACCAAAAAATGGACGAAAGAACGTTGTTGTTATGGATAACGCTTCGTATCATTCCCGTAAAGTTTGCTTTTCAGCTAATGGAACAAATTCGAAATAAAAAAGTTTGAGGAAATAGTTGCAAAATAGGAAGTAACTGTTTTACGCTTACCAGTGTATTATTACGAGTCTAACCCGATCGAGATATATTGCTATGAACAACTTTGATTTAAAGACACATGACGTTCGTTCATTGATAGATGAAGCATTTGAATATGTCACTGAATAAAATTGGCGTAGTTGCGTTGCACATGTTGAGAAAAACGGAAAAATAAATGTTGGTCGCTGAGAATCTTCAAGAAAAAGTTAAAAAAATTATTTTAAGAGTACATTATGGCGACAGTTCTTAGAGTGAGATTTTAGAGCTCGACGACGACTTACAGTGAATTCTCTACTACGTAAAATTTGTTTATTATTTGTTATTAAACAAACAAATATTGAGCTAAAATTTAAACCGTGTCAAAATTAGTGTTTTTTTTTTGGCCAATCCTACCATACCAAGAGCTGGTAACGGCTGGCAATGGCGCGTTTCATAACACTCCATTTTTAGTGTGTCTCCTACTATAGTCAACCACTATTACTACTTTCTTGTATTGTTAGTTGCATATGCATCATGTTATTGACAAACAGAACAGTATTAATTATATATATTCCTAACGATTTGTAGTGTGTTTATATGAGGTTTGTTCCAACATAAACCAAATCAGTTTGCGTACTGTCGGGATTCTGCGCAGTCTTGAATATGTGTTCCAACAAACCTTAGACTCGAAACTGTACGAAAGCATACACCCGTATGTATAGTCGATCGCCAGCGAAAGCTCAAAAAAGTGGCGACTCGCTGGAGATTGTCACCGGCATGTCATCTCTCGTAAGTATTCATGTTCTTTTATAGGGATTATCACTGACATCTCTCGCATTTTATTCATGATTCGTTTCTTAAAACTCAAAAAACAATGAACGAATATCAAATTTTTCCCTATAAAAAAACATGAAAACTTGCGTGAAATGACATGCCGGTGACAATCTCCGGCAAGTCGCCACCTTTTTGGGCTTTCGCCAGCGAGTCGCTGGCGATCGACTATGCATACGGCTGATAGTGTTCCAACACAACCAAAACTAATCACAAACTGATTTGTGTACTGTCAGATCAGTTCCTGGGTCTGAATAGGAACGAATTATCAAAACATGCTTAAAGGTGCAATAAACTGAACATTTCGTGATTGTAATTATTGAATTGGCGAGTGAAAGAACAATATATATCCAAAATGACCATGACAAAAAAACTGTTTTTAAGGAGAACTATGGCTTATTTGGCCTAATTATGTATTGTAAAGTTAAAGAAATGACTTGCAGTTATACTGTTCTTTCACTCAATTTAAAAAAAAAATGCGTTAAATTTTTGTTGTAGCTTTATTGATTATTATTTAACCAATTTATTTGTAATTTTTTAATCAGAATCTTAATTTTTGACTTTCCAAGAAATAATATGTAGTAGTAAAACTCTAGAATTTCATCACTAAAGTAGGATAAAAGTATCTTTATATTGGCTACCTGCTTTACGTTAATAGGGACAACTTCTAAGTATGCCTTTTCCAATGGCAGGCATACACGAGTTATATCACCCATACTACATAAGAATATATAGAAAATACGATTTTGCATAGTTAGCATTTTAGAATAGTTTGTTTATATAAAAGTAGTTTATTCAGTTAAGAGGGAGTTCCTAGTTAGCATTCAAACCATAAACATCTATATTTATTGTATTTTAAGTAAAATTAAAGTTTTTAAAAAATCATTTTCGGTTCGAGATTTCATTTCTCACGCAACGGTCTACCGGAGAGGTCTACCTGTGCAGGTGTGCTTGCGCAGGTCGGCTTTATGTCGTAGCCTGTATGTCTACCTGTGCAAGCACACCTGCACAGACAGACCGTAGCGTGTATACCCGCGATAAGGGTAACTGCAGATTGGCATTAGGTTTGATCAGTCTAATGCGCCCCACAAAAAAGTATGCGAGAGAAAACCGCCTATTAAGGCACTTGTAGTAACATATCCAGGAGTTTTACCAGTTTATGTAAACTGGCTGTACTGAAGAATTACAAAATTAGCTTTTTGTTCATCAGATGATTTAGAGGTATTTTTTATGAAATTGCGACCACCAGTTTTTGAAATCTGTGTCAAACTTGTCTAAGAAACGACATGGCCACTGAGTGAAAAAACAGTACATGCGCCGTACGTGTACTGTTATTTCACTCAGCCGAAAATTGAACAAGCCCCCATTGCTCGTATGATGTTGGTCGGTGTATTATTCTTTCGCTAATTGATAGGCCTATGAATTTTAAACAGTTTGCTTATCTCAGTAAAAATTACCGTTTTTGGCACTTGTATTGTTCTTTCACTCACCGATTCAATTATATTATTTGTATCTATTGTCTCTGACAGTTCTGATTTGTATTTGTTAATTGAGTTTAGTCTTCATAGTTTTTGTTCATGATAATTTATTTTATTTTGTGGTTAATTATTGTAATAATGCGTCTGTTGAATTTAAAAAATGTGTTCGAACATAATCGAGTTCCGAGTTGAGTCCCAATTCCCGACCAGTACCTGACAAGTTGTCAATTACTAGTCATCGATAGATTGTCAACAATAAGTTTTGGACTGATTTATGTATTGTTCCAGAATCGTTGTTGGAACAAACCTATGGTTTATTAAAGTTATTGAGTTTTCAAAAAAGTTGGATATTTTATCGTTAATCGTTTTTTAGTTATTTTGTGCTGATTTAGAATTAAAAATGAGGATCAAAACAACAATATTACTAGATTGTAAGTTTAATCAAATTTTATTTTTATAAATCAACCTGCCCTTCTTTGCTATAAACTTTCAATTATAATGTATATTATTGATTATAAAACCAAAAAAACAAAAAAAAATATATTTTTATAGATTTTCTTTTCGCAACTGGTGACATAATGAATTTTTTGTAACCAGTTTCATAATGTGCAACACAAAATTTCAGTTTATATGTCAAAATTAGAAAAACTATTTTATGTAAAACTGGACCCATTAAATTGCTACGCCACTGAAGCATCATTTATATTACTAATGAAAAAGAATAAAATCAATATAGTAATGTTCAAAAACGTTTTTTTTTTTAGTAAATTTGAACACATTTTAATATTTCAAGTATCTCATCCAGCAGCCGCATTTGGCTTTTATCCATTTTACTCCAATAATTTTAACGCCTACAGGAAAATTCCGGAAGAGGAACCATACATTTATTTGGCAAAGCTTTACTTCCTATTTGGTAGATCATTTTCTCGTAAATACGCCCACTCAGTTGACTTATATATAATACAGAGACTAATTATTTTCTTAGTTATCTGAATTCTGATAATTTTACCATTTTTGTTTCGTGTAATATTTTATAATGTTCCCGATTTGTTTTAGTTCACATTTCACCTATTCATTAACAATTATTTTTACAATATACAGGCTGGGCCAATATTTCTTCTCAAAGCTTAGCAAATAATCCGGAGGATTTATATAAAAAAGTTAAATTTCAGTATAATAACTAAAGAAGCTACACTTGAAACTACGATTATAAAAATATTTGGCACTAGAGCGTTTTCAGGTCATGATAATACACTACTTTTACGATTACCAAAAAGAACCAAGACAAAGAATGTATAGATTTGGGTTGAGTGTAGAAAATGGCGAATACATTAGATTGGTGAGTTGAAGAAATGGTGGAGGTGCTTTTATAAATTTCCTTACAGATCTGCAAAGTAACATATATGTTTATATAAATTGGATTGTTTTGCCATTTGAGTTAGTCAAAACCTTAGATAAAAGCACATTGCGCACGTTGTCTATTCCAACCCTAAGTAACCCACCAATTAAAAATCATTGTGTTCACGACGCCACCCGAATTGCTCCGAAATTTCTATTCTATGCTTGTCTCCACGTGAGTAAATCACTTATGGACCGCCGTTTTTGAATTATTTGTTGGTGTTATTAGCAATTTAAAGTGTTTTAGTTATTCAATTTCAAGTTGGAAATGCCACGATGTATGGTGAAAAATTGTATATACAAATAATATGTCAATGTTATGAAAAATAAGAAATATATTCGTTTTCAGCGGTAAATATTTGTTCACGTTTTGACATAAAGTCGCCATGATTCTTTGAGCTGAATACTTCAGATCCGCATTAAGGGGTTTCAATAAATATTAACATCAAATACATAATATTTCAGAAAATATATTTCATAAATTTTGTTTTTAAAAAGTAGTTTTATAAGAATATTTACTAAAGGTGGTTTTTAGCCCTTTATTAGGTATTTTTACAAGAATATTACATGAAATAAAGGTTCACCTACTTAAAATTTCAAGGTTTATTTTATTTGCGGTTAAATCGGAAGTGACATTTGAATCTTAATTCCTAAAATAAAGTAAAACGCGCAATATGATTTAGTATAAGCAAAAAATACTAAAGTTACGGAAATTAGTCATATTATTAGTAAAATGTTACATTATAAACCCCTAAACAACTCGAAAAAAATCTTCGTTTAATAAAAAAATCTAAATTCTAGCAATATTTATTATACAATCGAATGCGGTTTCAAAGATAACAGGATCAATAATTCATAATCTCTAAATTTTGGAGCTAAATGCTTGGATAAAAGCATGCGACCGATAGGGGTTACAAAAATAATCGACTTATACTTTTCATGAAAATCGATTTATCCGTTATAATTAATCGATTATTTTTAATCGATTATTTTTGATTAATCGATTCTTTTCAATAAATTGTTTTCGTTTTTTAAGTAATGGAATATTCGATTATAAAGGAATTACAAAAAGAGAGTAGATTTATTCAAAATATTCGATTTATTGAAAATAATCGATATTTTTAGAAAAATCGATTATTCTATTATTTTCGATTAATCGATTATTTTCGATTAATCGATTATTTTCGATTAATCGATTATTTTCGATTAATCGATTATTTTCGAATATTCGAATAATTTGTTTTAAAATACAAAAAATAGATTATATAAAAATAATCGATTGATCGAATATAATCGGTTATATTATATAATCGATATTTCGGTTATTTTTTAGAATGATCCATTTATCGGTCAATCAGCTTTTTATTTAACGATTATTTTCAATTTTTCAAAGATAATCTAATAATCAATTTTAAATGAAATATGAAAACAAAAGGATTATTTGAAAATAATTGATAATTCAGTTATTTCTTTGGAAAATCGATTCATCGTAGAATCGGCTTCTTAATTAATTGGTTATTTTCCCTTAATCTTTTATTTTCGATGTTTCAAAAATAATCGAATAATTGATTTTAAAGGAAATAATTCTTTTTTTTTTTGAAAAATCGATTTATAGATTATTCGACTTTTTAATTAATCGATTATTTTTGATTAATCGATTATTTTAGATTTTTCAAAGATTATCGAATAATCTGTTTCAATGGAAATACGAACAAAAAATAGATTATTTAAAATAAACTTTTATTATTTTTTGTAAACACTGATTTATCGGTTAATTGGCTTTTTAATTAATCTATTATTTTTGATTTTTTAAAGATAATCAAGTAGTCGATTTTAAAGGAAATACGAACAAAATTAGATTGTTTGAAAATAATCGATTGATCGAAAATAATCGATTATTATTAATGATCAATAATTTAATCGATAATCACCCACTCCTAGCGACCAAATTACTTTTAATAGGTTTAAATTTTAAAATTTTATCTGGTTTCAGATAATATGCATTTCTAGAGTTTTATGTGACTCATCCTCTATATTAATTAATATTTCTAAAGAAACAAGCTTTAATATATCTTTTTCTGAGGTTATAATACAAAACAGCATTTTCTCATTTTGACTAATTTTTAGTATTATGTGATAGTCGTAGAAAAAATATAATGTTCAACTCACAAGGTTTGATTTGCAGTATTCACCTGCGCACATGTTTTTTTTAGACAATGAGTACCATTTCTTACTCGATTAACAATATTCTATTTCAACATTTTACTGTAGTTTCTTACAGAAAAGTCCGTAGTAAATAATAGCTAACGAAATATTCTATAAAAGGTCTTCTCTTTACAAAAAATGTCGTGGCATCTGTTTGATATTAAAAAATCATGTTAATATAAAATTCCATTAAACGTATATTTTAAATAAGTCTAATAGTTCATTATGATGCTAATAAACAAAGTCCGGCCCCTGTCACAGAGGTCGCGTCCCTGCCCATTTCCCCCACTCCGTTAACCTTTCTTTAGAAATTGGCCAGGTTAAACCAGTGTATGCGTCTGGTCTCTTTTATCTAAGGTCAAAACTAAAAGATTGTTGTGTTAAGATATATGTAGTCAAAATAAATTAAAAAATAATTATTTGTGACAAATTAGTGTTTAATTAATAGGAGTAGGTTGTATATAAATAAGTGTATCTACATAGTAGTCAGTTTTAAATTGTACAAATATAATATCCCGTGTGCAACTTAGTGAAGCAGTATCATGCGATACCTCAAGATTTTCAAAAAAATATGTAGATTACGAATTTTAATGGGGCGTATCTCGCAATGGTGGCGGAAGGGTAACAACCACCCTTATACTACCCCACTGCGTATACTATGGAATACCTTTAATTAAAATTGGCCTCGAAATTGGCTATCATAGTATCTATTTACCTTTCTTGTTTAAGGTAACGTCGATTGGGAGATGGTTTACTAACACAGTATGGTGGCGGTGCGCCATACCATAAAATATAAAGTTTTTGATTTTTTAATAATATGCAACGCTTCTGTTAGAGATAATGTATTTTCAAAACTTGATACATACAGATCATCTAAATATATTATATAACAACTTAAAACTATAGAAACAACCAAGAAGGTAAAATATATACAGGTAGTTTCGTAAGTGAACACCACACACAGCTTCTTAGGTTGCTATTAATTACTGTTACAATACTCAAGTAACATAATATGCAAGTAATGATGTAACTATTAAATCATAGCCGTCTAGGATCCTATAAGCTTTGGTACAGACATTGTTCTTTTTTAAACACACCCCACCATTTGTGTTTCGACAGTTAAAAATGTTATGAAATCATCCCCGTCATAAAAATTACTTCATATTGCATCCCAAGTTTACCCGGTAGCCATAGTATTTACCACTTTTGTTTCAGATAACGTCGCGGAGATATTTAAAAATATTATGAAACCATCTCCCGATTGGGGGATGATTTCATAACACAGCTTCTTATTCACCTATTAATTATTTTTTACCACGTTTGTGTCGGATAAAGTCACAGTGATAAGCAAACTCTAATTAAGGATGATATGTGTTGCTTGTGTACTCTAAAGACTATTAAGGATTAGTGAAAACCTTATCACAGACTGCCTACGACACTCTTGCTGAAATTCTGGTGCAAATCAAGGAATGGGATCCGCAACAGGAGCAAGATGTACCTATACACTTTAAGAGCAGACCAGTTTACATCGGATAAAACAAAAAATTTGAAAGTGAAATGCTATGAAAAAATAACAAAAAAATCCAGCAATTGGGAACTACAACTAATTTTCAAGAAACCAATGATATTGTCTCTGATATGCCATCAAGTGCAACAACATCAAAGTTTACAAGAAGCAAAACAACACCCTATCTAAAAAAAATGGTTTGTTTTTTTTGTACTAAGTACTAAGCGTCAACCATTACGACACGTATCTTATAAGTCATCGGGTTATCTATTAAAAAAAGCGGTTAAAATATCTAAAAACGCAGTTGTTTCTGTGAGATTATCTGAATTGATTAGCCCAGGGGCTTCTCATGCTGTAGACAGATGATATCATAAGAACTGCTGGAACAACAATGTCCCGAATGTTTTAAGGATAAATAGACAGAAAAGTAAGTTTGAAGAATCATCTGTTTCTTAATTGTATAAAGTCGGTTCTAAGAAATGGAAATATAAGCTATATGGCTTAACTGCATAGCAGGTATCTAAATATATGTCAATCTAACAAAATAGGCATTGAAACCACGCGACTTATGTGTCGTTTGCTCATTTAAGAATACAGTAGTGCCCACCGCAATATGTGCTGATTTGACTCACCTAGAGAGACTCATGAAAAGGCTGGTACTAAAATAATATTGCATTTTTTAGATATATCTAAAAGGGGAAAAAAAATTGAGAATATTTTCACCAGACACGGATGTATTGGTACTTGCTTTGAGAAGGGCGTCCTTATTACCTAATGACAGTTTATTTATTTGTCGTGAAATACCATTACACCCAATATAAGAAACCTTTGTCCAGTTAAAAGCTAAAGCCCTTCCAGGTCTCCATGCTCTCTCGGGTTCCATTGCCACAGGAAGATTCAAAGGAAAAGCCAAAATTAGTTTTTGAAAGCAACCTCATCCACCTTTCAGGCGTTGGCATCTTAAGGCAGAAGTGAAACGTTAATTGACTCTGATATCGAGCAGATTAATTTGTTTATTTGTTCATTATATCTACCGTCCAATAAAAGTGTGACAAGCCTAGCAGAATTAGGATGTAGGTTGTTCACGCAGAGGCAAGTGTCAACCGAAAATATACCCCTACTTGAGCATCTTTGAAACCGAAAGTAGATTGATGCCACTATTAGTTCATTAAGTGGAATCAGGATTCACACCACCACAAACAAATTACGGTTAGAAATTTGGCAGTGATGGATTAGAATTAGAACCAATTTTGTGTAGTCTTCCCTGCATACCTAAAGAAATAGTTAATCTAATAAAATATTCCTGTAAAAAAATTTTCAAATATTTCGTGACAATTCGGGCGGCATGAGGGTGTCAGTATGAAGTTGTCACCAATAAATGGTGCATATGGTTCAACATGTTCTTGTAAGATATAATTTATGTAGGTACCTATCCGCAGTCACAGATCCCTAGGAACCATGTACAATTCTGAACACGTCTCCGAAGATATCCAAGCCCACACCATAAGTAAACCCCCTTAAAAAGTTACCCTAGGGCTAAAAGTGCACTTAACATATAGTTCACTTTCCCTTCTTCAGACTCTTTTGCAACTATCTGACGATCGTAAGCAAAATCTTTATTTATCGGTAAAAAAACACAAAGCACCAATCATCTGTATTCCAATTTTGATGCTCCGCAGCGAATTGTAATCTGGCTACACGATGTTCTATGGAAAGTTCTGGTCCTATAGCGTATCTTTGAGATCTCAGATTAGCTTTATTCGACCTTCTTCTAACTGTTCTTTCAATAATATTTACATTCCTGACATGTTCAAGGTTATTTCTATTCTCTACAGCAGTAGTGTGACGATTTCTTAGTGCTAAAGATATCATAAAACAGTCATCTCGCTAAGTAGTTCTTCTCAGGGGACCGGTTACAAGACGTCGAATGTAAACTCCCGTCTCTATAAAACGTATAAGTAGACGTTGCACGGTACTGCGTAATACCCCGAATTTGTTAGCTACGTAAATTTGACTTCTTCCGTCTTGAATAAGAGCAACAATAGATGCAATAGTTTCTGCGCTTAAAAACATCTTAAAATTCGCACTAGTTGACATAACCAAGTAATAAAGCATAGAACATAATAAACACTTAACTTAACCTTTAAAGTCATCGTGAAAATCACTACTTGGAAAACTGAAATAAGGGCAATATATGTAATAACTTTTACATTATTTAGATTTTCGTACAATATCTTGAATATATTCAATTTGGGAAGGCATTTCTTGTTAAAAATCTTCAGTGTATTCTACTAAACCGTGTTCTTTGTTGGCCAAATTATTTAAATCGAATTAAAAAACAAATTAAAAAATTAATGTATTTTTATCAAAAATTATCGAGGTGTCCGTTTTTCGTGACGTTGAGATGTCGGGCCAACTTTTTTGAACTTGTATACTGATTTAACAAACTCACAATGTATATAATGTAGCTAATAAGGCACACACACAATTAGGTTTTATCTTTAGTTCTTGTTTTGAACTAAAAACCCGCATACTGTTAGAACCTTGTACATGGCCTATATCAACAGTATTCTCATATATTGCTCTGTCATTTGGAATCCCCGCTACTTGATTTATATTGGCAAATTGGAATACATACAAAATAAGTATATTTCTTATTGCCAAAGAAAATTTTACCGTCATATCAGAAAGATGAAATATCCGTTTTAATTTGAAAATTATTAGTTTTGAATAAAGTAGGCAAATAGCAGATGTCATGTTCATCCATAGGATCTTAAATAACAGAATTGATTGTGTTAAGGTAATTAATCTTATTCAATTTGTTTCCTAATTTTAATATGAGAAATTATTATAATTTTTTCGTAAATGGGGTATCAACATAAGGGCTACTAACACCTACAATAAATTGTCGAATACTGTTGACATTGACATTTTTCTCCTCAATTTTATTAAGGTGCGCTTACCTAAGGCTCACTTTTTACATTTGCAATCTAAATTAAATTTATATTTTAAAACTTATAATAATTGTTCACTTGTATTGCTTGTTATAAATCCATAAGTATCTTGCATTTAATTTGTACCTAGCATAGTTTTAATGTTAAACTTTTTTTAATTAATTAAAAATTCTTTATATATTTTTGGTGGACATTATTCTGGGTTTGTCCTGTTTGTCTCCCAAATAAATAAATAAATAAATAGAATACCATAAGTAACTAATAATTGTGATTAACAAGTACAAAAATTATTTTTGTAAAATTAACTTATTTCCATGTGTTTTGCATTCTTTTGCCATTTAGTGTACCTTTTTTAAACATTTTTTTTTTTTTTTGAAAATAAAGCTCAAAATCGATGCTACAAACAATATAATTTATTAATAAAATGTCGCTACTAGTTTACAAATAAGTTAAATCGAGGTTTATAATTCAATATATAGTACATTAATAAAAAAATAATACTTTTTAGCTATAAATGCAAAACACGTTTTACAAAATTGCTATAATCTTGAGAACAAAGATCTGATTTTACAGCTACTATCAATAGACGATTAACCCCAGACCGTCAAATTCATAATAATTTAAATGTTTCTAGATCGAAGATGAACTAATTACAACAAGTAAGAGTAGTGTAGTACAGTGTATGGTGTAAAATTGCTCCTGTTAAAGTTTTAATATGTTTATGGATCTAAGTTTCCAAAAATTATGAATTATGAACTAATAAATACAAAAGTGATTAGTTAACCACTTTTATTCCAACTGTGAGTAAAAACATAATTTATACTAAATTTTTGCATACTTTTCATAATTTTTTCTACTAAAGCATATATCAGTTAACACTAGTTCTAGTTTTTGTCCCTGAGATAGTAAAGATAGCATCAAGAGATAACAATTAAATTAATTTATATTGTATCCCATATTTCGTTTAGAAAACTATGTTTATACAAATTTATTGTTAAACTTTAATTAAATCATGACGAAGGCAGTTATCAAAAAACTACTCGACGAAAATTCGAAAAAGCTTATAGATGTTAGGGAGAGCAATAAAACTGAGATTAAGAATGCATTAGGTTTCTACGAAACGAGATTACAGTTGAACAGTTGGAAATAACTCTAAAAAGAAACAACATAATTATATTTAGTCTTAAATAACCCAATAATACAATAAACATAAATTTTGTTATCTATATAATTAATAAGCTTTTTGACATATGCAGCGGTCTGCTGCGTGTCTATAAGCTGGTATCGGTCGTAAATTGCAATAAAATCTATTTAACAATTTGACTTTTTATATTTTTATTTGACAAGTTGACAGTACTTTTTCTCTTTTTTATATACCGCATGTTTTTAACATAATAAAACGTGAAAATATACAAAATAACTAAAACTAATCAATAACATTCTCCGGCCCCAAAATGAGGAATTCATTTATGAAAAACATCTAACACGCATAATTTTGAAACAGGTCGTCTAAAGGTTCCATTAATAGTCTTAACGTCAGCAACTCTAACTCTGGCGTCCTTTCCGGGGAAAACAGCCGTGACTATTCCTTTTAGCCACGTATTCCTTGGCGACTGATCGTCCACAACAATAACCACATCATTGACTTCAATATTTTTTTTCTCTTGATGCCACTTGGATCGCAAACGAAGAGTGGGTAAATACTCATTTATCCATCGTTTCCAAAATTTGTTGGCAAGGTCTTGAACATACATCCATTGTTTTCGCGAGCTGAAGTTTTCCATTGTAAAATTTTTAAGGAGATGTATTTGACTAGCATTATACTTCGGCCCCAACAGGAAATGATTTGGAGTGATGGCTTCTTCGTCTTGGTAATCTAAGGTAATATCAGTCAGCGGTCTAGAGTTTATTATGCTCTCAACTTCCAACATCAAGGTATGCAAAACTTCTTCATGAAGAACTTGTTCTTTCAATATAATTTTGAGCGTTGACTTAACGGATTGTATCATCCGCTCCCAAACTCCACCCATATGACTTGCTGTTGGAGGATTGAAATTCCACTTGATACCTTTAACTGAAAGGTTGACATATATTTTTTGTTGATCAAATTCTTTTAGAGCTAGCTGCAGTTCCTTATCAGCTCCTCTGAAATTAGTACCATTGTCACTAAAAAGCTCTAACGGGTGGCCTCTTCTTGAGCACATTCTCTGGATGGCCATAATGGCGGAATCGGTTGTAAGGGAATTAGCTATCTCAATATGAATGGCGCGAATAGTGAGACACGTAAACAAAACTCCATAGCGTTTTTCTCGTCGTCTTCCAATTTTTACCAAATAGGGTCCAAAATAGTCCACGCCACAAAATGTAAATGGTTTTATGTAAGGAGTGGTTCTTTGAGTTGGCAAATTTCCCATACAAGGAATTTCTGGAATTGACTTTAAATTTTTGCAGAACTGACAGTCTTTAGAAATCTTTTTTACCAAACTATTTAGTCCCAGTATCCAATATAACTGTCTAATTTCATTAATTTGTGTTTTACGACCCTGATGCTTAAATTTTTTGTGATAGAAATCAACAAGTAGTTCAGTAAAGCGATTTTTTGAAGGAAGTATAACAGGATTATTTTCAAATCCGGGAAGATTCGTATCAATTCGACTTCTTAGTCTCATTATCTCAAATTCGTCTAAGTAAGGATTTAATTTAAAAAGTTTGCTGTTTCTACCTACAGAACCATTAGTTTTTAATGACTGAATTTCATCATAAAATGATATTGACTGCAACATTTTCCACCATACTTGTTCTGCAATATGCAATTCCTCCACAGTTAAGTTCTGTGTGTGAAAGTGATCTTTGCGACATCGATTAATAAATCTGAAAACCCAAGCAGATGACCTTAATAACCGTTGCCATGATGAAAATCTATCACAATCAGGCAAAACTACGGAAAGTGTAGTAACATTTTTAGTTATTCCTACAAATGTTTGTTTTATCTCTGGCAGGTCTTTCAGACACTCACTAAAACCTTAAGGCCAATGCTCATATGATTTCAGAAGAAAATCTGGCCCTGAAAGCCATTTTGAGTTTTTATTAGATTGATCTCTGGTAGCACAATCTGCAGGATTAAATGCAGTTGGTACCCACTTCCACATGTCTCTGTCAGTAAGGTCTAAAATCTTTTGTATTCTGTTGCCAACGAATTGTTTAAATTTAATTTTATGAGACATAATCCACGAAATGACAATCGTAGAGTCTGTCCAAAAGAATGTATTATTGATTTTTATCTCTAGACATCGTTGAATGCGATCTGCAAGTTTACTACTTAGGAGGGCTGCTTCTAACTCTAGCCTGGGTATCGTTATTTCTTTTAAAGGGACAACCTTACACTTTGACGACAAAAATGCTACTTCTATACCTCGTTCACTTTCTATTCTTAAGTAAAGTACACAAGCATAGGCTTTAGTACTAGCATCAGAAAAAGCATGCAATTGTATAGAGGTTGCATAAGGAGCATTTAAAGAATAACAGCGTGGTATTTGAATGATAGTTATGAGTTTTAACTCTTGGAGCCATTTTTGCCATTTGTAATTTAAATTAGGTGAGATTTGGCTATCCCACTCAGTCTTTTCTCGCCATATGTCTTGCAAAATAATTCGACCTCTAACTGTAATATTGTTTAAAAACCCTAAAGGATCAAAAACACTCATAACTACTTTTAGAACTTCCCGCTTTGTAGGAATAAAATTTGAATCTAAAACTGTTTCTGGTATTTTTTCCAAATTTAATTTAAATCTAAATACATCATTTTCTGGGTCCCACTGAATCCCCAAAACTCTTTCTGTTGGCAATTTGGAATCTGAATTAAAGTCCTTAAAGTTTTTGAATCTCATATCTGTTGGCAAGCTAGAAAGTACTTTTTTAGAATTTGAAACCCAATTTCTAATATGAAACCCACCCTGACTATGTATGTGAATGACGTCAAAAATTAGTTTTATGGCTATATCTTCCGAATCACAAGAATCTAAGTAATCATCGACATAATGCTTATTTAGAATAGCATGAGATGCTTCTGGAAATGCTAATTGAAATTCAGAAGCATTCTTATTTTTAACATATTGGGCTAATGTTGGCGAGCATGTAGCTCCAAATGTCATGACCTGCATTTCATATATGGATGGTTCTCTAAATCTCTCCCGCCCTCGCCATAGGATGCGTTGGGCATTTTGGTCATCTTTGATAATTTTGACTTGATGGAACATCTCTGCTATGTCTCCACAAAACGCTATCTTCCGCTGTCTGAAAGTCCAAAGTACTTTGACTAGAGGTGTCAGTAAGTCAGGACCTGATAAAAACATGTCATTAAGGCTAATTCCATGCGATTTGGCTGCGGCGTCGAAAACCATTCTCAGCTTTCCTGGCTTATTGATATTAAAAACCGCAAAGTGAGGCAAATACCATGTCTTTGGAGATTCTAAAAGCAACTCCTCTTTTCCAACCTGCCTAAGGTAACCTTTTAAGATGTAATCATCAATCTTTTTACAATAAGCGTCACAAAATTCTGGATGTTTATCCATTTTTCGTTCTTGACAATATAAACGATTCAAAGCAACGGTTTTACTTTCAGGTAAAATTATTTGATTATTTTTCCATAATAGACCAGTCTCAAAACGATTGCCAGTTCTATTAGTTGTCGTTTCCATAATTGACATGGCATATTTATCTTCAACAGATAACATTTTATCGTTTTCAGGAAAGTCATAATCATACAATTTAAAGGAATCTTGAACTAAAGAAAAAAGTAAATCATCTGAAAAATTTTTCTCACAAATGTGAAATGCAAAGTTTTGGTCAACTTTTCCTTTAAAAGTATAACCATTAATAACCCAGCCTAGTTTTGTTAACGTAGCTTTAGGATCATATCGATTATTTTCAATAAAACTTCGAGGCATAGTTAAATCATAATTGTCTGTTCCTATTAATAATGTTGGTCGTACATTTTTGAAAGACTTTATTGGAACATTATTTAAATACGGCCACTGCCGTTTAATTAAATCCATATCTACAGATTGTATTGGTAAATTTAAATTGTCTACTGTCCTAATATTTTTTATATTGTAGTCCTTTGCATCTGGTAAGGTACCTTTAATTGTAAGGTTAACTTTTCTAGAATTATTAACTTTTTTTGTATAATTATTAGTCCATTGTAAACAAAGAGGTTCTAAAACCCCTTTGAGTCCAATTTCATCAGCAACACTTTTTTCTAATAAAGTTATAGTTGAACCTTCATCTAATAAAGCATAAATTAGCCTACTTCCTTTAGGACCCTGCACATAAACTGGAATGGTTCTGAGGAGAATTGCAGAATTTTTAAGCTGGTGAATTTGAACTGGTTCCTGATTATTTAAAGTGGTATTTTCTGTTAGTTTTTCGGGTTGTTTATGCAATAAATTATGATGTTTAAACTGACAGTTGTTAATACCACACAATTTTTTGACAAAACATGTATTTAGACGGTGGTTTGATTTGAAACATGCAATACATAATTTATTTTTTGTTATGAATTCCCAACGGTCGTTTACAGACAAATCAATAAACTTTTGACATTTATCCAAATTATGCATTTTTTCACTGCAGCAGGGACATTTTTCATTTGAAGTTTTTTTAGTTACTAACAGACTTTCTGTTCGTTTATGAGTCTGTAAACGATCGTTTTTTATACTTGATGACCAAAGGGGACATAACAGATTATTTGCTTTACCTATTTTCTTTAACCACTCTGCAAAGTCTATCAAAGATATTTCTTTTAGTGAAACTGCATGAAGTGACCATTGAAATTTAAGATTAGTAGTTAAATTGGATACAATTTCGTCAAGAAGCACGGGATTTTTTAAATATACGTCATTATTCAAATGTTTGATAGTTGTGACAAGATTACATATATTATTTGAAAATTTAACAATTGTATCGGGTTTGTAGTCTTTTAAAGGTGGTGCATTTTTAATTTGACCGATCAAAAATTTTATTATGTAATCCGGACGCCCATAATTACTTTCTAAGGTATCAATTATTTCAGGTACATTTAAATGAGAAATAAGTAACATCTTAACTGCCTCTCTAGCTTCGCCCTTTAGACATTTTCGTAGTCTAGCTAAATTTTCACTATCCGAGTAATTACATAGTTTGGTTGTTTCATTATATTCAGTAATAAATAGTAACCAATCAGAAGGATCTGCATTAAAAAATGGTAACTTACGATCAATGACTTGCCTTCTTAACATGTAAACATTTAAATCTTCATTTGAAGTAGAAATATTATTTTTTACTTCCTTTACGTCTACGTCTTCAACACAATCATTTTGAAATAGCTTACTCCCTTTTTCTACCTTTCCCGATAGACAACGTCGATCTTCTTGCTCTTTATCTTTACATTTCTCTAACCAGTCGGTAACCTTTTGTTTCTCGCTGATAAAGCTGCACAAATCTTCTTCATCTACACTATTTATACTTGCTGCTTCATCTAATTTTAATTTATCTATAGCTAGCTGATCTAGAATTATCTGTTTTTCTATTTTCATTTCCATTTCCATTATTTTTCTTTTTGCATCTAATTCTAGTTCCATTCTAGAGACCATACTCCGTCTGCTTTTGGCTGTAGTTCTAGATTTTGTCTTTGTTTCTTCGCCATTTTCATGATCAGTCTGTTGGTCTTTTTCACATGTTAGCGCATTTTGTTCTTTTTGTCCAATTATCTCCAAATCACCTTCAGTTTGGGCTTTCGCGCGTCGTCTGGTATTGTATACCTTCCTAGCGATTTTTGGCTGGCCATAACGTTGACGTCTTAAGACTCGAAGGACCAAATGCAGCGGTCTGCTGCGTGTCTATAAGCTGGTATCGGTCGTAAATTGCAATAAAATCTATTTAACAATTTGACTTTTTATATTTTTATTTGACAAGTTGACAGTACTTTTTCTCTTTTTTATATACCGCATATTTTTAACATAATAAAACGTGAAAATATACAAAATAACTAAAACTAATCAATAACAACATAAGTTTAATTGATTTGGATATCCCTAAATTTTACTATTTAGGAAGAGACTCCAATGCTTCGCTAAAAATTAAATTCTGTAGCTATCTTAAAAAAAGTATCCTCAATTAATTTCAATAAATTAAAGAATACAGGAGTTTTTAACTGAACTTTAAAGAGCTCAGTATAAACAATTTAAGAACTCAGCGGTTGAGTGCCAACTGAGCCCGTCTCCGGGTGGAGGATAGGAGGACGGCCAAGTTTTCCTTGGTTAGTGGTAGACATAAGTGCGAGGGCCCAAAAACCCTCAAAATCTTTTGCTAAGGCTACCACCGCGAACCAACTCCCCCAATCTAAGGTGTAAGGTAACGTGCCGACGGATGAATTGTCGCAGTGGCAGATGCGGCAGCAAACGCTCCCCTGAGGGAACCTGATGAAACCCTCTTGTATCTAGCCTTGCCGGCGCATGCGGGGCTCTGCGTCGGTCGACCTTTCCTTCCCTAGCTACTCGTGGGAACTATATGGATTCTGAAACACAAAAACCCGATGAGGCTGAACGTCGACGCTCACCTCCAGCAAAGGAGACTGGACGACTAAGTCCAAATCCGGCGCAGAAGGCTAGACAACGACGATCACCTCAAAAAAAGGAGAATGGACGTCAAAGCTCACTTCCTGCAAAGGAGCCTGGACCACAAAGTTCAGCTCCTGCACAGGAGGCAGGATAGCGACGCCCAACTCCAAAAAAGGAGGATTGACAAAGTAGTTCACCTCCAACTAACAGGCCCCGGATAGGCAAAATAATCTCTGGCTCTGAAGCAAAGAGGAGAAAGAGGGATAAGCTGCAGGCAGGCAGTACTACGGCAACCGCCACCCTCAGCAAACTCCCTCACTCCAAAATAAACAAAAGCGGCTTAATCAAGTCCTCAGACAGCGACGCTAGTTCTGCCTCCACAAGAGGCCATGAACACGACGCAAGTAGGGACAATAAAAGGCCACGATCTCACACCTCTTTCGAGGTTACGCCCCGGAAGGGGAAAAACCCAGACAGGACCACAAAGTTCTGTCTAAGTTAAGCTACAAGGATGCAGCTACGAGCCACCTGAAAGTAGCTATAATAGACAAGGATAACCCTTACGGTAAGATAACTACCGAACGAGAAATCCTTATCAAAAAGCCCTTTATGGGAGAGCTGGACAAAACAATTTTGTCCGCATTCTGCAGCAAAACCAAGCCACCTACCTTCAGGTCTTGGACGCACTCTGGTGAAATCATCAGACTAACATGCGACGATGACCTGACGTTGGAATGGCTAAAAACCAAGGTACCAAACTTAAAAACATGGGAAGGAGCAACACTCGCTGTTGTGAGGATGGACGAGCTCCCCAAGCTCACCAAAGCCTCTCTCTGGATCCCAGGGGAAGCGCAAGCTGACCTTGACGAGAAGAAGGTTGTGCTTAGGCGACTTGAGGGGCAAAACCCAAACTTACATGTGGCGAAGTGGTGTACCTTTCACCATGAAATAAAAAACACCCCAAGGCCATCTCTTCGTCTTCGGCATCGGAGCCAAAGACATGGGAACCCTAAAGGCCAAATCAATGAGGATGAGCTATGCATTCACCTCATTGACTATAAGGCCAAAGGTCGAAAAAGAGGCTGAAGCGGGGCCCAGTGAAGACTCCTTGGTAAAGGACCTTCTTCCCCCCCCCCAATTCAAGCCAACAGTGGAGGAAGTCGAGCCAGAAAAAATGGTAATCGATGACCATTAAAACTCTGAGGAGCCACAAGAGATCACATGCTCATCTATACAGATAGCAGAGAAGCACTACTCACACTGAACAAACCACGAATTTATTCAGGGTTAGTACTAGAATGTCACGAAGCTTTGGCCGAAGTATCCATCAACAATGTGGTCACCTTAAGATGAATAAAAGGTTACGCCACATCGAAAGGTAACCGTTTTGCCGATTCACTAGCCAAGAAAGCAACCAAATACTTTTTGGACCTGGCCCTTCTATTGGTCTGAGAAAATCGGTAGTGATAGACCTAATTAAAGAATATTCCCTTGTGAAATTCAAGGAAAGATGGGATGAAGCAAGAAACTGCAGAGTTGCCAGGGAGCTCTTAAGTTATCCTGACAACACTGCAGCAAACAAATACTTGACTATGACTAGACAGAATCTGCGTCTGGTCATTGCCAAGTACGGAAGCATCTCCATATCATGGGACTGTCAGAATCCGCACTCTGCAGAGGGCGTGAACAAGAAGATGAGACCATCGAGCACATCCTTTACGATTGCCCGACGCTCTCATTTATTAGAAGATTTGTGTTCGGCGAGTATCGGCTAACACCGGCCGATATAAGAGAAGCACCTCTTGGCGACGTTGTCAACTACATTAAATCTGTAGGCTGGCTCACGAGCTAGGATGTGCCTATAATATTAGGAGGATGCACAATGGGCCTAATGAGGCCTAAGTGCCGTGGGGGTAACCCACCCTCCACACGAACTAGGTGTATTTTACAGGCTTCTTATTAACATCAGTGATATTTATCAGTCTTTTCTCAATCATTTTAATAATGCCTTAATTCATGGTTACCCGAAAGTCGATGAAGTGTTGTGTCTTGCCAATTTTAATGTCGATAATTTAAAACTTCAATCTAAAAATCTTAATGATCTAATATCTGTTGCAGATACTTTTAAGTTAAATCAAATTGTTTCTGATCCGACTCTTTTTTCTAATAATAGCATGACTCTAATAGATCATATCTATACAAACTTTGATGTGGACTTTTATGATGTAACTGATGTAAATATAGGTAGACATTCCCTGGTTTGGTGTAAACTTAGAAAGTCATTAAAAAAAAGCGTCTCCAAAAAATGTACCTTTTAAGAAATTCTATATTATAGATTCAAATATTTTTCAACGTACGCTAAAGGTGTACAAGACTGCAGACAAATTCTTTAAATTGATAATAGTGATGCTAAATTAAGCTTTCTTAATAAAACAATTTTAAATGTAGTTAATGAGTTTGCACCTCTTCAGACTTGCATTATTTTACACAACAATAAAAAATAATCCTGGATTATAGACAATATGAAACTACTACAAAAAAATTAGAGATAGTATCATAAATCTAAACTGCCTGCTTACTGGGAGTATTAGAAGGAACTCAGAAATTTCACTTCTGCTGCTATTAAGAGCAAAAAAAAGCATACCTGCAATGCAGATTATCCCACTTCAATTCTAAAGAAAATGGTGTGAACTACATAAATTAAATATTAGAGCTAATAAAAACCGTAATTTATCATCAAATTTAAGCGACGTAAACAAATTGAATTTCTTTGTCGGTGATCTACTATTACTGATCGTGATATAAACACTTTTCAATACTATACCAACAATATTTGCCGTAAAGTGCGTGAAAAATTTTAATCAAGACCAAATTTTGGAAATCATAAGAACTACCAAATCTAAGGCTATATTTCACATATACGGTGTGATAATTTAAAAACTTACAATAGGCTATGTCTCATAAACGAAAGACAATATCAAAAAGAACCTTCGGATACATATCACTGTTAGTGCTAGTGTAAAACAGTGTAATAAACCTTCACGCCAACTTGTGATGCTTTCCTATAGACACAATAAAGACAGCCCAATGGGGACTTCTTAGATAATTAATTAGTTTGTAAAAAAAATATCACTGAAAATCAGGTTTTATTGGCATGTAGAGCATTTTAAAATTGTATCACAAGTAGGGTATGTTTGTTTTTAAAATTTTTAGATCCTAATTTGGTAATTATTGATACTCCTCTGGTCAATTAATATTTATACCATTGGATAGCATTTTTGATAGGCCTTTCAACGAGTAGGCCTTTCTAACAAGTAGGGGTTAGCTATTTAAACTTTTTTAATTGGGGTAGGTGGGGTCTAGGGCTTAAAAGTTCTCTTTTATGTCGTTTTAATATTCCCTTCGTATCCTAGAAACGGTTTTAAGTATTTTTTAATTTAATCTTTCGTTTGTGAGATATAGCCCATTGTAAGTTTCTAAATTGTTACACCATATTTAACGAATGTATAAACATTTTCCCACTACTTGGAAGCATGCATATGTCATTCCTCTACCTAAAGTCTCTCAACCGCTACAATTAAATCAACTGAGAACTATAGATATTCTCCTAGTCCTTTCCAAAATTTTTGAAAAACTCTTAGAGAAACAACTAAATTTGCATATAAAAAATGATTATTCACGTGCATTTGACACATAGAACCACAAACTTCTAGTAGCAATTTTGCATTTTATACGTCTCAGCCATTTGTCGAGCAATGCTATCTCTTCGTATCTAACAGACTGGGTTCAACAGGTGGTTCTTAATAACACTTTCTCTAATTGTTTGCTAGTCAGAAAGGGTGTTCCTCAGGACAGCAATCTTGGCCCATTACTGTTCACTTTATATACGTCCTTCTATATTTACATCTAAATCACTGTAAGAGCCATTTATATGCTGATGATACACAAATTTATTATTCCTTTGAACTGTCTAAAATTAAAGAGATGATCAGGCTTATTAATGACGATCTTTCTATTCTTGTAAGTGCATTTGGAAAACACTCATTGGATATCAACTCAAAAAAAATGTTATGTTATTGTATTTTGCAGTGAAAGTTACCGACGGTTGATTTTGCATCTAACGGAATGAAATATTAAAATTTAGTAAATCGTGTAAAAATCTTGGCTTAACTATTGACTTTTAATTTGGGTTCGATAAACATATTAACGAGAAGATTAGGAAAGCCTGCTCTTCCCTAAAACTAATTTGCCCACATAGAACAGATTTGTCTACTGCAACTAAAAAAATGCTTACTGATTCTCTTATTTTATCCTACTTTAATCATTGCGATACGGTATATGGTTCGTTTTTACGATGAATTGATAAGAATCGAATTCAGAAAGTACAAAATAATTGTTTAAGGATGATCTGTGGGCATAGAGAGAAGGGAAAGGATTTCTTATAATTTGAAGGAGACGAATTGGTTAAACGTTTAATCGTCGGAAACTTCATTCTCTCTGCTTATTTTATAAAAAATAGTTAAGACCAAAATTCCCTCATAATAACATTAAAAGATAAGTTTTTGGACCGACATCCATCATATTAGTTTAAGGAAAACGAATGCCATTACTAGTCCATCTCATAATAAACAAATGTTTAAATATAATTTAGTTACCAAATTGCATTGAATAGTCATCTTCTTGATATACCAAATTTCAGTCTTTTATTAACAGGCTTTAAAAATAACTACAAACAAATTTTTTCTACGCGAACAGACATTTTAAATTTTAAGTTTTGTATGATTTTTAATATTAGTTGATATAGATTATGACAGTTCCATAACTATGACATGTGAAAGGTGGGAAAAAAATTATTCTCAAATAACAGATTTTATTTCTAGAGGTTCTTTTACAATAAACTCATATCAGAACCGTATCAAATACCTTAAATAAGAACACACTTTAGTAAATATCTAAACTAATTATAAATTTCTGGTTGTCGAAACCAATAGAATTTACCATCGAATGTCTATGGAGTACAACGATCCTTAAGGTGGGTCCACATTGCTCCTGTTCGTGTTCACGCTCGTGTCGTGATCGCGCTTATGCTGTTTCCGGAACGTTGCTTTTTGTGTTTCTTCTGTTTGTCAAGATCGTTTTATCCGCGAACAAAAGTGTCCACATTGTAATTTTGAGTTTGCGCTCTTGAAGTTCCGACATGGATGATCAATTATTATTAACGGCGGCTGCCGGTGCGTTAATTATTATTATTATTATTAAACGGAGAAAACAAGGTGTTGGGTGTCAAATATTTTTAAAAGTAGATCCAAATACAGTGGAAGTAATCTTCTCATTAAATTTTATTCTACAATTCAAAGGCAAAACTTATCGTGGTCTCATTTCAAAGATAATTCACAAGGAAGTGTTGCCTTACATCAAATTAGGTAGTTCTGATTTTTTTGTGAGTTGGTAGTAATGAAATGGGTAATGAAAAATCCAAGCTTTCCATCCCGAATGCCCTTCGGATCACAGTTAAGTACTTGAAAATTCATTAAAATTTAGGAGTTTTTTCGATTTTTGTCAATGTTTACCACCAAGGACCTAGGCAAAAGTTTACTATGGACACTTTTTAATTAGACTAAATTTTCAATTAAATGAGAATAATTTGGTTTTGGTATGCCCAATAGTTTTTAAGATACGGCTATTTAAAAGTTTGCACAATTTCAAAAATAGTATTACAGTTTTTTTAGTTTTCAACAATTTTTACCCCTATAGTGGGTTTATTGAAAAAGTTACTTTTATAGTTATTAAAGTTTACTAAGTTCCCAATAAAATGAGATCAATTATATCAACTTACTGGTTCAAAGTTGTTGAGATAAGTAAACAATTATGTAATTTGGTTTTGGTAGACCAGATAGTTTGCAAAAATTCAAAAACAAGGAAGTATTACAATTTTTTTTAGTTATCTGGCAGATTTTTACTGAAAATGTGTTCTGTTTTTACTTTTATGTGTAAGATAACATATATTAAATATTATAACGAAGAGTGGAAGGACTTTTTCACACATAAATTGTCACCATTTCCCATGTCATTATTTAATTAAGATGGAATCAGGAAGGGTACAAAGTCATCATTCTAGACTGCCTTCAATCCTGTGAGTCTGAATGAGAATTGACAGAGGAATGATACGCACGTAGTTTTAGACGGTGGGAACATCTGCTCCACAAAGCAGTGTGGCCTCGTAATGCGTTTTTTGGAGAAATTGGTTCCAGATATGTCTAATACTTGCAAAATTACTACGGCTCAGATATAACTGTAGTTTTTAATATCTATCCGTCTGACGCATCAGACAAAAATACCAAGAGTTCTGAACGTCTGCGTAGAGCTCTAGAAATGTGCTCTCCTGATGTTATATTCGATGAAACAACAATTGCTTCAGTTGCTCAGGACAAGTTTCTATTGAATGACAGGAATAAAGTTAGACTCATCGACATACTGAAGGTTCACCTGAAGAATAACAAAAATTTTAACATCACAGACAGAAGGAGATGCTGATATGTTAATAGTAACTACAGCCATTTCCATATCCTCTTCCTACGAAGTAGTGAAGATCGTCGGCGAGCATGTAGATTTGTTGGTCTTACTTTGTGATTTGTCACGAGATGGAGATGACTACATCCTTCCAATAAACAGACCAAATAACAATATTATGTTTGTAAAATGTGGGAGAAAAAAAACCCAGATTTCACCTGCTCGACAAATTTCTCTACGCAATTATCACAACCCGGAATATCACTGTTCCTTTACGCGTTTAGCGGTTGTAATACATCAGCATCTTTTGACCAAGAAGAAAATAAATTTCAATCGACAATAAAAAAAAAACAGCCATGCGTCCTAAAACACCGCATATACTCGTATACAGGGTGTTAAAACAAAAGTGTCACAAAATAAAACGGGTGGTAGTATGGGCCAAAATATGCAGAAAAGTCTTAATAAATATATGTCCGCAAATGAATGGTTTCAGAGATACGGAGTGTTTTGTATCATTTTTTGATTATCTTTTTTCATTCTCAAAAACTTGCTTTTCTTATCGGAGTCTACCGATGTTTTTTCATAGATACTATTTGCAGTTGTTATTTTGTTGTGGGTGAATAATTTTATAAATTTTCGTTATGCCTGTTTACACTAATATTGAATTAGCTGACATGCATTTTATGTACGGTCGTGCAAATGGTTTTGGAAAGAGTCCGACAGTCCTTTCGGAGGAGATGTCGTAGCTGCATTGAAATGGAGGGAGGTCACTTTGAACATATCATTTAACTCTATGTTGTTATTGATTGTTTATAAATATCATTGTTTTTTATAATAATAAAAAATTGTTATAAACACAAAATGGTCCGTATCTCCGAAACCGTTAATTTGCGGTCATATATTTATTAAGACTTTTCTGCTTATTTTGGGTCATACTATTCACCATTTCATTTTGTGACACTTTTTTTTTAACACCCTGTATAAGTACCAGGTTAATCGAGTTTACTCTACAAGTCTGAATATGAAAACTTCCCAGCACATCTTAGCAAAATAGAACTGCGTTACAATTCATTATGTGACTGTAATAATCTTTCTCTTTGTAATTTAAATCATATTTTTGTCAATTGTACGAAATTTAAAACCCTAACCAATTTAGATATTCCCTGCTACACTTTTTAAAGCGTTTCATAAAACAATAGTAGAAACGAAAACCTCAATAAAACATTCATAAGTTCAATCAGACGGGCGTAACCTAACCTCACTCTTGAGCTTCTTATTTACTCTACGAACAAGTCATTCAAAATATAAAAATTAGTAGTAATATGTTAACCATTTTTCTCTTTCACTGTAACACAATGAACTTATTAAACACTGAGGAAAAGGAGAAACATATACATTTTATTTTCATTCTCTATGGAAATTACCAATTTTCTTTATTTTGAACAATTTATCTTTCAACGTCAACATAATGTGATTGGGTTAAAAAGCTAGGTTATGCTCTAAAACAAACTTTAATTTTTATTAAAACTATGTAGTTTTAAGAGAGACCTATGGTTTACTAGATTAAATAAATTAAAAGAGTTATGTTGTAAAATTGTAGAAAATGTACCTAAAAGGTTCTGGGATCAATTTAATTTAAAGTATAATCCTAAAACACTTTTTAAAACTAAGTTTTAAAACCTACTTAAGATAACTGCTAAAAAGTAATACCAAACACACCTTAGGAGTATCTTAAAACTAAACAGTTTTAAAATTACTTATTAATTAACCCTTACAGGACAGCAATAAAGAATAGTTCACTTTAGGATAAACTAGTTTTCTTAAACAGATTTAAAGAAATCTATAAAACCTAGTAATAAGATCAATTTATCCTGCAGACCTATTAGCAAAAAAATAACTGTAATAAAATAATTGTTAATTTTTATGCTTTTACAAAATCCTAATAAAACGTAAATAAAACTTTATTCTCTTAAAAATGTTACATGGGTAGTGTTAGGCACTGTTAGGTAATTAGGATACCTTGTTTATAGTTAAGTTATTGTGTATATTTATGTAATAATTTGTAATTTAAATTACTGTAAATTAAATAGCTAATAAATAAATATATTAGAATGTAACAAAACCCCAGTTATTTATTAGAAAATTTGGTTCGTAAATTATCGATATTGAAATTTCGGAATAATACCCCACCGAACATCCCCTCAAACTACGCCATTATTTCTGGCTCGTCGTTGTAGTAGTCATCGTCATCGTCCTCATCGTCCTTCCTTCCATTTTCCATTCCCGCATTTCCATTTGGAAAGCGGTCTCTCGGCGTGGCGGCCAACGGCAAACCGATCGATGGTGGTGGCTCCAACCTGACGGCTGAGTCTCAGCGTCCCGACGCCCAGCCAGGCCTGCCATCATGTTAACAGGCCTCTCGAAAAACTGATAACATCGCCACATAGTCTAAGATCCTTGCAGACGGGATTTTTCATCAAGGACGCGTCAAGAGGATATTCCTGCTGCTTTGCTTTACTAGCGCCGAACTAAACTTACGGGAATCGTTTGTCGGAAACACGTGGTGTCTCTAAGTCACGTGCTATTTTACGTTACGAAGGTGACGAAAATTTATAGATGGATGAAAATGCAGTCAATAATTTAAACGTACATCAAAACATTTCAATGTAAAACAATAAAAAAAATATTAGAACGAAGAAATTTAAACTGTAAAAATATATTATGTTAAATTTATGAGTTTCGGGTTACATTCGTGATTTAGTAAACATTTTAGGAATCAATAATAAAGTTTTTGACATGTTATACCTATTAAATTTAAATTTAAATGATATCATGTTATACAATTTATTTAAACCGAGAAGCAGTATCGACACTCCGAAAAAGATTTTCTTGAATCAAATAAATCTTTTTCTTTAATATAATTTGTTTTAATTAAATAATTTTTTTTTAATCCAAGACAAACGTTCTTACATGAAGAAATTCGAGCTTATTGAATATAAATTCTGATTTGTCTCAAATTCATGTGCACAATTATTTATTTTAAGTATTATACTTAGAGAAAACGTCAGTTTTTTTATTTGTGAATACGATGTAATTTAAAAAAATTCGTTTAGTGCCAAAATGATGATAATAAATGGATTATTATTATAAATTATAGGATTATTTGTCTCTTTAAACGACACTTTATTATTACAAAAAATACAAACGAGGTGAGCCAAAAAGTTGCCCAAGTAACATTTTTAGAAGAAACAAGTTTTATTTATGAAATATTAGGATTTTGTAAAGGCATAAAAATAATAATTTTATTACAGTTATTTTTTTTGTTAAGTCGACTACAGGATAAATTGATCTTATTACTTGGATTTATAGATTCCTTTAAATCTGTTTAAGAAAACTAGCTTATTCTAAAGTAAACTATGCTTTATCACTGTCCTGTAAAGGTTAGTTAATAAGTAATTTTAATACTATTTAGCCCTAAGGTGTGTTTGGTGTTAAAGAAGCATACTTTTTAGCAGTTATCTTACAGTTCATCAAATTTCTAGAGGTGTTCGACGCCCAGACAGAGAACGCGCTACGTGTGACTAAGATAGCTATTGTACAGTCTGCTAAACAAGTTATTTTAAATAGTTTTTAATATTTTAAGGTAATTAAATTTTAAAAGTGTGGAATAGTTTAGGGATGAAATTTGTCTGATTGGACTTTCTAAGAACGTTTTTAAAAGCAGCTAAAGATAGTATGTAGAATTGAAAATAATTATTATGCCATAAAAGGTGTTTTGGAATTCCTTCAACCTTTTGAAATTGAGTCAGAAAATATAAATTTTATAGGATAGCGGAAAATACCTATAATTTGTTTGTAGGCCTTTGTAAATCGTGGAAATAGTTTATATTTTATTTCTACCTTATTAAGGAAAATGGTACCTATTATTAATAACGGTTGTTTCTGAAACATTACTAAAATTTTCGAAATTTTGTTTTTCTACAAAATAATAAACTATACTATTTAGAAAAAAATTTATTTCTCTTATAATTTTATAAAAAATAACAGGGGAATATTTACATTTCTTGATCTATTAAACAAAACGATAAATTATCTCGACGAATGACACCATGTTCTAGTACGGAAGCTAGCTTTACATTTTTACTTTCCTATCTGTATACAGATATAAGGAAAGTATAGGAATCATGATTTTTTTCGACCTCGAGTTTTCGACGGATTTTTACGTTTTGAGGTCCCCTGAATCCGTTTTGACTATTTTCGCGATGATGTGTGTGTGTGTGTGTGTGTGTGTGTGTGTGTGTGTGTGTGTGTGTGTGTGTGTGTGTGTGTGTGTGTGTGTGTGTGTGTGTGTGTGTGTGTGTGTGTGTGTGTGTGTGTGTGTGTGTGTGTGTGTGTGTGTGTGTGTGTGTGTGTGTGTGTGTGTGTGTGTGTGTGTGTGTGTGTGTGTGTCTGTGTGTCTGTGTGTCTGTGTGTCTGTGTGTCTGTGTGTCTGTGTGTCTGTGTGTCTGTGTGTCTGTGTGTCTGTGTGTCTGTGTGTCTGTGTGTCTGTGTGTCTGTGTGTCTGTGTGTCTGTGTGTCTGTGTGTCTGTGTGTCTGTGTGTCTGTGTGTCTGTGTGTCTGTGTGTCTGTGTGTCTGTGTGTCTGTGTGTCTGTGTGTCTGTGTGTCTGTGTGTCTGTGTGTGTGTCTGTATAACGCATAACTCATGAACCGATACACGGAAAAACACCAAATTTTAAAGTTAAGCTTTGTTTTAGCGTCTAATGAGCTGATTAGATTTTGGGCAGAGTCGGAACATCTGGGGGGTACTTTATAGGTGGTCATTTTTATATTTTATGGAATATATCTGTTATTTACATTTAAAGAAGAAAATTCTTCAAATAAAAGTTACTTCTTATTTTATTATCTATAATTTTTGTTATATACAAAATTTTCCTAAAATGGTCCGTATTCGAGAAATTTGACAAAATGTAAAAAAAATATTTTTTTTTTATAAAAATTGTTCAAACAAAAGTTCTTTGTAATATAATTCTCTATAATTTTTATTCTATAAATAATTTCACTAGAATGGACCGTACTCGAGATATTTGAGAAAATGTGTAAATTTCGAAATTTGAAGAAAACTCAAAAACGGATAAAGAAAAAAACATTAAATTTTAAACTTAAGTTTTATTTCGGCCTGACGTGAAATGATTAGATTTTGGACAAAGTCAGAACATCTGGGGGGGTACTTTATGGGAGGCCGTTTTTATATTTTATGGAATATATCTGTTATTTATGTTTGTAGAAAAAAATTGTTCAAATAAAAGTTACTTCTAATATTATTATCTATAATTTTTGCTTTTTGTAAAAATTTCCTGAAATGGTCCGTATTCGAGAAATTTGACAAAATGTGCAAAATTCTGATTTTTATGAAAATTGTTGAAATAAAAGTTGTTTGCGATATCGATCTCTATAATATTTGTTTATACATAATTTTTTTAAAATGGGCCGTAATGAAAAAATTGTAGGAAAAGTGCTAAATTTAAATTTTTCAGTATTTTCATTTTCAATGAATATCTATAGAAAAATGTTTCGCGGTAGATGTATGTGGACAATGTATATATTTAGTTTATCCTCTAAACATTTATAAAGATGCTGCAATAGGTTGTACAAAATAACCGGAAAAAGCCTGTAATAACTAGATAGGAAAGTCATGTGTTGGATACATCAGATTTTTGTTGATGGTTTCATGGGTTTCATATCAATTTTTTGTAATTGTAGTTTACACGTACATATACCTCTTAACACTTGTTTGCTTTATTAAAAAAGTGTGTTGTTGTGATTTACGTCGAAATAAGTCAAAAACAACTTGAAACCCCATATAAAATCAAAAAGGAGAAAAGGAAAAAAATTGAGCCTGTAAATGAAAACAACTCAGAAACAAAAATAGCTATCTAATAATAAAAAAATAAAATGTGATTCTTGTGCAGCTTCATCTATATCATTAACTGTTTTTGGTTTTTTAATGGTTTTTCTTGGTGATGAAAATTCCGATATCTCACGGTTATCGATTCTTTTTTTTCTCTCCAGAAATGCGGACGACAGTGTTTTTAGATACTCCTGTGGCTACAGCAACACGATCATTTACATTTTTAAATGGTATTGAAGGTGAATTAAAGTTTCCTTCTCTTCTCATCATGGGCGAAGTTAGGGGGGGGCTTGGGGGGGCTAAGCCCCCCCAAAAATCAAATTAGCCCCCCCAAAAATAATTCGAACATTTATCGCACATCTATCCACACATTTCAGATTTCAGAACAGAAATTAATAAATAAAGAAAAATCGTGCCATTTGATTGATTCTGAAATTTTACATTTAGTTCAGGAGGCAGTGAATTTTACTCGTACTCATTTTTCCAATCGGTGTATATGAAAATAAACTGTTCTCTTAGTGACAAAAAACAAACATTTTGAGTCTGACACTTATTTTCCCAGTCATAAATATTTTACATTTACTAAACTAGAACATAAAGCTTATAAAAATAGCAGTTTGGAATATCTCAGATAGTGGAAAGTGAGTGTGGCAGAAAATTTAGCATATAAATTGATACAATCATAAACTGTTAATAATAATAAGTCTGGCTGATTTACGAAATTGGCAAATGAGTCTGGTAATATCTTCAAAATCGAAAAAATATAATATTTTTGCTTTTATTTTCCCGGGTTTGAAAATTTGTCATGTGGTAGATTATATTATAATTTTACAGCTCTATTTTATAGCAGATCAAATACCGTTATTTTCAAACGCTTCCATGAAAAATTTCCGGAAATTTTTCTTTTGGTGGGTACCCTGAACGAAATTATACTGAAAATTTTTTTGACAGTTGAGATGCTCTTTTATGCATATGTTTTATATATTGTTCTATGGCCAGCTTTGAAAATTTGATTTTAGTCGTTTTAATGTATGTCTGTCAAGTTTTGAAATTTGGATATTTTGGTGTAAAATTTTCTTACCCAATACCTACCACTGGTGCCTAAATTATTATCAGTAAATTTTTGCCCACTCACGCATATTTTAAGAAAAATATCAATCGTCTTCGATTCAGGATAAATTTCAAAATATTCGTAAGTTCGAAACAAATTTCGGAAATAATTTAGGCACTAGTGGTATTCTAAGTGAAAATATAGGTCTGGCTGACAATTAAAATTACGAAGGCCTGCCAGACTCACAAGTAGTGTCCGGCCGAAGGTTCGGTTACGGTTTTGGCCAACTTCGGCTTAAAATAAGAGTTTCGACTACAGTTTCGGTTTCGGCGGAAAACTGGCCGAAACTGTAGCCAACTACGAAACTACTTTCGAAAGTTTTCGTATCAAACTTGGTTGTGTCCGACACAATGGCGACTGTGCCGGGTGCCATTCTTACACAGTGCACGTACTTCTCTGCTTTGTTTCAAGTGAACGGTCTTCAGTGCTCCTGGCCTAATTTATTCGTATCAAAGGAGCATTTTTTTAGGTGAAACGTGGAAAAAATATTATTTCTAGCCTACAACCTTAGACTGTTTACTTATGAATATTAATTTAATTATAAGTAACAAATATATTTAATTATCTGAATTTGTTTTTTTTAAATAACAATTACATTATATATAATTCCCTTCATAATACTATTTTTTGTTACAAAAAATCTAGAGACAGATGCAGAAATGATTGCTACTTTGTAATTCACTTATTTTTTTTTTAGTTTCAAAAGTAATAAAAAAAACAATGTCAATAAATTTATTAATGGCTTCTTTGGATCACATAAATAAATAGGTAATAAGTAAATGTAACTAAAATTTATAATACGAGTTAATTAGTCTTAAACAAAGATATTGCAAATTTCAATAAGAGATTGCCTTAAAAGAAAGTTCTTATTTCTGTTTCGGTTTCGACCGAAACTAAGAAAGGAGCCGAAATTGGGTTTCGATTTCGGTTATAAAACCGTATTTCGGTCGGACCTGACAAGCCAGGTAGTTAAACGAGGAAAGGAATAGTAATCGAACGTGCAGAATTTAGCGCGCCTGACGATCATTAGACAAGTCTGGCAAGGCTTCCGGGGTATTCCACATTAGCCAGATTGTATTTTAAGCTGTTATCATAATATACATTTTTCTAGTACTGAGGACACTTGTAACAGGGATCCTTACTGGGCATTGCCAACTAAAAGGACACCTTAGTAATCTGAGAGTAGTAGAAAATAGTGAGTGAAGATTATGTGAGGAGAAGGACGAAACCTTCATTTACATTCTAACTGAATGTGTAGCACTCCAGAATCCAAGGGCACTATACCTAGGAGCATATCAAATAGAAACTTGAAGCCACTCCAAATCCCACACTTCCTTGAGAAGATATAATTGAAAGGGTCGTTATAGGCATTGAGACATTTCCTTGCTGCATTAGCGACACAAGGGGGCACAATAGATATTTTAGGTTGCAGTGTATTAACACCCCATTCCCAACATAACATAGCGAGAAAACTGCAAAATAATGAAATCCACAAATCCCAGTTCATATTTTGGACTTCCAACTACTATTATTTTTAAAATTTTAAATTCTGACAAACTGTCACTATATTTTTTAGTCATTAAGATTACATATACGTTAAAATTAGTTATTTTTGTTTAGAATCGATAAAAAATAACATTTTAATTTTATTTGGGCCACATTTAAAAAAGTAAATTTTAATCAAATTGTATGAAACTAATTTAATTACGAGTATTAAAATTAAAAACCTTAAAGTGGCGGTGGAGCTGAGGACAGAGCATTTGCCTTTCACGCGAATAGCCTGGGTTCGAATCTGGACTATAGGGGCTAATTTTTTTTTATGTTTTTTATTTTATAAATTAATAAAATTTATAAATTATTTTAAAATGGCGTATTTTGTCTAAATCTAAAATAATTTTTTAAATTTGTAGATTTTCGTTAGTAGTTCGTAGAAAAAATATACTGCACAACTCGAGTGGATTGTCCATATCTACTCTTGTTGCGAAAATTAGGGAAATTTTTGTGATGAAAATTATTGTGATGAAAATTATACAGTTTTTTCACTTATATATGATATTTTATTCATTTTCATAGATTCGCCAGAATTTTTTTACTTAACTTCAGTATACCTCTAGAACTATTATATATTATATGACTAGGGTTAGGGCTTTAGCCCCCCCAGATCTGATGACATAACTTCGCCCATGCTTCTCATAAACTCTATAACATTGACTATTATTTCGCGAGATTGACTGTTAATCACGCGGCCTCTTAATTTGCTATTAAACTCCATACTTAGGTTCTATTAAACTGTAATGAGCAAAAAACACAAACGAAAATAAAAGAAATGTTTTAGCGAAATTTACATCTGACATTTACGTCTGAATGAAATAGTGAAATACTTGATGCGCAGAGTGTACTTTCATTGCGTAAATCCGTCGGGATGCCTGTCAGTAGTGCTTTCTCTGTCTAGCCGTTGAAAGCCTCTAGAAATTTGATGAACTGTACGTAGGTTTTAAAATTTATATTATACTTTAAATTAAATTGATCCTAAAACCTGTTAGGTACATTTTCAATAATTTTACAACATAAATCTTATAATTTATTTAATCTAGTAAACGATAGGACTCTTTTAAAACTATGTAGTTTTAATAAAAACCAAAGTTTGTTTTAGAGAATAACCTAGCTTTTAAATCAATCACATTATGTTGACGTTGAAAGATAAATTGCTCAAAATAAAGAAAAGTGGTAATTTCCATAGAGAATAAAAAAAATATAATAAGTATATGTTTCTCCTTCTCCTCGGTGTTTAACAAATTCATTGTGTGCCATTGTTTAACAAATACAAAAGACACATTCCGAGGCTCCTAATATTCTGGAAATGATCAGTGAAACAGTAAAATGAATAATATGTTATTACTATTTTTTTTATATTTTTAATGACTTGTTCGTAGAATAAATAAGAAGCCAAGAGTGAGGTTAGGTTATGCCCGTCTGATTAAACTTATGAATGTTTCATTGAGGTTTTTGGTTTTGTTATTGTTTTATGAAACGATTTAAAAAGTGTAGCAGGAGCTATTTAAAGTCCTAAAAAGTATTTTTTTTTGCATTACTAGTTTTATAAGCTATTGTTCGTTTTTAGGTACAGATAGAACACAATGAGGAAATCCTCTATTTTAAATATGGCAGTAGCTGTTTAACAGTCGCAATGGGACCCTAACTCGGTACCCGGAGAAAATGGATCAGGGGGTTAGCGACTGACCCCAGATTTTCTTGATTTCGGAACAGGGGGACTAGCGACTGTCCCCAGTTCTTCTTGAAGTCAAGTAGAAGCTTAATGTAAAAAAATGTCAAAAAATCAAGGATTTTGGTTAAAATTAATTTTAATATTGAAAACTCATTTTATTAAACATTTTAATGAAACAGTGTATAAATAGAATAAAATTATTGAACATTATTAGTTTGTACAATATCTTATTGTATTAATTTATTCGTTGGCCGTATGTCTAGGGAAAATATACTTTTCGCAATTAGAACATGCCCACATATATGTTCTAAATAAAACACCTTCCTTTTTTGGGATTTCTTTGCACAGCGGACCGAGTAGCTGGTCCGATTGGCTTACGACGAACAACACCTCTTGTCGTGGGATGGTCTTGTTGACATTCTGACATTCAAACCCAAAAATTTTCAAAGCAGCTATGTATTTATTTTGAAGTCCCTTATATTTTGAACGATTACTTATGTTAATTTGGCGCAACTCCTTGCCTAAACATTTTAAAAAAGTTTTCTTTCAGATTTTTGTTTCGGATTCTGTTTTGCCCACTTTTCTTGGCTTTTATGAAAATAATGTGAGAGTTGTAGGCAACTATATCAATCAAATTAAAAAAAACTGCCATTGGCCATCTTCTTGTGCCTCCCCGACAACTATATGCTCTTACACAATTATCGACGCCGGCTTTTATGTAGTGATAATATAAAATAATTTTTGTTTTATCATTCTGAATTTTCATATCATGATGTTGCATAGAAATAACAGTGACGACCTTATTATTTTTTGGTACATAACTTACAAGTATTTTACGGTCCCTAAAACCAAAACGAATAATGCCAGGCCTTGCAGCCTTCAAAGATTGAGGTATAAGTTCTGGTGGAACATCTTTTCTGTTACTCATTATCGTTCCCACGATTGAAAGATTTTATTCCAACAAAGAATTTGCTGTTGGGACCACTATAAACTTCCTGCCAATGTTCTGTAATTTTGTTTATTCTAGAAGACGTTTCACAACTTCCGGGCCACTATTGTAATCTTTGGGCTGGTTTATTACTTTTCCTGCATATGATTCTGCAGTAGTAGTCATAGAGCACATTAACTTCAATTCCATATTTACCAGGTTTTGTAGAAATATATAAATGAAATTTGCATCTGCCATGGAATGTTATTAGTTCCTCGTCTATTATAACTGTTCACCTTGATCGTCCTCGGATTCTTCGCCTGAGCTTTGCAAATCTCATAAAGAGCTTCTTCCAATTCACGATCAGTCAAATATCTTCCACTTATATCAAAACAAAAATAAAACAGTTGGAATGCAAAAAATATCTTTATCAACTTTGCGCTGCACAACAACTGTAATAATACCTGTAAAACGTCGCGGAAGTCAGGCACATCGATATTAGTAGGGAGGCGTACACATGTCGCTCGTACTGCACGTTACAGAAACGTCCGGCAAAGGCCAAATATTTTACCAATTTCAACAAACCGTATGACAACGGGTTGAACAAATATGTATAAAAATGTCTTAAAAGGATTTTAAAGAGAAAGTAGAAATGGGTAGATTATGTTAAAAAAATAAGCTAGGGACATTGCCTGACCCTCCCGTTCCCAGTGCGACTGTTAACCACATATCATGTAAAATAGTACCTGTCTACCAGACCTGTACATAGTAGATATCAAAATAGCTTACTTTTGAATATTAAAATAAAATTATGGTCAAAGTTCAAATATTCCGAAACTCTTTCGATTTTAGTAATGACGTAATTTGTGTACCAAAGACAGTGATAGTGTGTCAATGACAACAGTGTGCCAATGACAGTAGATTTATTATTTATGATTACGTTTACTGCGTTTAAGCACATAATGTCAAATGTATCTACAGCTAATACTTTTTAAAGTATATAAATGTAATTTATATTAGAACATGCTATAATATGTTATAAAAATTTTTCCTCCCCTAATGTAATTTCTGATTAACACTGTTTCTGGTAGTCCAGTAGGTAGTATGCGCAATTTAAAATGCAAAGACAATAGAATTTATATTGGCGCTTATATAGTCACTTCCATGAAATAATTTCAAAAATACAAAATGTGATATTTTATATCAAAAGCATATCGAAGACAATTATTTTATGTTGATATATATTCGATATTTATAATGTTATTTTCTATAAATTAAATTTCGATAAATAGATTAGAATCCGTAAAAGCCCCTCATTTATTACTACACACCTTGCCCACTTTTAACAGTACTTTGGTGTATGTTTGAAAATTGAGGAAATAACAAGTGTAACCAAACATACTCTATATAATAATTCATTTCTTTCCAACATGTTTGCAAAATCATTCTGTCAGAGAGTATGATAAAACAGAATAAAGGTAAAACAGTTTAATTCTCTTAAAACTGAATAGTTTTGTAAAGTTTTTATGCCTATCCCACTTATTATCATAATCTTAAAAAAGATTTAAAAATGGTTTAATAAAATTCCTAATATAACCTTACGGACTTTGACTTAGGTCTAATTAGTTTTAAGATATTGTTTTAAAAATACTCCTAAGAAGCGTTATAGGATTCTCCCTTTAACTCTTAAAGCAGATTTATAGCAGCCCTAAGACTATCTCGCGGATTCAAAAGTTTTATCAGTGTCTTAAAAAAGGATTTTACGGTTATCTTGTATACTTTGATAAATCTAAAAATGTTACTTGAGTGGTTCAATGGCTGTCGCTATAAACAATAAACCCTCTATATCGTAATATGTCCCAGACAAGTACTACATTATATCAACAATAGTGGTTTGTGCAACAAGAGTTGATATGGACAATCCACTTGAGTTATACAGTATATTTTTTCTACAGCCCACTAACGAAAATCTACAAATTTAAAAAATTATTTTTACAAAATTTAATTTTTTTTTTCAAACTGTGAACCAGACAAAATGCTATTATTTATCGGTTCAACACAAAAGTAACTCATTTTAATGTATATTTAATATCAATAACTAAAAAATATAAAGATAATTAATTTTACAAAATTGTCACTTATTTCAAATTTTATAAATAATAGTAAATGTGTGTCCAAAATATGAAGTGTGATTGGTAGATTTCACTTTTTTGCAGTGTTCTCACTATATAGAATGGATATGAAATATATATGTTCAGTTGAACGCAATAGCCTACTTTTTCATTTTGTAGTATTTGCATAGAAAAGCTAATATCTATGTAGGTTTAGAAAAAATATATATTTCACACGTCGCCTACAGGGAGTAAAAAGTTATATAAAGTTAAAACATACAAAAATTGCAATTTTTGATATAAACGAGTTTATTTTTACAAATTTATCCATATTTCTATATCTAGTTTATTTTTCTGTAGACGATCAATTTTATTACTGCCTTCTACTGATTTTTTTGTAAACTAACTTACATAACAATTACACACAACACTTATTACAATCTAAAAAAGGTTATCTTGGATCAAACAAATAGATTTTTTGAAATCTGTTAGTTCATAACCAAACATACCTAAGTCTCCAGGTGTGGATGGAATATTTCCTGCCCTGCTTTAGCAAGCACAGGAGGAATTACTACCACATATAATCCGGCTATCCCGGAGCAGTTTGGAGCTGGTATATATACCAAAAGCATGGAGAAGGGCCAGAGTCACCTTTATTCCAAAAGTAGGGGAAAAGGATACCACGCATCCTAAATATTTCCGTCCAATCAGCCTCACATCCTTTGTATTAAAAACAATGAAGAAGGCTGTTGATAATTATATCAGAACAGAAGTCCTGGAGAGGGTGCCACTCCACCACAGCCAACACGCGTACCGAGCAGGAAGATCTACAGAAACTGCCCTGGTACAGTTGACTGATGTAATCCAGGATGCACTGACAAACAAAGAAACGGTCGTGTGTGCCTTCCTAGACATAGAAGGAGCTTTTGACAACACGCCACACGAATCTGTAAAAAGAGCACTTGCAGAGGAGTAGATAACATCACATCCAGATGGATGGCTCAGCTGTTCTCTACAAGAACTGACCTCGGCATACCCTGTCAAGGTTATGCCGACGACATAGTCATATTTGCTAGTGGCAAGTTTAGTAATATCCTGTGTGATATAGTCCAACGAGGACTAGAACATACCAAAATATGGTGCCGTGAAGTCGAACTTAGTATAAACCCTACAAAAACAACACTAGTAGACTTTTCAAGGAGAAGAAAATTTAATCTCAAAACCGTTAAATTAGACGGGATAGATATAGAATGGAAAAATGAAGTCAAATATCTAGGCCTAACCCTGGACAACAAACTTCTCTGGAACACACATAAGAAGGAAGTAGTAAATAAGGCCACAAAAGCCCTAATGGTATGCAGAAACATTGCAGGTAAACGATGGAGATGTAACCCAAATATACTGCGATGGATGTATACTGCAATAGTGAGACCAATCATTACTTACGGGGCTATAGCCTGGAGTAACAACTAGTTTATCTACTACGAGAGCTAATATCTCAAAAGTACAAAGACTAGCCTGTGTTTGCATTACTGGTGCAATGAGAACCTGTCCTACGGCTGCAATGGAGGTGATCTTAAACCTCACCCCTCTACATTTGATGATAGAGAATGTGGCATTTTTGTCCTTTTGGACACGATATAAAATGATCAGGAACGGAGTAATTAGATGAAAGTCTACTTGCTACAGGACTAAAGATACCTGGGACATGCCCCAGGATGAAATGCAAAAGAAGTACAGTTTTCTGAAAAACTTCAAAACCACAGAACTGGGCTGCAAGAAAGAATGGAGCCAAGAATCCATCGCGCTTGCAACCGAAAGACGTGCTATTCAGTGGTATACTGACGGGTCTAAAACCATAGAAGGAACTGAAATAGAGGAGTGTATGGGCCGAGAACCTAGCACTCCGAAAATTTGGGAAAATACCCAAGCATCTTCCAGGCGGAAATTCACGCCATCGAGAAGTGTATCCAGTTTAACATCTAAAGAAACTATCATAGACAAGAGATTATCATCATGTCCGATAGACAAGCAGCCATCAAAGCTCTGAGCTCTAACGTAATCAGCTCAAAAATGGTCTGGACATGCCTAGAACAATTAAATGAGCTAAGCGAGAAAAATAGAGTTACCCTCACTTGGGTCCCAGGACATAAAGGGGTACAGGGTAACGAGATTGCAGATAGTCTTGCAAGGAAAGGGGCTCAAACACCCTTTGTAGGACCTGAGCTGTTCTGCGGTATCAGCAGTAACATAATATTAGAAGAGATTAAAAAAGAATTGGGCAGTAGAAGAACCGATAATTGGAACAATCTCTTGGGGCTGAAGCAGGCCAAGATACTTCTGGGTGAATATAACCAGAAAAGATCGGAAGCCTGCATCTGCCTGAGCAAAAACAGGCTACGTATTGTAACAGGGATCCTTATCGGGCATTGCCGGCTAAAAGGACACCTAAGTAAACTGAATAGTAGAGGATAGTAAGTGCAGATTATGTGAGGAGGAGGACGAATCCTCCATTCACATCCTAACTGAATATGTAGCACTCCAGAATCCAAGGGCACTATATCTAGGAGAATATCAAATAGAAGAGGGAGATTTACCTAACTTGAAGCCACTTCAAATCCTACACTTTCTTGAGAAAATAGGATTGGAAGGGTCGCTATAGACATTGAAACATTTCCTTAATGCAGTGGCGACACAAGGGGGCACAATAGATCTTTTAGGTCGCAGTGTATTAACACCCCATTCTCAACATAACATAACATAGTTCATAACAAACTAATTTTGATTAATTCCAAACCGCTATTCTTACGTGAAAAAACTTGAGTTTAAATTTGTTTCAAACTCATATTCACAGTTATTTGATCTTAGCATTTACTTTATTAAATTTAAATAAATTTGTTTGCGTCAAAGTTCTCTATTTAAAAAAATCAATATTTTGAACCATTTTTGTTTATTTGTTTGGATGAAGACATTAAAATCTTTAAAAATAAATAATAATAATAAAATAATAATAAAATCTATTTAAAAATAAATCACTTTTATGAAATGATAATGATCGATTTAGTTCTAGATTATTTTAAAACAAATATCGCATTTGTTTGAATCAAAGAAATATTTATTCGCAAAATTATATGGTGTTGCGAAGAGACTTTTCAGTCAATGGCAGCATATTAAAAATTCATCATAGATTCTCGGTAGATAGTCTTATTATTCAGACACCGACTTAATTTTTTTCGAACTAGTCTGATTTGGTATTTGAATCCGGTCTGGTCGCAGATGACAGGGTCTTTTATTTTTGCAAGAAAATTAAAATTAAATATTGAACATTGTCTAGGAAAAATAGAAAATTGTTTGAGGTTTGAATTGTTAGAATTTCTGCCACATTTTCCAAATTTAGAGCTATCGGATGAATATTTGTTCCCTAAACTCAAGAAACTCTTGAACGAAAAAAAAAAAGATTTTCGACAATTCATTATGTGCAATTAAGGAGTGGTTTGCAAACCAAAACAAAGAGGGCTTAAAAATGTGTAAACTTTATGAACGGTATGCTAAATCTGTATAGAGAGATAGACATATCTGACCTTTAGTCCTACGATAGAGATACAGAAACAACTAGTGCACGCAAACATAAACTACTCATTAAAACTACACTACGTTCACTTTGAGGATGCACTATCATTAAAAAGCTAGGGTTTTGGCTGTAGGTCTATAGGTTTCATTTCTCTGTTGTTCTTGTCTTAAAGGATAGATATTATATGTTAAATGAATACAATTTTGTTTTAAAATATTGTAAAGTTTATTATTTTAGATATCTACAAGCATCAATATTACCTCTAAATTTTATTTCTATGTAAAATATGGTATAATAAATTAAACTCAGTTACAAAAAAGGATAGTTAACCACTTCCATATATAGATAGGATTTTAGCAATGCTTAGAAACGCTCGATTCATCTCATCATTAGATTTAAAATCGGCTTTTTGGAAAATTCCGTTAGAAAATGATTCGAAAGAAAAAACAGCATTTTTAGTACCAGGTAGAGGACTATTTCAATTTAAAGTACTACCTTTTGGATTAGCAAATGCAGCTCAATGCCAGCAAAAATTGATGGACGGTCTTTTCGGAACTGAATTAGAACCGAATGTTTTTGTTTATATTGATGATTTTATAATTGTTTCTTCAACTTTTGATGAACATATAAAACTTCTAAGTGAATGCGTCAAGATCAATATAAATATGTCAGAAATTGCAAGGAATGTGGTGCACAAAAACCTATAAATCATGCTAAATTTGATTTAATGGGTTCTGAAAAATTAGTGCATTTTCCATGGCAAGTCATTGCACTAGATTTATTAGGTCCACTACCTAAAAGTTTTAGTGGAAACCAATAATTACTAGTGGTATATGAGTGGTTAACAAAGTAGCCAGTATTATTTCCTCTTCGCAATGCTCAGACTCCAAATATAGTAAAATATTTAGAAAAAGAATATTTTTAGTTTATGGAGTTCCACAAAATATAATATGTGATAATGGTAGACAATTAGTTAGCAAAGCCATAAAAAAGTTGGTATCTGACTATGGTTCTCGGTTTTCCTACACTTCCTTTTATCATCCATCTCCAAATTTTATTAAACGATGGAATCGAACAATTAGGTGTTACATCTCTGAAAATCATAAGAGTTGGGATAAAGAACTGGCAAAAATCAGCTATGCTTTAAGAACGAGTGTTCAGGAGGTAACGGGTTACGGCCCAGCTTTTTTAAATTTTGGCAGAGTTGTTCCATGTAATGGAGAATAATATGGAAAATTCCGAAGTACTGAGATCTTGCCTGATAGACATGAATTTTGGACAAAAAATGTAACTGGTCTGAGGGATATTTTTAAACAAGATGAATAAAGGTTACATAATGCACATGTTACAAATGAAAAGTATTACAATTTAAGAAGGAGAGAAAAAGAATTTCATATTGGAGATTTTGTATGAAAAAAAAAATATTGTGTTGTCTGATGCAGCAAATGATTTTACAAAGAAACTAGGTCCACGTTTTATATTATGTAAAGTAATAGGAAAAAAGTCTAAATTAGTATATGAATTAGAAAAAGAGGATGGTAATATTGCTGGTTTATGACATATAGAACATTTAAAACCATATTACGAGAATATTTCAACTTACGAGGAGTCAGAAGAAAGTGAGGCTGATTAGCTTTTACATTTTCTTGTACATATAGAATAGGAAATAAAAAATAAAATTGGTACTTTATTTTATTGGGATTTTAAATTTAAAGTAATAAAGTTGTATAGTTAGTTATAATAGGTCTATATTTTGGTGGTAGATTGCCTATGTACATATTGATTAAATAAGTTAAATAAGGAATATGACAAACTGATTAGTTGTCAAAAACTTAGAAGTAAGAAAGTAATTAGGGTTTAAAAAAAATTTTTTTCTCTACAATTTTTTCATTGTTGTTTTGCGACTTTTCCCATCATAAAAATAGTTGTTACAATATAAAGGTAGAGTTCAACTATTTTTATTTCCCCAAGAAGGGGGGAATAGAAAGGAGGGTATTAGGTTCATATGTGCTGAAAATAATCATATTTAAATGAACGTGAGACATAGTAAATTTGTATGGATTATCTTTTAAGGTTTCTACTAAATTTTAAGAATAAAATCATGTCTTTTTATCACAAATTAATTAAACAGTATTTCAGTTATAAATACCATTGATTTAGTCTTATTCCAAATAAATTATATAGTATTTCAGTTACAAATACCATTGGTTTAGTGATTTTTATCACAAATAAATTAATAGTATTTTAATTATAAATGCCATGGTTTAATCGTGTTACATACCCTTAAAGTGTACACTAGTCTCGTTAGTTCCTAATTCTTTGTTTCCTTTGGTCATCTATTTTAACTTTTGTAAGTCCTAATAAATTTAAATATATTGTTTGTTGACATTTTTCTAACCTGTTCCAAGTAACCGTCACTGTCATTCAACTTAACAACCAGTAGGTACGTTTTTCAAGTCATTTTTATAATTCCGTTCTTATGAGGTTCTGGCTACACCAGTACTACTCCGAAGTGACTGGTATGGTTTTTCGGTTCCATGGCTTTAATGTTCTCTGGAGCACAGGCGGAAACGATAAAGACAAGGTGAACCACTTTGTCTTTGGTTTAGGTAAAGGCAAGGCGGCGTTACAAAATTTTTTTGTGAAAAAGGTCATTTCCATTAAGAGGTAAATATTTCCTTAGAAATTTATTGGGTACAACTTTTCCATTTTTGTTTTAGAGATCAGGCGACCTAACTATAACTGTAACTATCACTATAACATATTATAATAATTATATAAAAAACCGCAAATGACCGACCCATTGTTTGCTTTTTGGTTTTGGCGCTACGGGAACTACATTCTCCAGAATTTATTTTGGTTGTCCTCCATATTCTGGGGGCCCTCTTCAAGCATGATCTGCTACTTTATGACCTGGTGCTTTATTGTCTGCAGCTTTATGGCCCAGGTCCTTTATGGTTTGCTTTCCTCACAGGAGCGTAGTTTTGAAGGAACACTGATGAATAGTAATAGATTCAGACGAGAGGTCTACCTCTCCCAGAGGGGAGTTTTTCTTGTGCTGGCGCAAGTATTTTGGTGAGTTCCACCCAGTTTATTTGAGTTAAGTTTTTTTGGTGAGGTCCACCCATTTTAAAATAGACTTTTAAGTTTGAAGTGCCAGGCAAGGCCTATTTTTTATATAACTATATTAATTTATCTAGTTTTTTAATTCACACATAATTTTTTTTTTAAATTTGATTGAATATTCTTCGTTATGACATAGTGTGAACCGAATACAGCTGTAGAAAAGGGGGTATAACGAGTTAAACATATATGTACATGTGTACGTATGTGTCAGTGGACTTGTAGATGCATTTAAAAATTTAACATAAAAATTTTCTTTTTTATAAAACCCTTTGAAGGTTAAAAAATTGTAAATCAGCAGATACTCACTTTAGTTAGGAGTAGGCATCTGAGATTATTTTATAAAATCATTTTTAAGATTGATATTTGTAAACCAGTACAAAAATCATTTTCAATATCGAGTATTGGACTTTTTTATTTGTTCGTGTGGAGGGTATTGAAAAATTTGTAGAAAAAAAAAAAACTAGTTGTTTTGATATAGTCTTTGTTTTTATAGTTTCTGTAACATCAAAATTAAATGGCATCCACTATTAAAAGTTTTCAGAACCCACGAAACCTGCTTCCAGACTATAGAGCTGCCGTGCTTTTGTAACCTTTCGTTTCCCTATGCATACCGTCTCAAAAAGGAAACAAAAAGTGCTACAACGCTACGGAGTGAACGACAGCTGAACCAGGATGTTTCTTAGCTATATTTAGACTCAGTAGATGGAGCTGTTCGCTGTTGTCAATAAAGCTAGTATTCGCTCCGTGCGAAGTCATGGAAAGGGAAGCAAAAGCGATACTAGCGCTAGCTGCGGATAATTCGTGCATTTTAGGGGGATATTTTGAAATTTTGGCATATCAAATACACGTATACATTTTACTTTTTTTCAAAAAAAAGTAGGTAAAAACAATACATTAAGCAACCGGAGTTGCTGTGTTGAAAATTGAACAAATACTAGCAAAAAAAACAGTGAAACTTATATAAAAAATTTCAGTAGCAAAGTGGAAATTAAATCAAAGAAATAAATGGATAGATATACAATAAGAAGAAAAATTACCTTTATTTTTGTAATAATAACCGTAATGCTGCAAATAGTAGACATCAGAAACTTGAAAGGTTTTAAATCAACAATAAATTATCATTTTACCATGTCCTTTAATATCCCTTATTCTTAAATGTTCATTCAGCAAGGACTAGATTTCAAGATTTCTGCCTTTGATTATTATATGTGGTTGGACCCGCAATTTTGTAACTTACTGATGGGAAATCAGTTTTAATCATTCATTCTATGTTTTCTTTCGAACAAAAATGAAAATATAATGATCCTTTTTTTATACATTTTAACTTCACGCTAATATTAAATGGAATTTTTTTATTTTGACAGATTAGAGTAATTCTTCAATGAAAACTTATTAGACTTAGGCAACTTCTCATACAATTTCCAGTAAATACTGTTGCCTGCCTATATTTTATTATTCATTTTTATCGATTATACATAATTTTCTTTAATTTAAGCGATAGAAATATATAATAATAATAAATTAATGTTTTACTTGTTTTACAAATCCATATACTTTTATTAAAACTACCATATATACTTTTTAATTACGAGTTCTATTAAAAGTTGCATTTGTCAGTGTATGCAGAAATAGTCCATTAGTATCAAAACGAATTGGCGCTGCTGTCGCGCACGGAGCGAATAATAAAGTACTTATTATTTCGTATTACGCAAACAACTAGCATATACGTTAATAAAATGGCAACAGTGCAACAGCCAGTCACCGACTTGGATTAGAAAATATGGTGGTGGGATATTAGTTCGCCTATGGTCCCTTAAAAAAAAACTATATATAATATAACTATAATATTTTTGCTGGAAATTTAATTTTCTACATATACATAATATTTATCCTTGACTTACTTATAGAGTATTTCCTAGTTAAAAATAATCCGTTTGCATTAAATTAAATTAAACACGAAAGATCATTTATTATGAATGCAAAATATTGACTCAGTTTTATTGTAATATATTGATAGCTAGATATGTCTTGTTAAGGAAAATAATTGGCCATTAATTTAAGGTTAATTTTGCTTCTTGCATTGTGTAAAAGAAAACTATTTTTTTTAACTACTGTCAAACCTTGATGACAAAAATTCTGGTAGGACGCTGTACATAGATAGCGTTCGTATATTTTAATTGTAATGTCCATTTCTAAAAAGAAAAAGAAAAAGAAAAAGAAAAAGAAAAAGAAAAAGAAAAAGAAAAAGAAAAAGAAAAAGAAAAAGAAAAAGAAAAAGAAAAAGAAAAAGAAAAAGAAAAAGAAAAAGAAAAAGAAAAAGAAAAAGAAAAAGAAAAAGAAAAAGAAAAAGAAAAAGAAAAAGAAAAAGAAAAAGAAAAAGAAAAAGAAAAAGAAAAAGAAAAAGAAAAAGAAAAAGAAAAAGAAAAAGAAAAAGAAAAAGAAAAAGAAAAAGAAAAAGAAAAAGAAAAAGAAAAAGAAAAAGAAAAAGAAAAAGAAAAAGAAAAAGAAAAAGAAAAAGAAAAAGAAAAAGAAAAAGAAAAAGAAAAAGAAAAAGAAAAAGAAAAAGAAAAAGAAAAAGAAAAAGAAAAAGAAAAAGAAAAAGAAAAAGAAAAAGAAAAAGAAAAAGAAAAAGAAAAAGAAAAAGAAAAAGAAAAAGAAAAAGAAAAAGAAAAAGAAAAAGAAAAAGAAAAAGAAAAAGAAAAAGAAAAAGAAAAAGAAAAAGAAAAAGAAAAAGAAAAAGAAAAAGAAAAAGAAAAAGAAAAAGAAAAAGAAAAAGAAAAAGAAAAAGAAAAAGAAAAAGAAAAAGAAAAAGAAAAAGAAAAAGAAAAAGAAAAAGAAAAAGAAAAAGAAAAAGAAAAAGAAAAAGAAAAAGAAAAAGAAAAAGAAAAAGAAAAAGAAAAAGAAAAAGAAAAAGAAAAAGAAAAAGAAAAAGAAAAAGAAAAAGAAAAAGAAAAAGAAAAAGAAAAAGAAAAAGAAAAAGAAAAAGAAAAAGAAAAAGAAAAAGAAAAAGAAAAAGAAAAAGAAAAAGAAAAAGAAAAAGAAAAAGAAAAAGAAAAAGAAAAAGAAAAAGAAAAAGAAAAAGAAAAAGAAAAAGAAAAAGAAAAAGAAAAAGAAAAAGAAAAAGAAAAAGAAAAAGAAAAAGAAAAAGAAAAAGAAAAAGAAAAAGAAAAAGAAAAAGAAAAAGAAAAAGAAAAAGAAAAAGAAAAAGAAAAAGAAAAAGAAAAAGAAAAAGAAAAAGAAAAAGAAAAAGAAAAAGAAAAAGAAAAAGAAAAAGAAAAAGAAAAAGAAAAAGAAAAAGAAAAAGAAAAAGAAAAAGAAAAAGAAAAAGAAAAAGAAAAAGAAAAAGAAAAAGAAAAAGAAAAAGAAAAAGAAAAAGAAAAAGAAAAAGAAAAAGAAAAAGAAAAAGAAAAAGAAAAAGAAAAAGAAAAAGAAAAAGAAAAAGAAAAAGAAAAAGAAAAAGAAAAAGAAAAAGAAAAAGAAAACTTTTGCTTGGAAGCAATATTCTACTAAACCGTTAATTTAAGCACCACAAAAAGTTATTACTTTTTTAACTAAAAATAAACAGAGAATTAAAAACATATATTCCAGTGGTAAAAACAAAAATATTTGACGAAACCCTAAACACATTTCTAAAAAAAAGGTACTCAAGCAAAATCATATCATCCTTCCTCTAAGTGACTTTAAAAAAAAGGTCATCAAGCCAGGTCCCTCTTTTTTTTTTAAGAGATTATATAGTTAAATTATGTGAATTAAAATAAAGTGATTGAAAAAGTGCTTAAATTACTTACGAGCATTAATAACGTAACCATACATTTCTGCAGTTTATGAAAAAGTAACAGGGTAAGTACCAAAAACGTTTTAATATTTTTTTAAATTACTATAGAATCGAGAATCGATTTTTCAGACCGACAAACGTTTTTTACCGACAAAGCTATTCTATGAAAGAACATTGTTTCTGTTGCGACTGATGGTGCACCATTTATGGTTGGTCGTCATCGTGGTTTTATAACTTACTTAATGCGAGGTACCGGTCATTCACTGTGTGTGAATCAGACAGCATTTTGTAGCAAATCTGAATCCTAGATTGCACCAGTCTTTACAATATGTTATAAATGCTGTCAAAAAGATTCGAAGCAATTGTTTGCTCAGCTATGTGAGGAAAACAACGAAATCTTCACTTTGTTACTACTGTACACTGAAATTCGCTGGCTATCAAGAAGCTCCTGCTTAGCAAGATTTTAAGCTATTTTGGAATCTGTGTTGGAGTTTTTACAAGAAAAAGATTCGAATTTAAAAGAATATCTGAACAATTGTAAAGCAGACAATAATTACTTGACTGATATATTTAATATGTTTAACAAAGTTAATTTGCAGCTGCAGGCTGACGATCTCAACTTTATTAAAACAAAATCAGTAATATCAGCCTTCGTGGGTAAACTAATTATAAACAAAATTTAAGCAAAAAGAAATATTTACAATTTCCGTATTTGTCAAAATTACCATAAATTCTGTTATTTTATCACATGTCAATCACTTGGACGCATTACACAAAGATTTTACTAACAGGTTTGAGGATCTCTTTAATATACAAATTCCTTAATGGGTAATAAATCTATACACTATAACAGCCATGGAAGAAGCCAATGTGATAATGCAAGAAAAGAAAAGAAGTTTGAGTATAAAATTTAGATTGCGCAACTCATTAACTTTAAAAAAGGTACTCTTGATAAGACGTACTCAAACTCCTTTTCTTCCATTTGCGTAGAATTTTTAAAGGTGCAATTATTTAAAAAATCAAGTTCTACGCCTATGTATTATTGTCGGACAAAATTTTAATACCATTTTTTTGCCACATAAAACTCTACCAACATACTAAATTTCAGCAAAATCGCATATGCAGTTTTAAATTTATATGGGAAAAACGATTTAAAAATTGTAACTTCAAGGCCCTCTGGAGCCCAAACGAAGCAACTTTGTACTAAGGTAATTTTACTTAAATCGACTTATTTTGGTCTAAGGAATATGTGGTATGTTTTTGTAAAGACCTTTTACAGATATCCTAAGTATATTGTCTGCTATCAAATGTTTTCCAATACGCTTTTTTAATGTCCAAGTGAAAACTATAGAAAGTTAGCATTAGCACGATTAAAAAACGAATAATATCAACGTAGCCAGACGGCTACATATTTGGCCTAATTTTCTTGGGTATAGTGCAAAACTATAAAGAGCAACATAAATAATACTATAAATATGAAGCCAGAATAAAAGAGAAAGTAATTGAAGACGTTGTTATCCTACTATTCTTCGTGGAGAATTCCAGTCTTACTTATTGACTCCGATATGCAAACGAAACAAATTCGGCATAGACCAATGTTAAAATTATAATAGTTATTACTCTCTGGTTTATGATAGTACAATATTATCCCATTTAAAAAAATGTTACGTTTAAGTTAATGATATTGTAGTTGCTCAGGAAACACGAATATCGATGTCAATAAAAATTTTGTCCTCTACAAATGCTTTTAAATCTATTATGTGAAAATTGTCTTGTGGAAATTGTCATGGAACAACATAATATAGCATAGAACAGAAGCTATATGTTGTTCTATGATAATTTTCGTAGAATACGTAATAAAATTTCCTTATAATAAATTTAAAGGCATATTTGTAATAAGAAGACAATTTTTGTCAAAATTTTGTTACATTTCCAGAGGAGACAAATACAAAAATAGAGTTCATTTGTCAATTTCAAGAAATCTTGCATAATGTTTTTGTCTTATTTGTCACGTTTTAGTAAATTATGTAATACAAGATGTTTTTTTAATTTTGGCAATCTGGCCTAGACCAGACCGAGTCCATAGCTCGTGAGGATAAGACAATATATTCTGGGTTTCGTTTTAAAATCACTAGGCCGGCCTACCGTTGTTTGTACCACTACTGAAAAATACAAATAGTAAAGTGGTAATTACTATGATGAGTCGTATTGTTTAGGATAATATAAATTAATTTGCAGTTACATTTAAAAATGTGACAATTTCTACGGACAGTGCTGTTTGTGTAATTATAGCATTATACAGTTCAGTATTCAAATCACACTCAATGCTATGGGAATATAATTGTAGTTTTGGTTTTCGTTTAGACCTAAACTGGTGGTTTGTTTAAACCACTTACACATTAATTTATTTTTTTTTATTTTTAGTAGGTTTATTTATTTTTATTTATTTTTTAATTAAAATTATTTGTTTTATTTTTCATGTCTGCTATGGCAGAAAAGAAATCAAATAAGTTGGAAGATAAGATAAGATTTTAAAATATAAAATAATAAACTTTCAGTTTGTAAACTACTACTGCAACTGCTACAGTTATCTAAGTATACACACCAACACGTATTGTACTGAACTAACTAAATTAATGAGAAAATAAAACAACTCCAAATCAATCCCACATATTATTCAAAGCGATCGATTTCGGCTAAAGAGCCATTTTCAGGCCTATAAAAAGTTTAACCATAGTTAGTAAAAAATTAAACCTAGACATACATACTTAACTTCTTAGGTGGTTTCTAAAGACGAAATACAAATAAAATTTAATGAAACAATCGTTGATGTACTTATATCTACTATATATAATAACTTAACATACGGGGTGGGGTGCACAAGTTAGCATTGAAATTAAAAAGTAATGATTAAATTGGGATTAGAGATTAAAATAAATGATAAAATTTATAATTAATATAGACGTAGAGAGGAGATAGTGGAATCCTGAAGACTATAGTGTTGCTCAATTTGGGTCGGTAGTCTACTCAAATTTAACTGGACAAAGAAGGTGACAGGTTTCGAATTAAACCACAGATACTGTTGATTAAGCGAAGGTGAAATTATAGAAGTGTTGTAAGCAAAATTGCACTTCAAAACATGAAGTAAGACATTACCGGTGGTATCTTCAATTACGTAATTAGTTACCTTATTCAGGAAGCTGGCATGCGTTAAATTCCAAAGTAATCACCCATCTCTAAAAAAAAAGCTCGCCAAACTGCTTCTCTATTTAACTAATTGTTGCTTGGGATATACGCGGTAAATTTGGATATTTTTCATGGAATAAGCGAGCAACTTCCATTTGTGTCCATGTGTTATCTCCATAACCAATCATCTGTAGAATTGTTATTTTGTGCAATTCTGTTAAATGAACCATTTTTCTAAAATGCAGTTAAGGAAATTTAAACGACTATAATACTACTGGCATGCAGTTAGCTAACAATTTGCTAAAGTCAGGCGTATTAAACAAAAGTAAACAGAACTATTTAAGAAATGAATCGAGAGTATTTAAAGTGTGTAAATTGAGTTTTATTATTAAAACTCTGCAAAAATTTGTCTAAGCGCTTTCGGCCTATTAGGCCATCATTAACGACTCTAGAAGGAAAAAAAAACGGAGCTGTAACAATTAATCATTTCGTAAAAATACTAAACAATAAATAAAAAACTTGAACACTTACTAGTCAAAAACTATAGAAGAGACATGAAAAATGCACTAGGTTAAAAAGGACAGCAACATACTTGTCCCAAGTCACCACCATAGCTTGTAGCTAGGATAATTGAACATAGAAGAACTACACCGAAAATGTGGTTCAATTTTAACAAATGAAGTGGGGGTTCATCCAAAAAAGTAAAACTGAACACTCCAAACCATTCAAAGGAAAAGATACTTACTGCTGGTCTTCAACATGAAAACAGCCAGATTTGTCCAGTTGCTACCGTGAGGCGAAGGCAAGTTGGGACACAAAAACTAGTAGGTACACGATATTTTTGAGAACGTGACCATCTTGACAGTTTCCAAAAAAGTCTGAGTGACAATTGACATTTGACAATGAAGTTCTCAAAAAAATTGCCAAGTTGTGAAATTGAAATGAATTTCATGAAAATTGTCAAAAGTTGTTATTGAAAATGATAAAAGTGGGTTGGTACCACTGATCTAGCAAGATCAAGTTATGGCGGAACTTTTAAATTATAAACAGCAAAAGATTACAATGATTAAATAGAATTATAAAATATTCAGTGAATGAAGGTGAAAAACATATATTTTTTTTAAAAATTATTAGAAATTAAAAGGTGCCAGACTAAAAACAACAGAATTGAGCATGCTGACCCCAGTGAAACCAAAGTCACAGGCAGACCACCTTTTCCAGCTAAAAGAGGAGGAAAAACCGTCCTGGCCACGAAATCAGCAATCGCCGGAGAAGACAAGATCAACTCCACTGCAAGATGATTCATGGCGAAGCTGGCTAGGTAACTTCAGACCAACCGTTGCCAATACTCTTAAAGAGAGGAGGCACTTTGCTATTAAGATGTATTTGAGTGTTAACACACATGTGACATTTGTTTTATTAAACTCTCTGTGTATCTCAAGGTCTTCGAGCAGATTTAATTTAAAGTTGCAATTAAAAATATTATGAAGAAGCGACATTCTCAGAAGGAACGAAATTATGATTATTGAATTTAATATGATATTCAAAAGTAGACTTATCTGGATATTTGATGTGTTCACCAGCTCGTATGTGGAGTCTCCTCTCAGTTTTTCCTATAATAATAATACTCTTCCTAATTCACCACCTTACGAGTGAATTTTAACCCCAAAAGCTGAGCTTGTCCGGGGAAAGGGACGGCTATTATTATTATTTGCCGTGGCGCTCCGGGGCGACCTAAAGATGATTGATGGTGCCATTTGACTTACAGGTGAGGAAAACCCGGAAAACCTCACCCACCATCATAAGACGTATTGCAGTCGTTACAGCCTAATCTACAGATACCACTTTTGTGTAGCAACTCGATTTCATCCTTAGTATGAGATAGTTGGCTTTTAATCGAATTAACATTTTTAAAGGCAATTTTAATATTGTTGCAATCCTTAAATACTGCAGCGACATCATTGGAAATTTTCCCGAGATAAGGTAGTGAAAAGTATTTAAAATTTGCAGGAGGATCGTTAGTAGGATTAAAGGCAAGTTGGGACCTTTTCTTTAGTTTGACCTTATTGTTAACCACGTTAATAATGGAAGGATTGTAGTTGTTATTAAAGGCTAATTGTTTTAAAACGTTGATTTCTTTATTAAAATTATGATTAGATAAAGGTTTATTGAGGAGACGATGAACATACCAGTTAATGCCTGATAACTTGTGTTGATAAGAGTGATTAGAGTGAAAATTAATTAAATGATCAGTTTGCGTAGGTTTCCTGTAGATATCAAATTCAAGTTTATTATCCCGACGACTAATAGAAAGGTCTAGGAAATTAAGTGATTTATTGACTTCAAACTCAACTGTGAATTTGATTTTAGGATGGATGTTGTTGATGAAAAGTAAGAAGTCATCAATCTCAGTGAAATTGCAATTCATAATAGCAAAAATATCATCAACGTATCTGTATCAGTGTAAAATTCGATTGTTAGTGGGATCATTTAAAATTTGTTTGGTTTCCAACTGATCTAGAAATAAGTCTGCTAACAAAGGACTTAGAGGATTACCCATTACTAGGCCATTGAGTTGTCTGTAGAAAGTTTTATTAAAAATAAAGAAATCTTGGTCAAGACAGACTTTGAGTAAATCCAAGATAATATTGATTGAAGTTATATTTAGTAAGAAGGTCCTTGATAATAGGAAAGGTTTCCTCTCTTGGAACATAAGTGAATAAATTGCTATTATCAAAAGAAACTAACTTAACTTCAGAACTTAGATTTATGTTTTTAATTTTGTTAACTAGTCAATTGAATTTAAAACAGTATATTTGGGTTTAAAATTAGGAGAAGAGTTAAGGAAGTTATTGAAAAATTTTGCAAAGGAAGATACAGGAGAGTTAAATAACGTGACTACAGGTCTCATTGGAATCTCTAATTTATGTATTTTGGGAAGACCATACAAGCGTGGCAAATAAGGATTTTTTAGAATGAAATTGTTAACAAATAGAATGTCCCTTTCAGTGAAAAAGTCTTTATATTTGGTGAGAGTAGATTTTAACAAGTTAATGAACTTCTGCAGAGGGTTGGAGTTCAAGGTTATAAAATCATTATTGTTAAGAAATTCTTTAAGTCTATAGTTTTCTTTGTTCATGATAACCAAGCAATTTCCTTTATCAGCCTTAGAGATAATGAGAATATTGTTAAGTAATTTGTCTTTAATGGATTTTAATAAATTAATATGTTGTTTAATAAGTGTGTTTTTATGGGGTTTAATAGTGTTAAGGGATAAGTATCTATTGAAAATGGAGATGCAGTGTGATTTCAAAAGATTCGTAAGGTCAGTGTCATTAGAAAAGTGGTTAATAATAAAATCTACGTCAATAGACAGTTCTTCAATATCTTTTTTGTGAATCTTAGGTTTCACTGCAAATTTTAAACCTAAGGAGAGAAACTCAATTTTATTATCATTAAAACTAATGTTAGACAAGTTTTTAACTCTGTCATGAAAATTAATTCTCCTCCTTTAACGTTTTTCCGAATATGTCTGTTTCACACCGTATAAGTAAATTTGTTGCAAATAATTTGTTTTCATCTCTATGCAACAAAAGTTTAATTTTTATTGTAGACCTGAGGAGAAGGAGGCCTTGATAGCCGAAACTAGTTGATTCATAGATTAAATACAGTTAAATTATGGGGTAGAGATTTTGCGTTTTTGTTATTATTTTTTGAAGAAAAATTACCACATTCGAGAAAATTGTTATTCTTTCTTTATTTCTAAAAAAATATTAAAATATTATAAGCATGTTAACAGTAAAATTTATTGTACTAAGTTAATTAGAAAACCTGCTAATTATGAAACATATAATTAACTAAATGATACCGCTATTAATTAAAATAATGCATTAGGGAATGAGACTATTGTTATTGTTAAATCTTATAATCTGTTGCAATTAGAGCAATGAGAATTCATATGAGATTTAATATTATTCCGGATCTTCATTTAATTGGTATACAGGGACCCAGGAAACCTCTATGAAAATCCTATAAAATATTAGAATTTTGTTTTAAAATATTTTAATGTATATTTGTAAAGGGTGCTCCAATAACTGTTTTATGAGTCTGTCAAAACTGTCAAAATTGACGTACTGTTTTTTGGCTTATATAAAACTGCAATGTAAAAAAGCTATTATATTATGATAATAATAGCCGTATTCATAGTCGATCGCCAGCGACTCGCCAGAGATTCATTTCGGCCCAAAAAGCTGGCGACTCGCCGGAGATTGTCACCGGAATGTCATTTCACGCAAGTTTTCATGTTCTTTTATAGGGAAAAATTTGATATTCGTTCATTATTTTTTGAGTTTTAAGCAATGAATCATGAATAAAATGCGAGAGATACCGGTAATAATCCCTATAAAAGAAAATAAAAACTTGCGTGAAATGACATTCCGGTGACAATCTCCGGCGAGTCGCCAGCCCATACATAGTTTCTCTAAAATGGACCGTATTCGAGATATTTGAGAAAATGTGTAAATTTCGAATTTTGAAGAAAACTCAAAAACGGATAAATAAAAAAATATTAAATTTTAAACTTAAGATTTATTTCGGCCTGACGTGAAATGATTAGATTTTGGACAAAGTCGGAACATCTAGGGGGGTACTTTATGGGAGGCTGTTTTTATATTTTATTGAATATATCTGTTATTTAAGTTTGGAGGAGAAAATTGTTCAAATAAAAGTTACTTCTAATATTATTATCTATAATTTTTGTTTTATGTCAAAATTTCCTGAAATGGTCCGTATTCGAGAAATTTGACAAAATGTGCAAAATTCTGATTTTTATGAAAATTGTTGAACTAGAAGTTGTTTGCGATAGCGATCTCTATAATTTTTGTTTATACATGATTTTTCTAAAATGGACCGTAATGGAAAAGTGCTAAATTTAAATTTTTCAGTATTTTCGTTTTCAATGAATATCTATAGAAAAATGTTTCGAGGTAGATGTATGTGGACCAATGTATATATTTAGTTTATCATCTAAACATTTATAGAGATGCTGCAATAGGTTGTATAAAATAACCGGAAAAAGCCTATAAAAACTAGATAGGAAAGTCATGTGTTGGACACATCAGATTTTTTACTTTCCTATCTGTATACAGATATAAGAAAAGTATAGGAATCATGATTTTTTTCGACCTCGAGTTTTCGACGGATTTTTACGTTTTGAGGTCCCCTGAATCCGTTTTGACTATTTTCGCGATGATGTGTGTGTGTGTGTGTGTGTGTGTGTGTGTGTGTGTGTGTGTGTGTGTGTGTGTGTGTGTGTGTGTGTGTGTGTGTGTGTGTGTGTGTGTGTGTGTGTGTGTGTGTGTGTGTGTGTGTGTGTGTGTGTGTGTGTGTGTGTGTGTGTGTGTGTGTGTGTGTGTGTGTGTGTGTGTGTGTGTGTGTGTGTGTGTGTGTGTGTGTGTGTGTGTGTGTGTGTGTGTGTGTGTGTGTGTGTGTGTGTGTGTGTGTGTGTGTGTGTGTGTGTGTGTGTGTGTGTGTGTGTGTGTGTGTGTGTGTGTGTGTGTGTGTGTGTGTGTGTGTGTGTGTGTGTGTGTGTGTGTGTGTGTGTGTGTGTGTGTGTGTGTGTGTGTGTGTGTGTGTGTGTGTGTGTGTGTGTGTGTGTGTGTGTGTGTGTGTGTGTGTGTGTGTGTGTGTGTGTGTGTGTGTGTGTGTGTGTGTGTGTGTGTGTGTCTGTGTGTGTGTGTGTGTGTGTGTGTGTGTGTGTGTGTGTGTGTGTGTGTGTGTGTGTGTGTGTGTGTGTGTGTGTGTGTGTGTGTGTGTGTGTGTGTGTGTGTGTGTGTGTGTGTGTGTGTGTGTGTGTGTGTGTGTGTGTGTGTGTGTGTGTGTGTGTGTGTGTGTGTGTGTGTGTGTGTGTGTGTGTGTGTGTGTGTGTGTGTGTGTGTGTGTGTGTGTGTGTGTGTGTGTGTGTGTGTGTGTGTGTGTGTGTGTGTGTGTGTGTGTGTGTGTGTGTGTGTGTGTGTGTGTGTGTGTGTGTGTGTGTGTGTGTGTGTGTGTGTGTGTGTGTGTGTGTGTGTGTGTGTGTGTGTGTGTGTGTGTGTGTGTGTGTGTGTGTGTGTGTGTGTGTGTGTGTGTGTGTGTGTGTGTGTGTGTGTGTGTGTGTGTGTGTGTGTGTGTGTGTGTGTGTGTGTGTGTGTGTGTGTGTGTGTGTGTGTGTGTGTGTGTGTGTGTGTGTGTGTGTGTGTGTGTGTGTGTGTGTGTGTGTGTGTGTGTGTGTGTGTGTGTGTGTGTGTGTGTGTGTGTGTGTGTGTGTGTGTGTGTGTGTGTGTGTGTGTGTGTGTGTGTGTGTGTGTGTGTGTGTGTGTGTGTGTGTGTGTGTGTGTGTGTGTGTGTGTGTGTGTGTGTGTGTGTGTGTGTGTGTGTGTGTGTGTGTGTGTGTGTGTGTGTGTGTGTGTGTGTGTGTGTGTGTGTGTGTGTGTGTGTGTGTGTGTGTGTGTGTGTGTGTGTGTGTGTGTGTGTGTGTGTGTGTGTGTGGGTTTGTCGGGAAATCACTGTGTGGCCATGCGCATAATTCATACTATAGTAGTGTGGCCATCCTGAATTGTGTGGCCATTTTTGGGACCCCACAAGTTAAAAGCAGCTTTAACGCATTCTACACGTTATGCTGATTCGAATGGTACCTACTTTAATATATTGTCCCCAAAAGTGATGTTATAGGTTGTGCCAAAATGTGTGCTAATCGATGAGACGACAACAAACATTGTGTGGACAAAGTAGTTGATCAGCAAGTGCTGCCCTCTTTAACCTCTTCATTCGGCGAACTATTTTACACGGATTATAACCTACCTTACGGGACAAGTGCAAATATTTAAAAGTTTTAAATATGTTATTTTATTATATGGTACAGCGCGATGTTGCCGCTTCTGTAGTTGCTTGTAACTATTGAATATTGAATAAGTGTCTTGCGTATTTGAATAATGTACGCGTCGGCCCAGATACTTTTATTTATTATACAGGGAACAGAGAGTCGAAAAGACGCTTCTAAAACGAACTGTGCACTCGAAGATATACTTCTAAAAAAATGTACTATGTGGGGAATGACCCTGCGGATGCAAATTCAGAAGGCTCCGTTAAATTAGCAATTACAAAACAGAATAAAAATATATTTTTCGATTATTTTGATTTATCGTAAAAAACAATTTTTGGTGTTTAACTCGCCATTGTGATGCCGTTTTTCAATATGACTTAGACCTAAACATCGGTAAAAAATAACCATCAGGGTTTAAATTAATATTTATTTAGCCTAATAATTTTTCCTACGACCACTTAGGAAAGTGACACATATCACACTATATAGACCTATGGAAAGTGCCCTATATCACACGCGTATGAATAAGAATTTACTTTCCACCCAAGTGAGAATATGCTACTTTCCGCAGTAGCTGTCAGAAAATGTCAAACACATAATTTCTATTTTGATCTATGTAATGTCCATATTAATACTAAAATCGATATGATTGTTAAATTATTGTAAATTAAATCCTAGATATTTATCTTTAACAATTATTTATAAAATAATTTTAAAATAACTAAGATATATTTGCTTTTTATTCTGGTTAAACACATAAGCGATTAGATCAATCAATTACCGTAAGGCCTGTTAGCTCAGTTGGTTAGAGCATCAACTTTGCAATTTGAGACCGTCCAACGACCGCGATCGAATCCTGGCTGTGCCAGAATTTTTTTTTATTTTTTTTTTTTATTTTTTTTTTATTTTTTTTTATTTGTTTAGAAATTATGAAAATTTAATAAATACGATTATTGTTGATTATTTTTTTAAATACATTTTAATTATTATAATAACCTGGTTTTACATTTTTTGATGAAATTATTTTGTGGTCGTAGGAAAAATATTGTACATCACTTGTGTGAAAAGTGATTTTCCACACTCGTGTGATAGTCGCACTCGGCTTACGCCTCGTGCGACAATATTTCCCACTCGTGTGAAAAATGTCACTTTCCACACTCGTAATGTAATATACTATATATCAACACTACACATTTGTATATACTAAAAACAACTACAAGAATATCGGTAAAGTTTTTTACCCAGAACTTCCCTCGATATAGAAATTGTTAAAATAAGGAGCTGATTAGCTGCTTTTAACATGGTCTAGTTACATAAACTAAATGAATGTTTTTTATTATTTCCATACAAGGGAGCCCTTTTCCGATTAAATATAATTTTTTCAACGCCATTTTGAATTTTTAAAAACTTATTTAGGATCTGTTTCTTTTATTCTTAAAATACTCAGCAAACCAATTTTAGTCGAAATATGTCGACTTTGCTCCCCCTGTATATAACTGACAGAAAGTATAACCAGTTTTGAGATAAAAAGTAACCATACGGGCATACAAAATTTGAAGTTTTTCTATCAAGCAGTTTTTGAGCTATCGCGCCAACAGACAGACGACAGATAGACAGACCGACCGACGGAATGGGGAAACATGTTTTTCGCAATCTAGGGACCCTGAAACGTGAAAATCTGAAATCTCGGATAGTGCCTTTTTCACGATTACAATACTTCCCTTATATCGAGGGACACAAAAATAATAATAATAATAATAATGATTCGGAGTACTTACGTTATAAACTATATAATGATAAAAAAATGTATAAACCCTATATGGGTAACTTAACTAACTAAATTTTAGTTTAAAGAACACCCACCCTCGCAATAACAACCTATTATAAAATCCAGCCCTGCTTTTAAACAACTATACAATTTCTAGTACATTTTTGAAGTTTGCATTTGCAGCACACATTTTCGAATTGTACATCGGGACGAACACTTATTGTGGTCAATTTTGGAACAAGTAAATTATTTTCTTTCAACGGAGATGAGAATTTCTGGATTTATTAAAATATTGCTCTTCAAGACAATCAATTGATACGCAGCTCTTATTATATGCTAATGAAATGCATCCTTAGTAGGCGGCAAATTCATTATATTAGATTTACAGGTATGAAATAGACGAGCGCGTAATTTATTTAAATCACCTGTAAATAATGGCCTGACATACAAAATTTTGAAAAATATATAGCCAAAATTAATTAAATTCTGGCCAACATTTTCAGGGTACTTATAAGTGCTTTTAATTCACACACTGACCTTCGACGAACGATGCGCGATGGAAAAAGGTTGCGGCCGACGCGCATAAGCATTTCACAAAAAAAATTGCTTCTCAGAAACCATAACCAATAGACAATTTTTGTTTTCACCAAAAACCACTCAATAAGAGATGTAAAAGAACACCAATCAGGTAGGTCGAATAAAAAAGATACCCGCTTCGGTGTGTTTTCGAAGACCCCACAATGTGGGTAATATGTTTTGTTCATAGTTTCTTGTTCCCGACCGAAGGCGATCCTGTTTGCAATGGAAAACTGAAAGTAGGCTATAATAAAATAAAGCTGATGCGGTATCCCAACTGCAAGTTATAAAAATCAGAAATAGACAATAATTAACTAAATATAATAAAATTGAAACGTGTTAGATTTCGACTAATTCTGTATTTTAAAAATATTACATGTTTCATTCATTTTCAGGTAAATTAGAATTGATTTATTCTTTTAAATAATACATCACCCCCAGCTGTTGCATTATTTAAATAATCTAGTTACCTTATTTTTGGTTACTGCACCTATATCGTTTTATTGTTGACAATTGAAAAAACTCTACGACTTTAACATTTAGTTATAGGGAATACTTAACAAAAGTAAAAGTATTTTGTAAGAAGTTTATGAAAATGATATTAGATACGGGGTGTTCCATTTGAAATAACCGAGAAAATCATGGTCGTGAGTTTTGGATGACCCTGTATATAAAATAAAAGATATCAAAAACATGATGAGTACTACTAAATTATTCTGGACTTGAGATATTAACCCTCAATTGTTGATTCTAAATAATATAGGGTGACGATTTCATTAGGATTTTCACATAAAAGTGGCCATTTCTTTAAAAGTACCCTGTAGAACCTGATAAAACCCTATATTACCGAAATGGAGAACATTATTAAAATTCGAATTCAAGATAACATATAGGGTGTTCTAGTAAAAAAACATAACTTCTGTGACTTTATGAAATATCCTGTACATTACGAAATAATTTTAAAATGCGGAGCTGGACTGTATCTATAATTTGTATTTAAAACTTTTTTCGTATCAAAACAGAGATATCAAACTCCGGAGAATAAGTTGATCACCCTGTATATATATTATATTATTATTATATAATAATTAATTATATTGTAAATGGAACTTCCCAAAGTTGTGTTCATTTTAATTAATCGACATCTTGTAGGTCATCGTAGTACTGACAAAGAAAAAAGAAAAACAAGTGAAATTAAACATAAATATCTAAAGTTCAGCTCTTTGAAATATCGGACATAAAAATTTTAAAATTGCAAAATAAATACGTTTTTCTACAACCACATAGTAATTAGCTAATCTACGCACAGAATATAAAACAAAAAAGTATGCCGTTGTGTTTAACTGAACTAATATATTTCATAACCATTTTACTTGTAAGAAAACTGCATGATAATGAAATCTGTTAAACTAATTGTCATACATTATACAACTAGACAACTGAAAATTCTCGATTATACGAGACGAATTGCCTGACGTTTTGTTAGGCAATACGTCGAGTTTTGAGAATTTTTAATTGTCGAGTTGTATACAGATTGACTATATCACGAAATAAAAAAAATTATGGGGCAGAATCGAACCCTGGCCCACCGCGTTGAAAACAAAAGTTCTACCGATCAATCACAGATCCTATATAAAAAAAGTTTCGTGCTCAAATTTCGTTCTCGTGCGATAATGGCCATCATATCCACCCTTCTTGCAGAAACTACTATTGTAGCATGTTTTAAAATAAAAAAAAAAAGTCTATATCTGCTACCAGGGATAATCAACGACGCCGGGAGTACGCTACCCCTAACTGGGAATTATGACGAACTCTCTGATGTCGCAAGCATCAGAAATAGGTAACTTTAACAAACCCAACATCCATGTACTGAGGACCATCGGCTTTATGCCCCTTCCGAAGAACAGCATATCCTCAATATTCCTCGTACTTAATGATATAGTACCTACGACCTGTGGCTATTACGCAACTACGCTACTACGCTGTAATTATACGAGCTACGATTTTCCCCATATAGTATGCATCCAACTACTAACCTCGCTGGACCCTGCTTGACTTCGGATTTCGATAGACAATTAGTTGTCAACCTGTGTCAACCTGATTAAGCTGGGCCCCCTTGGCTTGAAGTTAAACATACATCTCAAATTCAGCTATGTTTGAAATTTCGGACATTAAAATTTTCAAATGACTTATATTATTACTTTCCTATCTGTAAATTTTTCGAGTTAGATGTATGTGGAAAATGAATATATTTAGTTTATCCTCTAAACATTTTTAGAGGTGCTGCAATAGGTTGTAAAAAATAACCGGAAAAAGCCTATAATAACTATAGTCTGTTCGCAATACTTACGCGGGTTTCGGATTAACAAAATTATGCAAATTAGTCATTGACAACCAGTTCCAATAAGCCTCTTCCCAAGAAATTAGGTAAAATTGCCCTAATGGTCAGATTTAAATTAAAATAACATTAGGGTAGGTACTAAATTTGTTACTAATAATTAATTAATCCGAAACCCGCGTAAGTATAGCGAACAGACTGTAGATAGGAAAATCATGTGTTGGACACATCAGATTTTTTTGTCTAGTTATTTAAACCCAGTTCTATCCAACATATTATTATCCTTTGTTGGAAAAACTTTAACTTTCTAATTTGGTTATAAAAATAAATAAAAACGTGAACTGACATATCATATCTAATAAAACCGTCAAAAATGTATACATTCATAGCATATTTTAAAATAAAAATGGCATCGCTTTAATGTTTCAAGAGTAGATAGAGTATTATTTCAAAACTGAAAACTGTTAATCCATATGAAATCTAATAATTTATAAACACTTAAGTATTGTTCTTCTCAGTGAAGGTAGTTGCGAAATTTACCTTATTCTAAACGATTCTTCAAATGATGTGACAACAATGTGTGTGTATGACCCCATTATGTTGGTAATAACTTAATTTCCTATAAAAAGCGCGACCTTGACAAAAAAGTGTGTAAGGGAGTGTGTATGGCCACATTAGACATTATACCGTAATATATAACCATATCTATCTTTAAGAGGACTGACCCCCTAAGTCTGTTAGCATAAAAAATGGCAAAAGAAGGAGTGTATCTAAATAATTCAAATAGCTATAAATAGATTAAAAGATTCTACATAGAGTACATGCAGAAATTTCATTGTCCCCATAATTCACGTCAGTGTCATGTGGCCGCACAATGATTTCCCGGTGTGTATGTGTGTGTGTGTGTGTGTGTGTGTGTGTGTGTGTGTGTGTGTGTGTGTGTGTGTGTGTGTGTGTGTGTGTGTGTGTGTGTGTGTGTGTGTGTGTGTGTGTGTGTGTGTGTGTGTGTGTGTGTGTGTGTGTGTGTGTGTGTGTGTGTGTGTGTGTGTGTGTGTGTGTGTGTGTGTGTGTGTGTGTGTGTGTGTGTGTGTGTGTGTGTGTGTGTGTGTGTGTGTGTGTGTGTGTGTGTGTGTGTGTGTGTGTGTGTGTGTGTGTGTGTGTGTGTGTGTGTGTGTGTGTGTGTGTGTGTGTGTGTGTGTGTGTGTGTGTGTGTGTGTGTGTGTGTGTGTGTGTGTGTGTGTGTGTGTGTGTGTGTGTGTGTGTGTGTGTGTGTGTGTGTGTGTGTGTGTGTGTGTGTGTGTGTGTGTGTGTGTGTGTGTGTGTGTGTGTGTGTGTGTGTGTGTGTGTGTGTGTGTGTGTGTGTGTGTGTGTGTGTGTGTGTGTGTGTGTGTGTGTGTGTGTGTGTGTGTGTGTGTGTGTGTGTGTGTGTGTGTGTGTGTGTGTGTGTGTGTGTGTGTGTGTGTGTGTGTGTGTGTGTGTGTGTGTGTGTGTGTGTGTGTGTGTGTGTGTGTGTGTGTGTGTGTGTGTGTGTGTGTGTGTGTGTGTGTGTGTGTGTGTGTGTGTGTGTGTGTGTGTGTGTGTGTGTGTGTGTGTGTGTGTGTGTGTGTGTGTGTGTGTGTGTGTGTGTGTGTGTGTGTGTGTGTGTGTGTGTGTGTGTGTGTGTGTGTGTGTGTGTGTGTGTGTGTGTGTGTGTGTGTGTGTGTGTGTGTGTGTGTGTGTGTGTGTGTGTGTGTGTGTGTGTGTGTGTGTGTGTGTGTGTGTGTGTGTGTGTGTGTGTGTGTGTGTGTGTGTGTGTGTGTGTGTGTGTGTGTGTGTGTGTGTGTGTGTGTGTGTGTGTGTGTGTGTGTGTGTGTGTGTGTGTGTGTGTGTGTGTGTGTGTGTGTGTGTGTGTGTGTGTGTGTGTGTGTGTGTGTGTGTGTGTGTGTGTGTGTGTGTGTGTGTGTGTGTGTGTGTGTGTGTGTGTGTGTGTGTGTGTGTGTGTGTGTGTGTGTGTGTGTGTGTGTGTGTGTGTGTGTGTGTGTGTGTGTGTGTGTGTGTGTGTGTGTGTGTGTGTGTGTGTGTGTGTGTGTGTGTGTGTGTGTGTGTGTGTGTGTGTGTGTGTGTGTGTGTGTGTGTGTGTGTGTGTGTGTGTGTGTGTGTGTGTGTGTGTGTGTGTGTGTGTGTGTGTGTGTGTGTGTGTGTGTGTGTGTGTGTGTGTGTGTGTGTGTGTGTGTGTGTGTGTGTGTGTGTGTGTGTGTGTGTGTGTGTGTGTGTGTGTGTGTGTGTGTGTGTGTGTGTGTGTGTGTGTGTGTGTGTGTGTGTGTGTGTGTGTGTGTGTGTGTGTGTGTGTGTGTGTGTGTGTGTGTGTGTGTGTGTGTGTGTGTGTGTGTGTGTGTGTGTGTGTGTGTGTGTGTGTGTGTGTGTGTGTGTGTGTGTGTGTGTCTGTATAACGCATAATTCATGAACCGATACACAGAAAAACACCAAATTTTAAACTTAAGCTTTGTTTCAGCGTCCAATGAGCTGATTAGATTTTGGGCAGAGTCGGAACGTCTGGGGGGGTACTTTATAGGTGGTCATTTTTATATTTTATGGATTATATCTGTTATTTACGTTTGGAGAAGAAAATTCTTTAAATAAAAGTTACTTCTAATATAATTATCTATAATTTTTGTTTTATGCAAAATTTTCCTAAAATGGTCCGTATTCGAGAAATTTGACAAAATGTAATAAAAATAATTTTTTATAAAAATTGTTCAAATAAAAGTTGTTTGTAATATAATTCTCTATAATGTTTATTCTATACATAATTTCTCTAAAATTGACCGTATTCGAGATATTTGAGAAAATGTGTAAATTTCGAACTATAATTTTGGTTTTATACAATTTTTTTTTAAATGGTCCGTATTCGAGAAATTTGACAAAATGTAATAAAATTCAAATTTTTAGGAAAATTGTTTAAATAAAAGTTATTTATGATATCGATCTCTATAATTTTTGTTTTTTATATGATTTTTCTAAAATGGACCGTATTGGAAAAATTGAAGGAAAAGTGCTAAATTTAAATTTTTCAGTATTTTCGTTATCTAGAGAAAAATGTTTCGAGTTAAATGTATGTGGAAAATGTATATATTTAGTTTATCCTTTAAACATTTATAGAGGTGCTGCAATAGGTTGTACAAAATAACCGGAAAAAGCCTATAATTACTAGATAGGAAAGTCATGTGTTGGACACATCAGATTTTTAAAATTAATAATGAAATATGAATCTTTAACAATTACTAAAGCAATATTTAATAATATTTATATGTAATAAACAAATGGCAGTGTCCGATATTTTTAATATTAACAAATGATAATTATTATTGACCATACTTATTTGTTTTCAATTTCAATTTATTTATAATTAGGAAATTTTCATTTACGTTAATATTTTAATCTTAAATGGTACTCAGTTTAATTTCATATTTTCGCTAACAAAGTTGAAGGTATGAGTCTTCGCGTTGTTTACTTGCAACTGAAAGACACTGCACTGTTTTTTTTTTTGTGAAATGATTAGTGGTACCGTGATAGGTTTGCCTACTGTGCTTGTAGTTGGATACCTACTTGTTTTTAATAGTAAACCTTTTAAGTTAAGTTTTTAATATTTTGGTGTGAACATCACTTGATTATAAGACATGTATTTTATTGCACCTATACCTAGGGCAGCAAAAGGGGCAGTTGCTCTGGACGCCAGAAAGAGATTATTAAAACACGTTTTATCGGATTAAAAATTTTACTTTACAATTTTTTGAAATTAAGTACAAGTTAGTGTATTTTCCTCTATTTTTCGTACATTCATAAATGTTAGGCGACAACAGTGTCAACGCTGTTCAGGAAACCAGGCCGCTGCGGTTACTTAAAATACCAAATTCGAAATGTAGATCAATCGTTTATTAAAAAAAATTAATTTGAGAAAGCGTCCAAAATTTAAGTCAAAATGATTTGGTTAATATGGATGTGATAGAAGAAAAAACAATCTGCCAGTGCCAGGTGAAGCTTAAGTTAACGCTGTGCAATATAATTTAAAGTATCTAACAGAATAAAAACCTGAATTGTTCTTCTCCTGTGAGAACAAAAACTTTATTGACAATATAAAATTGGATTCATTCCACCACAGTATAAAATTTATTACAATAAAATATACGTTAAACATTAGAATGTTCACTTTAGACCATAAAGAAGACGATGTTGACAAAGCAATAAATGAATTAAGAAGTGATATGAAATAAGATAGTAATGACATCAAGAGTGAGATAAAAAAATTGTATAACGGCAAGTGAAACGAGAATATTGTGGAACCTAGAAGGTTTATCTTAAAGAATAACAGAAGCGGAGGAGGCCATTAAAAATATTTTAAGAAAGCTAGAATATATAGGAAGAACAACAAAGGAAAACAATATAAATATTTTAAAATAGATTGTGACAGTTTTGATCTTGTTAGTATTATCATTGTATAAGTAGTCCTAGTAGGTCAGCCCAATGCATTTATTTGTTTGAAACCAAAAGGAAATTACCACCAGGTGGCCAGTCTAATTGAGTCTCTTTAAGCTAGAGACGGCTGGAGCTTTTGCTAGTTTACAATAGATGGCAGAATAAACTTAATGAAAGTTGCCATTTTTGTTCCACTCTGTACTGTTTTCATTGGATTTAAAAATATATCAAAGTAAAGAAAACTGATTTTTGTAATATTAAGAGTTATTGCTCCGCAAACCGCTGACATAGCAAGAAATTTGTATAAATAGGCATTTTGGTTTAATCCTATAAGACGCAATTTTAAAGATAATACCATAATTTTTTTATGTGCAAAGAGAATAAGTGGCACTAGCCCCGGGTTAGCATACTTTTTTAAAAAAATGGCCCGTTTCGTCAAAAAAATTATAAAGTTTATTAATGTTTTTTAAAAAAGGGCAACTTTTAATTGAGAATTAATATTATCAAACATGCATTATTCTTTAAACGATTAGGTACTATTAAGTTGTAGTAAATAATTTCCTTAACAAGACCAAAAAATAATTTTTAAAATTGGACGTAATATAAAGTCATAATTATTAAATCAGCAAAGTAAATTCGGGTATAAAAATGATTGAAAAATACGACTACAATATCCTTTTCTCAAGACGTTCCGTGTTCGTACCGAGGGATAGGCAATATTGTCTTCCTCGTCTACCTAGTATTGAAAATTGGACAGATACAGAATTAGGGGTACATATAGGATAGATCTGAAATTTAGTATTGCTCGATGGTGCAAAGTGGGAATATTTATTACATAAGATAATTTTGTTTTTAATATAGAATTTGCAATGTTTTAGTATATTTAAAAAAGTGTTTTATTAGAAAAAGTTAGGTTAAAGAATTATATTTATATAAAGGATATATATTTTCTAAAATAATTCATTGTCCCAAGAATATCAACTAAGCTACTAAAATAATAAAATTTATAAATCAGTCTTTTAAATAATGTATTTAACAAATGTTTCACAATGTATTAATTTACATGTTTTCTGACTTATCTGTCAAAGATACGTGGAGAAAATACTTAGTTGTTCTTATAAATTTTTCTTGATTTTGTTGCTGTCTGCTGTTGTAATGATGTGATAATTTTATTCTATACAAATATATAAAATATATTAAATTACATTATTTAACGTATAATAATGATTTGCAATTTTTATAATACTTACGAATGCTTTTATTCGTAACTTACGCTATAAGTTCAAGACAATGAAATCTAAACTTATTTCGGTCTGTACTGGTTGAAACTCAAAAAGATCTTATATAATTAGTATTTTATAAATTAACTGAGTAAACAAAACCGTTATGTTTTATTACTCTCCACCTTTGATTGATCTGCATTTTATGATGCTGCCGTTGAATGATATAATCATATATTTGTTGTTGTCAACTTTAAGATATATTACATGATACGAGTTCGCGCATGACGTACTGTGGTGTGGAATATGGATGATTGGCCATGAGCTGATTAAAATTTATTTTCGCGCGCTGTTTTCGGATTACGCCATGATGTAGTATCGATCGGCGTAATATAATGTTCTTTTCATGGTATATATTATATACTATATAGTATATATATTACAAGTTTTCTCTTTTTCACTTCAACGATCTTATAAACAGACTGATATGAGATATGCGAATTATTCTCAGTTAAATTCTTTAATTCTTGCAAGGATATGAGTTTCCGCTTTTAAAATAACTGAATGATATAATAAAACAAACAAACGATGTTGCGTGATATTTTATAAACCCTGACATCGGCTATTTAAAAATATTTTAATTTATTCAGAGACAATGAAAAACGAGGACAAAAAATGTATTATGTTGTTCGATGAGATGGCAATTAAGAAAACCATCGAATATAATAAAAAAATTATATGTCATTGAAGAGTTTGAAGACAAAAGAAAGCCAATTTTTGCCGGACAAGCTTTAGTGTATTTTCCCAATGAAAAATTCCAGTAGCTTTTTTTCCAACCCAAAACGGTGTCGATGCTTAATCCCTCGAAATTATTATTATTAAAGGTTTAACTCATATTCGAGACTCAGGTTTGGAACCTATAGGGATAGTGTGTGATTTATCTACAGTTAAACAAAATGTCTATAGATCTTTGGGCATTACTGTAGACAATCCTAAATTTTCCATAGTAGAAAACAATTACTTTGCATTTTTTGTGCCTGGTGTGATTTATCTACAGTTAAACAAAAAGTCTATAGATCTTTGGGCATTACTGTAGACAATCCTAAATTTTCCATAGTAGAAAACAATTACTTTGCATTTTTTATGTGCCTGACCTAGTAAAATGCGTTCAAAATAAGTTTTTACAAGATTATTTTATTTTCAATGGCGAATTTATCAGATTTGCTGATGTTAAATAGGTTTATGAACTTAAATGTTTTTGAAAAAATAAGCGTAACTCGCTACTCAGTTATTTAACTATTCTGTAGCTACAAACGTCAACAAGTACTGGAGAATTAGTTTCCAACATCTGAAAATATACCCTATTTTATTGAAACAATGAACAACCTATTTGATGGCTTAAATAGTTCTCTTGCATATAGTTCGAAACCTTCCAACCTATCGTATCATATTGAGAATAAAGAGGTGATTTTAATACTGTTACACAAGGATACGAACTTTTAAAGAATGTAGCTAAACAAACTGCCAAAAGTAAATTAACGAGACTGGATTTATTAGATCGTTTTCTTCTTACCATAAATGCCGTTAAAGAGTTTTATTCCTATATTATTACGCAAACTCAACTTAAATATGTATTAACAGGAAGACTAATTTAGGATCCATTAGAAAAAAAAATTCTGTCTATAGGCAGAAAGGGAGTTATAATCGAAATCCTACTGTTAGGGGTTTCAAAGCAGCTTTTAGGCTAAATATCGTTAATAATTTCATGAAGCCTCCACTTAAAGCAAATTTGGGAACGAATCAGGACAAAGACCAAAATCTCCTGGGGTCTGGTAATGCTTTAAACGTTTTTAATAGAGCCTCATAATGATGAAGATACAAATAATGGAGAATACAATAAGAGTTCTGAAATCAATATTTCATTAGAGAAGACGCTTCCTGTAACATTAGAAGAATGTTCCACTATGTACTTTTGCCGGATACTCAATAAAAAAAATGCGTAAAAAAATTTAAATGCTAGGAGTGTCAAACTTATTTCGAAGAAAAAGAAAATGTTTTGAATGAAGAACACCACTATTTTTTATAAAACTTATAACCTAAACGAGCAATCCGGGCTAAAATTTCCATCATCACTTTTGGGCCAATTTGCTGGAATATCGCTACAAACTGATACGCAAAAAAAAAGAAGAATATTTTACAAAAATTTTTTTTTATAATTTGCAAAAAATTATAATTGAAAAAATAAAAACATTTTTAGCAGAATGGTGTAATTGTAATTGTATGGAACACAGACAGTGTATGTTAGATTTATTAATTACAACTCAAATGTTCAAATATTGTAAGATCCGGTCCAAATTAGAAGCGGCAAAGAAAACGAGGAAACTTTAAGCCAGTAAAAAAAATGTAACGTTGTCTATAGTGCAAAATACATAAATTAATTTCTAATTTTCCTTATATTTTTAATGTACCTACTTATTATACCTAACAAAATGTTTAATAATAATACATTTATTATTTAATAATAAATAACCTCTGCTCGCGTAGTTATTTCCCCCAAGAAGCTAATAATTATTGTAAGAGGCTGTCTTTTATTATTTATAATAATATTATTTTATATTACCAATTTTTTTTATCCAAACTACCTACCTACATTCTATTAAAAACTATAAGTATAATAATTTCGTAAATTACGGTCCTGGATAACAAACATTTATACGATTTTATTATTTCCAACATATTTATATGAAGATGAATGACAAAGTTAGCGATTTACCTACATAAAGACAAAAATGTTAAATACCTACCGATGGCTTGAATTCACGCTAAACATGACATATGCATAATATGATAGACCACTAACTTAAAGATCATCTAAGCAACTTCTAATAAATCGCAATTATAAAGCTGGTAAACTATTATTCGATAGTTGACAGTTTTGTTAAATAGAGACGATGTACGATCCAAAAAATTCGCAAAATGACAACGTTGTACGGTTGAACAAATAATCCCAACTTTTTGCGCTACTGTCCGCTTGGAACCGCCATGTGACGAGCATAATAAAATCAAACTTTGTCTCCATAAACGTTGACTTACTAGATATATTTATACAATGGTATTATTGATAAATTAAAGAACCTAAAAGTTGACTTTAACATCGGTCATATTAATAACCCATACGAACTAAGAAAAGCTAATTCAAGACCAATAAAAATCGAATTTATATCATACCTAAAATAACAGGAAATCCTAAAAAACTGGAAAAACATAAAAGGCACAAATATACGTATTACAAACGATTTAACAGAAACAAAAGACAAAAAAATAAAGTACTTGCAACAGATCTAAAAATAGCACGCGCAAATACGTCTGATATATCTTACATAAAGGGTAACAAACTATATGTTAATATTGTAGCTCACACAGCACAAACACTAATAACTAAAGACGCCAGTTCAGATTCAGATGATAACAAAAGTCAAAATAGTGCACCCCTCAAACGCTCACTATTACTAAAGAAGTAATTATTAAAGAAATTCAGAATACTCAACAACCAAGTGGATCTGGGGACAAGAAAATAGAAAAGAGTAAGGTGAGTGAAGAAAAAAGAATACAAAAAGAAGTAGTAACCAATCAAACGCCAAAGAATAAACCAGAAAAAATAATAGGGATCCTCAATTGAATTTATGGCCAAGATTGGAAAGTAAAAAGTAAAAATAATAGATAACCATAAAATCTTCTTCATTATTTTTCATTATTATTTTACAGACACATTAAAAATTATAATACTATTATATCCTAATGGATCCATACATTAGAGATTTAATTCACGAACCGTATGATACTATCGTATCTTATTTATAAAATCAATACATTCAAAATATTTCATCAGAATATTTGTGTTTTAATTAAAAATTTCGATAAATTAAACATTTTTCTATCACAGTTAAGTCATTCTTTTGACGTTAAAGTACTTACCGAAATAATAACGATTCCAGATATAAGTTTATATCAATTACCTGGTTACACTTTAATTTACAATGAGGGAGATATTAACCGAAATGATGGAGTAGTAATTTTTATTAAAATAAATTTAACTATTAGGGTCGCCCAAAAAAAAGCAAATATTTTTTTTAAGTCTCCTATGAAAATACTCGTATGTTAATTTATCATGTTTTAAAATCCCCTTCAAAGAACAGCTCAAAAAAAATTTTTAAACGGTCGCTCCGATTATTAGAAAATTCAAAAATCGTCGAAAACCGGATTTTTTTTGTTTTAATTTTTTTTTCTCATTATTTTATTTTGTTCTATAAGAGAAATCATAAAGATCCTGAAGTCGAAATTTTAATATTGAAAAGTCACTCCGAATTTTTCTAAGGTTCCAAGTCGAGTACTTTATATCTTTTCGAGCTACTTTTGAACATGAAATTAACGAAATTTATATTTTTTCCTTCAATTTTACATACTAAAGGATGAAATTGAAGCAAGAGAAACGAAAAAAAAGTTTAATGGACATTTTTCATAATTTTTTTAAATCTTTTAAATTCCTTTTTTTTTAAATTAACATTTTAATAATATTTTTATAATTTTCTATAACATTTTTATATATTTTAAACTCAACAATAGTCAATTATTAGTTATATTTTCAAATTATTCTTGGTTCAATTTATTGACGTTAAGCGCGCCAGTTAAGTATTAGCTGTCTCCGTCTTCGATTGTTGTTTTTATTTATTGTCAGCGTTGTCTTCAGTACTGAGCGTAACTCATACGTAATTCGTCAATTCAATTTATTGACAAGTCTTCGTTTTAAAATAAAATCAAAAATATAGTATTATTATTGTTTTTCAAAGTACTATTAAAGGTAACTATTTATTTATTTCAAAAAATATTTTTTGCTTCTAAACATTTTTCTAAACTAAAAATTTTTTCAGAAATCATTGTGCACGCTAAAAAATATTGTAAATGATTTAGAGTTTTACTTTAATTGATTCACTTTAGCTCTCGGCAAGGATTACGATCAGAAAAATCTCATTCCGGTGAATGGTTGCTGGGAAAATATGTAACTCAATTAAATTACTCTCAACTGCCAACAAAACGTTCAGTACTAAGTTTTTTCTTATATTTTCACTATGAGTATCAAGAAACAGTAAACGAAAGTTTAACTAGAACAACAAAAGAAGTTTTAAATATTTGGAATGATAAAAACATTGTAAAGGATTTTCATATTAAAGAAAAAATAAATAAGTTATTTACAGTTTGGAAAAGCTTAAAAAAAATTGGTTGAGGTCATCTAAAACTCAGAAGCAAAATTAAGTTAAATTTTCAAATTTACTTGAAGAGTTGTTTGATATTTCTTTCAAATGCTTAGTGCCTGCTAACGAAACTTACATTTCGGCTCCTTGTACGTCAACTGCAGTGACTTTAAACAATAATAATGAATTGAGTGAGCCACTTTCTCAAAAAAGTAATTTATCTCTGTCAAGCACATCTTCCCACGAGCTTTATGCTTCTCCTATTAGAAAAAAGCCAAGCCCAAATATAAAATTTCTCGCGGGGTGTCATCAATGTTTGATCGTACTAAAACATCTTATCGAAACGGTGTACTTTTGATTTCAGCAGTTTCATCAGCTTTAGACCGTTAAGTCTCAGATGTCACTGTAAGCAAAGAAACTATCAGGCGTACACGACAAAAGCACCGAGCTGAAGAAGTATCAAGTTTGAAATCGTCTTTTCGGCCAAAAGTTCCTCTTACGGTGCATTGGGATACAAAAATATTTAAAGCGTATTATTCTACTAAATCAGAAGACCGTTTAGCAGTGGTAGTATCTGGTCAAGGACTTTCAAAAGTACTTGGTGTCGTGATAATTGAAAAATCAACAGGTGTAAGTCAGTCGAATGGTGTTTACGATTTAATCCGAGAATTGAATCTTGAAAGTAATGTAATGTTGATGGGATTCGATATAACTGCAAGTAATACTAGTAATAAAGTTGGAGCTTGTACTTTGCTTGTAATGAAGTCAATTTTCCTCAATCAATTTATTTTCATTTTTCATTTTTAATAAATATTTAACGCGATATGAACTGTCGATCCTCAGTTAATTTACCAGCGCGAACGCCGATCGCGAATCGTGCGCGGTAGGTCTGTGTCTAAGTGGGATTTCTGATAGGAGAGGGAATCAATTGTTTGAACGAGAGCCGAGATGCTATTAAAATTATCAGTTCGATATAATTTTTGATTGCCAGCAGTTGACTAATACACCGCTTTAGATACCAAATCACCGTCGATATTCTTTCCGAATATTTACAAATCCGATAGGTAAAAACCTTGTTCCGCTTTTTACGTTGAATATTGACTCCGTATATCATTTTTAAAAACCGAATTAGTTTGTAGGAATAGGAATATCTTTATAGATAGTGTTTAGTTAAAATAATTAATTTGATTTCTTTAATAAATAATAGAATTTGTTTCTTGACAAATGATACCGTTTCTTTATTTTTATTTTATAGATAGTGTTTAGTTAAAAGAATTAATTTAATTTAAATAATAAATAATAGAATTTGTTTCTTAGTAAATGATACCGTTTCTTTTGTTTTTATAAATAGGGTTTAGTTAAAAGAATTAATTTGATTTAAATTAACGGGATTTAAATTTGATTTTATTGATAAATACTTTTGTTTAGTAAGTACCGCGTTGTAAGTTGAGAATATTTTTCGAGGAGACGTTTTTCCTCTTTTAATAGTTTGTTTATTCTTCCACTGTATATTAAAATAATCATAAATAGCATCCTCTCCTTGTCTGAACGGGCTCGTGATGACGATCAGTTCACTCTTGGAGTAGGTACTATCCGCGTTAGTAACTTTTCTTCCCTCCGATAATAATTTGTTTTTCTCTTTTTCCGACAATTTAAATAACTTTAAATAGTGTCCTGTCCTTGTCTGAACGGGCTCGTGATGACGATCAGTTCATTCTTGGACTAGGTGCTATCCGCGTTAGTTTTCTTTTTCTCTTTATATTCTTCATTTTTTTTCGTGCAAACTGCAAGTTGTAGAAAGCAAAAAGAGCTTCATTACCCTATCTGAGCGGGCTCGTGATGACGATCAGCTCATTCTGGGATAATAGGCTACGCCGGGTATAAATTTATTTTTTTTTCGTGTATTTACTATAAGTAATTCTTTCGCGTCCCTGTCTCCTAGCACTCTCTTCGACCGTTTAATTAATTTTTCCTCACCTAAAGAGCAAAATAACTACATTTAAGTTTAATTCCCGATACCGCGGTTAAATAGTTATTTTCCGAGTGAATAGCCAAGTTGATATTTTTTTTCTCTGCGACCGAAATATACATTTTATTTTAATTTAATTTTGACGTCTGATTGAGACTAGTCGCGAATCAATACCGTCCGTTTTGTTTCTTTTTTTTATATTCAGGGTTATATTGACTATCACCACAACTGGGGTGGGCGTTGACATATTTAATTTCTTTTTTTTTATTGTAAATAGTTAACCACAATATATGTGTCAATGTTAACCTGCCGTATTACTGGTTTATAATTCCCTACTTTATTTCTCCCTTATATTTCAGCTAGTGATAAATTCTGTACGAGCCCAAGCAACGATTAAAGCCCGTTACTTGTGGCCTACTATTACCTGTGTCTAAGTGACCTTTGACCCCTGGAATTTTTCATCTCCATCTGTAGCTACCCGAGTACTTTCGACCCCGTTTCGAAAGTTTGTGGAGTAAACCATCATCAAAAATATCATCATCAAAAATCTGGCGCTCGAGAACCGCCCGTAACCAGCGTCATTCGTAAGGAACCGTTTTCTCTGTGGCGAGAAAACCCCTTACATGCTGGAAAAAAAACTTAAAAAAAAATTATTTCATCTTGTTAGTAGACATCACATTTTGGAATTAATTTTAACTGCAACATTCAGATTACTGCTCGAACCAGTAGTAAGTGGCCCTAATATTAAACTGTTTAAACGTTTTAAGAATCGGTGGAAAATTTTTAATAAAGTTAATTTTCTAAGTGGAGCAGTTGATGAATCTGATACGGTTAAATTTATTATTATTCAGCTAATAACAAAACAACCTCGCGATGACTAGAGATAATTTTAAAATTATCTTTGCTATTCCTCGGAAAAACGACTGATCATAATTACCAAACGATACATATTAACATGCCAGGAGCTTATCACAGAGCCAGATGGATGGAAAAAATTATTTATTTTCTAAAAATATACTTTTTTCGTAATCAAGTCACATTATCAGGCCTCGAGAAATTTAACCAATTTTTAACATAAATTTATTTAAAAGCTTGGTTCCTTTCTTCTAACGCTATATCAGCACCACGGAATGATCCGCAAATGCTAAAAAATTTGGTGAATTATAAAAATCAAGATGAATTCGTAGCAGCTGCTGCATTAAAGGTATTTTCTCGAGATCTATGGTACTTGAATGAACATTTGGTTGGACTGTTTTTCTTCGATGACCATATTTTCGTTACAACTAAAATAAAAATGGTTTCAGCTTTGAAAAAAAAAATCTTCGAATAAACGATTGAAAATCGGATAATTATTGATCCAAATAAAATAATGAACGAAGATATTATAAGTGACTTTATAAGGAAAATACTACATTTTTTTTTTCAAATTCTTGAAACTTGTACAGGAGCTAGAAGTCGTGAATGATTCAGCTAAACGTGGAATTGTTTTGATGCAATCATATCATGATACCTACTCTTTAAACAATGATGATACGGTACTAACGAGAAACAATACCAATACTTATTGCAAGTGATTGAGGCAAACAGAAAAATGTTTCCAAACGCTACAAAAATAGAGTATGATAGATCATTTTGATAAAGCCACAAAATATAATTAACCATATTTAATATATTTAAGAATGCTAAAACATTGTTAAAGTAAATTTTTGTTTTTTTTTATTTGTTTAAGTGTTAACAAACTAAAGTTTTAATAAGTGTTAATTACCATGTTAAAAATAATTTGGTAAAGAAAGTTGAAAAATATTGTTATTTTAAGTAATGTTAATAATTGACTAATGTTGAGTTTAAAATATATAAAAATATTATTAAAATGTAAATTTTTTAAAAATAAATGAATTTAAAAATTTAAACAATTATGATTATTTGACAATTGCACTACAATAGTAAAAAATGTTCATTAATTTTTTTTTCGTTTCTCGTGCTTTAATTTCATTCTTTAGTATGTAAAATTAAAGAAGAAAAATATTAAGTTCGTTAATATTCATGTATAAAAGTAGATCGAAAAGATATAAAGTACTCGACTTGGAACCTTAGAAAAATTCGGAGTGACCTTTCAATAATAAAATTTCGACTTGAAACTTTCAGGATCTTTATTATTTTTCTTATAGAAAAAAAAAATGAAATAATAAGAAAGAAAATTTAAAATAAAAAAAATCCGGTTTTCGACGATTTTGGAATTTTTAAAAATTCGGAGCGAACCTTTAAAAATTTTTTTTGAGCTGTCCTTTGGAGGGGGCTCTTAAAACATGATAAACTAACATATTTTCATAAGAGACAAAAGAAAATATTTGCCTTTTTTGGGCCACCCTAGTAACTATAAAATAGTACAAATCGGGCAGTGTAAGGCAATTCAAAAAATAATTCATTAAATTTACTAATAAAAACGAAATTCTAATCAAATCTTTATACAAACCACCTGCAGTTAAGGAAGAAGAATTTGTTGATAATCTCCTGACTTACCTGAAACAAATAAAAATTAATTTAAAAATTAGTAGACATGTTTTCATAGGAGACATTATCATAAACATAAAACGACAAACAGATTTAGTATCTACATATCAAAATATCTTTGGTGAATATAACTTTGAATCTCTATTAAATAAAAATAAATACACAAGATTACAAGGGAAATCCAAAAGTTGTATAGACATTTCTTATAGTTCCAATAAATCGGATAATCAAGTAGCAGCAATATATGATACTCAAACTGATCATAAAGCTACAATTGCAATTTAGGGTGATTTTTTTTTCGACTATTTTTTTTATTTTCGCTCCCGTCCTGAAATTTTGTTAAAAATGCCCCAAAAAAAATTCCCTAAAAATTTTAGCCCTTAATATTAATATTAAGTCCTCGACCAAGGCGTGCAAAGATTTTCCATTTAAAATACACGTAAAATTAGGGTTTTTTTCTTTAGATTTCTATAACTTAGCAGCATTTCATGGTATTATTTCGACCATAGACATGTATTTCTCCAAATTGAACGCTCTACAAAAGTGTCTATTGCGGCGATGTCGTAACTCACATCGGTGAGGTAGGTCATTAAATCGAATTTTTTCATGAAATTAACGTTATTTCGACGCTATGTCATAATTGAGAAGAGTTACAGAAAAAATGTAGGATATTTAATTTGCTACAAAAATGTCCTGGAAACTAAATCGCTAAGATCAATATTTGTCGAGATTCGAGATATTAAGCCTTGAATTAATTTTACTGTAAATTTTTTGCTGATTATTGACTGAAACTTTTTGAAATCATGTTTTTATTTTTGTATTATGATACATTTAAAATGTTAAAAGTGGTTAACGGTATTGCAGAAAGGGGAGTAGCACTAGCCAAAAGTTTTAATGAAGCATCAACTCGTAACGAAGTTGAGAGACAAAACATTTTTCAAACTATTCAGCATTATCGCTCTCAATACACATCGTGTAAAAAATCACAATATATTAACAATGAATCAATGTACCGATTAATTTTTCTACTTTCAGTAATAATTTATTGGTATTGTTGTTTCTATTTTCATAAATAATTTATTGTTGATAATGTTTCAAACTATTATAATTTAATAAATGTTAGTAATATATAAATTATATAAAAGTAATTGTATTTGTATGTTTTATGCAGGAACCAGTAAATCCTTTATTTGTTAAAAATTCTTTAAATATGAGCTTTAACGATGTAAGATATTAATCATATTCTAGTATTCTAACTTTAAAAAATATATTGAACAAAAAGTGTGATAATACAAAAACAACATGATTTCAAAAAGTTTCAGTCAATAATCGGCAAAAATTTTACAGTAAAATTATTTCAAGGCTTAATATCTCGAATCTCAACAAATATTGATCTTAGCGATTTAGTTTCCAGGACATTTTTTGTAGTAAATTAAATATCCTACAACTTTGTCTTTTACATTTTTTCTGTAACTCTTCTCAATTATGACATAGCGTCGAAATAACGTTAATTTCATGAAAAAATTCGATTTAGTGACCCGTACTACCTCGTCGATGTGAGTTACGACATCGCCGCAATAGACACTTTTGTAGAGCGTTCAATTTGGAGAAATACATGTCTATGGTCTAAATAATACCATGAAATGCTGCTAAGCTATAGAAATCTGAAGAAAAAAACCTTAATTTTACGTGTATTTTAAATGGCAAATCTTTGCACGCCTTGGTCGAGGACTAAATATTAATATTAAGGGCTCAAACTTTCAGGGAATTTTTTTGAGACATTTTCAACAAATTGTCAGGACGGGAGCGAAAATAAAAAAAATAGTCGAAAAAAAAAATCACCCTACAATTGCATATATCTCTTTAATAGCCGAAACAGCACAAAAATAGTCTTATATTAAGAAAATAAATCATATCAACTTAAAACAAAATTTAGAAAGAGATAACTGAAAAGCGTTCTATGACATAAATAATTTAAATCATAAAATTAATTATCTGGTAGATACAATAAATACATACAGATATCAAAATGCAAAACTCATTTATAAAAAAAAAACTAAGAAAAGAAAACAGTCGATCACTAATTGTATTAATAATTCAATTAAAGAAAGAAACCGATTACATAATTTATAAAAAAATAAAGAAAATATAGAAAGAAAAGAAACCTATTTAAATTATAGGCTAGTAACAGATAGGCTTGTTAAGAAATCGAAGAAAGATTATTATACAAAACAAATAATGCACAATAAAGAAAATGCTTAAGGATTGTGGAAAGTTATTAAAGAACTGCAAAGTAATACGGGGTTATGATGGACAAGTAATGTTATTTTTAACAGATACGTTATTTGTGAACAGCTTGTTATTTATATGTGTTCATAAAATAACATACCTGTTAAAAATAACACAGGTTGTTAATCATAACCCCCTTTATTTTTGTTCATATGCCTGCAGTCATATTCTTGACCACTCGCAAATTTCAAGCTCACTCGTAAAGTCTGACATTACGAATGAAATAGCAAATTGTGTATTCTTGATTATACGCAACAAATTCGAGTACTCGCATAAAACTGCGAGTGGGTATTATCAATCGCAAACTACTTGCGTGTGCGTTTAATGAATTGACTTGTGTCATATGTGTTTAGTTTTTAATTTAAGATCTATTTTTTTGAATGGATACTTGTATTAGACTTACTAAAAACGTTGAAGATGCGATTATACCATGGTTATACCACTGCAGACACATAATTCCTTCCTGAATAATAATTAAGAATTGCAAAAGAATTGTGTCGATTTTTAATAATACACGCTCGCCCTATATGAGACCTCAGATTAAATATAACTTAACATATTTCATTTATTTAGTTAATAGTAGGTTTCTGATTTTGTAGGTTTTAGTAGCTTTAGGGTTTTTTTTGCACCAGGAAGCTGTAACATGGACATTGGTAGAAGTTTATTTAGGTATATCAGTTTCCCGGGCATCAGTGCACCGATGCCCTGAAGAAATCAGCAATGCTTTAACGCCCGTATGCACCGTACACGTTTAATCCAGATCAATGGTTTAATCGCGTTTAGTACCATAGCTATAAATGGTATTAAACGCGATTAAACCCTTGCTCTGGATTAAACGTATACGGTGCATACGGGCGTAATGATTCAGATTATTTTTTAACAAATTTCCCAAGAAATTTTAATGAGCTAAATGCAGTCAGATAATGAAAACTGTCATTCCATGATACAAAATATTTGTATCGTGCTGTCATTCAGCGTGTCATTTTAATATAATTGCAACGTTGCCAAAGTGAGAATGTGGAACATTCGCAAGTAATTGCGAAGGGGTCTCAAGAATCTCATTTTAGGAAAGCATGCGTAAATGAACCCTTCGCAATATTGAGTATACGTGTATTTGCGAAGGATGTCAAGAATAGCGCTGCTGTATGTAATCCAGTGTCCATTCTTTACATACTATGTCTATGTTATATATACTAACTATTGTGATTTGTCAATGTTTTATTTTAACGTCACTCATAATATTTGTTCTCCTGCATATTTAACAGGTTTTGAGCCAAGCAGGCAAATAATAATAGTTAAAACGTTATTTTAAACATAATTGCTATCCATATTACCCATGAAAATGAGTAGTGCTCAATTAGTCATGGAGAAGCTGGAAAGTGTTTCCAACTGGCATACCTGGAGTTTTGCAATGAAACATTACTTTAAGCAAGAAAAATTATGGAAAGTCTTAGAAGGATCTATGAATGATAAAGATTCTGATTGGAAAAATAAGGACGATTTTGATGAACTAGCTCTAGCGAAAACAGTTCTTCTTATTATACCACATCTATATTCTTATGTAGGATATGCTGCCAGTTCTAAGGAAGCATGGGATATTTTGTCAAAAACACTAGGAGATCGTGGGCTTATTGGCAGTTAAGTGTCTTACGACACCTTTTTTCAGTTAAACTCAATAATTACAGAAATATGTCCAAGTATGTAACTGATATTGCAAGTTTAACACAAAAACTGGCGAATATGGGCCATTCACTTGAATCCGAATTTGTTGCTGTAATATATCTTAGTGATTTACCTAAATATTACGACCCATTTATAATGGGCCTTGAATTATCTTCAAACAAATAAAATTCTGAAGACATTAAACTTCTGAATATGGAATTTAGATTAGATAATCAATCTGATAATACTACGGTTTTTTATGGAACCAAAAAGAGTAACTATCAGAAAAATCAGAATAATAACCAAGATAAAACTCATAATAAGTATTAAAAGAAGTACAAATGTAATATTTGTAAGAAATAGGGTAATTACAAAAAGGGGGATTGTCCACAAAAGAACGATGACTCTTCAAGGAACAAAATCAACCCAAGTTCATCTAATAGCAGATTAAATGTTCAAGCTTTTATGACTTCAGCTGATTCTCAGTATATTTTGATGGCTAATATGAATAAGAAATATGATCGTGAGTGGTTTATAGATTCAGGTTGTTCTATGCATATGTTTCTTTACAATGATTGGATGGATAATTTTAATTCTAATACTTCCTCTACTGAAGTAATTTGTGCAAATAAAGAAACGATTTTTTCTAAAGGTACAGGTTATATTCCAAAATGGTATTAAATGTGCTATTAATACTTTGCACGTACCAGAATTATCCACAAATCTTTTATCTGTAAGTAAAATGACAGATAAAGATTTAATTTGTGTTTTTGATAATAAAGAGTGCAGAATTTACAACAAAAATGATATTCAAATTTTTGGTAAACAATGTGCCACAGCCAGTAGATTTAATGGCAAGTATAAGTTTCTAATTCAGAAATTAATTATAATTCTGAATTCTTTCATACTGCTAATATAACTTGTTCAAAAATATGACATAAGCAATTAGGTCATTTAAATAGCAAAGATATGAATAAAATTAAAAGAAATTGTAATAGGTATTAATTTTAAAGGAACTTTTAATGAGCCCTGTGTTAGCTGTTTAAACGGAAAGCAAAGTAAACAACCATTTAATAAATCTAGTCCAGGGACAAAAGAAGTCTTAGGGCTTGTTCACTTTGATTTAGCAGTTCCGATGGAAACTCAGTTCATTGAAGGTTGTCGCTATATGCTTATATTCGTAGATGATTTTTTAAGGAAAAAATTTATATATTTTTTAAAACATAAATATGAATTACTTGAAAAATTCAAAATTTTTAAAACCATGGTAGAAAACGAAACTAATAAGAAAATTAAAATTCTTAGGTCTGATAATGGCGGCAAATACATAAGTAATAATTTTAATGATTTTCTAAGTGAACATGTATTACAATTTCAATGACTCCTGAACTTAATGGTGTAGCTGAGAGAGCGATTTGCGATAAAGCACGGTATATTGTAACCCCCAAAACGTTACTTTGGGTTCGGTTGTCCCTGATGACAACCTTGTAGCTCCGGTTCACTCAAGTAAAGAAGGGAGTGGGTGATTACTTCGTAATCAGGGAAAAATAAATTATTTTAGCTGTTCTGTTAAATTGGACGCCAGGTAGATCTACTATACCAAGCCATTACAAATCAGAAAAGTCCTACTTTTAAACCTACCAAATAAATAGGAAAATAAAAGACAATCTTAACTCAAACCTTGTTTATTTCCTAATTGGAAGATAGTTTCCCCTTAGTTAATGACCCCTTTACAATTAGTGCGCTATTAGCGACTTCAAACAATTCATATGCTAGAAGGACTAGATTTTTATTTACATATCTGAGGGCTAATCATAACCCCAAATTAATACCAGTATTTACAATATTTTAGCGCAGTGTACAGAAATTAGACAGGGTTAGTTTATTGAATCTCAATAAAATCAATAATATTACTTGTCAGTACCCCATTAAAATCCCCAATAAAATCAATAGTATTACTTGTCAATACCCCACGGTCATTAGCGTTGGATCCAAGGCGAAAGACATATCAAGCGCAACTCATAGAAAAGGTTAACTTCATTTATTATTAAAAATCCTGTTATTTCTGTATATTACAGAAGTTCATATCCAAAATACTTATAAACTAAAATAGTATTTGTATCACTAAACAATGTGAAACATACTCTTATTATTAAACACTCTATGAAATATGATATATGAACTAACCATGACACATAGGCAATAAGGGCCTTTAATAGCATATGAACACAACGTTATTTAATCAAATAAATTCATAAAGAAAACTGTATACATATATGTATCATTGGTAGACTAAATAATAAACCCCAAATTATAACCGAAATGATAGAAAAATAAATATATAATTTCCACTTATCTCCTGGTCTGTGCTATTCAAGGCAAGCGTTGCCGCCTGTGGCATGTAGTCCTATGATACCAAATCTCTGCTGTTCTAGTAAAGTAGATGTTCTTCGTTAAAGAGGAAATACATAATCAATACCAGTCAGGAAAACGCTAGTACTAGACAGGATCTTCACTACCAAACAGTTGCACCGTGCCCAGCAACAGTAGCAAGCAACACCGGTACCAAACAACACCGGTACCAAGCACCCTAAAATGTACAATCCTAATTACAATCTGATAACCTAAATTGATCCCGCCCCTTTATCTCTTGAAAATTAATGTGAATTAATTGAACCTCCCAGAGGGTTGAAATTATTGCCCAAGTAAAGACTATTCAAGCAAAGCATCAAAAGTTCGCAATAAAAAATGAACCAGTAAAACTATACAGTTAACCTGTTCCCCATATTCAACCCCCTTAAAATCTGAAAGAATCTGTTATCAAAAATGAATGGGTAGCAATATTTACAATTTATCAAATAAAACACAAAGAATAAAACCAACCTCTATTCCGGAGGGTGTAACTTCGAATCAAACAGGGAATGAAATCGGCTAGAACTTCTTAAAAACCAATTCTCCCTTCAATATATGACCCAATTACGATCGGTCTCCAACCATCAAACTGCTCCAGGACGACGAATGGGTTGAACTTCAATATTCAATGCTCCTCGAAATGAGATGAGAAAACCGGCACACAATCACATAAAAAAATAACGGTCTTCGCGTTAAACAACTTCAAAACGTACCATCAATGCTTCCCATAAAATAGAGACACTTTTACTAGGCTTCCCACGCGGGATGATATCCAAAATCACATAAAAAAGTAAAAAGTCTCTCAGCGAATTTTCAGTTCAACACCGCCATTAACATTCCTTGTTGGAAAGAGAAAGACGAACCTCCACGTGTTACAAATTACGCCGTTCCTCGCCCTTTAGCATGAAGCCTCGACTGCGCAGAATCACCTCAAAAAAAACCTATTAAAACCAATCGCAGCTGTCCGATCTCTAGAAATTATTGTTGGTTACACTGTGCGACCAATGACCTCCTTCAACTGCTAGAATGCGACCATTCGCATTCAGGCTGACAGCTCTGTTAGCACTGCTAAGACCAATAAGAAAACCCAAAAATATGCCCATGAAAAGCAACCATCGCTTAAACGAGCACTCCTTAGTTCACGAATCGCTAGCGTATAAATCGTGGTCAGACATACGACGTCCCTAGACCCTCCGTCAATAGAGAGAGAGAGACATTTCCTAAGAATCACTTATCGAACAAAGACAGACATCTCGAAATGCGACAGGCATACTTCATTATCCAGAAATGACATCCGACATCAGTTTTAACCCACAAAATATCATAAAAAAACATTGGAAACAATACCTCTACAAGTGAAAAGTATAATAATACTACTCAATAGAGAATCATAGTGAAATTCAGTGTAACCTTGTAAAAATTATGTGAGCCCTAAGGAGGAACATTTACCCCAGTTACGCTAAATTCCTTTTGAATAAAATCAACAAAATACAGAGGTTATTGTAAACAATATCTTAAGAGTGAAAACTACTACTGAAAACCATAGTGAAATTCAGTGTAACCTTGTAAAAATTATGTGAGCCCTAAGAAAGAACATTTAAACCAGTTACGCTAAATCCCATTTGAATAAAAGCTGTGTTTTCACGAAAATATAATGAAGTTTTATGACAGGAGCATATTCAAGGTAATTTCTAGATTATAAGTTAATTCTCTGCTAGTTTTGAGACAGAATAGAGATAAGGCATAACGTTCGATTAAAATCGTTACAATATGTTAGACGATGCTAGACTAAACAATTTTGGGCTGAAGCCTGCAATACTGCTATCTACTTAATCGATCGCCTTAGAGTAGTATTTTAAATATCACACCTGAGGAAGCTTGGTCAAAAGTAAAGCCAGATTTATCAAATTTTAAAATTTTTGGTTGTCGAGTATTTGTCCATAAACCTGATCAACTTCGACAAAAATGGGATACTAAAAGTGATGAATATCTATTTATAGAATATTGTGAAGACTTCGTAGGATATGGAGTATAGGAAGATGGTAAAGTGACTTTTAGATAGTCAGTTCTAGCTAAAGCTTCAAAATCAACTTCGTCTGTTTTTATAAGCTTGAAGCCTACTCAGCATCAGCGATCTGAACTAAACACTTTTGAAGTAGGTGATGTTGAATCAAAAATAGATATCCTCTTATAAATCGTTTAAATAATAATCATGTGCACTATACTAACGTTCAACCACATACTTTACTATACGGAGCAAGAGAGAGGTCAGACACGTCCAACATAGGGCGCGGCCATTTTGATTCCTATGCCACAGTGTATAGCTAAAGAATCAGATCGCTCACTCTGCGTCGGCACTTTTGATCTCAATGTTCCAGTTTATACACTGCGCAACTCGGATAATACAATATATGACAACCGCCTATAATAAAACAGCAGTCTTATGCGTATCCTAAATTTGTATCTCTGGAGTGGATGTTATTTTGAAACTTTCAACTGGTCCGAGTGAGCTAACTGATTCTTTAGCAATAAACTGTGACTCCAAAAATAATATTTACTGACACTGACAGCAGCAATCAAAATATCAGATGCGTTTTAATTATCCGCTTCTGCTTCCGGAATTGTCGGTTAAGTCGTTTTAACCTGTCAGATTAAAACAAGAAAACCGACAATTCCGAAGCAGAAGCGGATAATTAAAACGAACCTATTAAAAATATTGCGCCAAGATGTAGGCAATACGTAATAAGGGATCAAAATGGCGGAGTTTTCTATCTCCTTTTAAAAGGCACTCAGAAAGCTGCGCAGTGCGACCATTCTCCGTATTGTAAAAGAAAATCAAAGTATGTGCGTTCAACAGACTCATAATCCTATAACTGTACCTGAAGCTCTTGAAGGGCTCAACAAGGACAAATTGTTACAGGCAATGTAAGAGGAATATAACTCTTATGTACTTATCAATTTGCACTAGACCAGACATTTCATTCGCTGTAATTTATTTAAGCAGGTTTAATAACAATTTCAGTATAGAGCATTGTAATCATGCAAAAAGAATCCTGCGTTATCTAAAAGGTTCAGTGTACCAAGGATTGGTTTACACATCTAGTGGTTGTGATCTTACAGGCTTTATAGATACAGGTTGGGGTCTGACATCGAAGATAGGAAATCTTTAACTGGTTACGTGTTCATGTTTGCTCGATATCTTAAGAAGCAAAAAGTAGTCTTCTGTTGCTATATCTAGTACTCAAGCAGAGTATGTTGCGTTATCAGATTGATTAAAAGAAACCTTTTTCCTTCGATGGGTTTTAACAGAACTATAAAGTAAATGAATCCACCATTATTTACTGTGATAATCAAAGTGCTATTAAATTGGTAAATAACCCTGTATATCACTCACGGACTAAACATATTCATATTAAACATCATTATGTTCGAGAGGTTGTTTCTGAAGGAGAAGTTCAAATACAGTATATTCCTACAGATAAAATGGTTGCTGATATTTTTACAAAGTCCCAAAGCAGAATCAAATTCAAAAATTGCAAGAGAAGACTTGGTATGACTACAGAGACTGAGCCACTGTCTTAAGCGGGTGTGTTGTTCATATGCCTGTATGTAATCTAGTATCCATTCTTTACATACTATGTCTATATGTTATATATACTAACTATTGTGATTTTTCAATAAATATTTTCTTTTAACGTTACTCATAAGATTTGTTCTCCGGCATATTTAACAATAATATGGAAGTTAAAAATGATGAAAAGCAAAAAATACTCACAGATAATGGCCAAATAGTAACAGAGCCAAAATTACTGGCAGAGGAATTCAATAAATTTTTTGCTGAAATAGATATGACACTTGCAGATAAAGTGAAAATTCCTTATACGCATCCCGCTATTAGAAATATACAAAAAATTATATGGTCCTGTTATCAATGAGCCAATTAGAAATAAAAAATATTATCAGATCACTTTCAAATAAAAAGTCACCAGGAATAGACAACATTAGCACTGAAATTATTAAAGAAAATACCGAAATATTTACATCACTGTTAACAGACCTAACTAAACAAATAATTAAAAAAGGAAAGTTTCCTAGTGAACTTAAAAAATTATTGGTAATACCAATATGTAAAAAAGGCAATAAGAAAATGCTAACAAATTACTGACTGATAACATGAATCACAACGTTTACAAAAATTGTAGAAAAGGTATTAAGTACTAGATTAAAGGAGTATATAAACAAATACGAAATTATAACAATTTGGGATTCGATAAGTGCTCTTCTCTACAACTGATGCAATCCTGGAACTGTTAACAGAGATTTATCAATCGGTAGATGCAAGAAAGCCATCCTTAACTGTATTTCTGGATTTTGCAAAGGCCTTTGATACTGTAGATCACGGACTATTATTAGAGGCACTGGAGGATACGGGAATACCAGGACCGACTTTAAATCTGTTCCAAAGCTATCTTGAGAACAGATGCCAGAAAGTAAAAGTTTAAAGTGAACTTAGCGGCGAGAGAATTATAAAAACTGGTGTTTCTCAAGGTACTGTATTAGGACCCACATTATTTTCAATATATGTAAATAGCCTATACATACAACAAACCTGAAAATGATATAAAAGGAAAAGTGGATTCGTGTACCCATAAAAAACTAACAGTAAATTATAGTAAATATTTTTTTTTCCTTTTGCAAGCTATACTAATCACTTACCAACTTTTAATGACTTCGGTTTTATATATAACAACGAAACAATCACACTACAAAAAAAATTAAATAAAATATTTAAGCGTTACCTCCGATGACAAAAACACATAAATAGTTTAACTAATACTTTAAAATTTTTATTAAAAACAATTCACAGAAAAAACAATCATTCTTATAACACCTGAAATAAATGTCTAGTATATAATCAACTAGGTAATAAATCAATTTCACAAAGATTTTACTTATATGTAGGTGGAAAAATCTTTAATTTTCTTATAGATATGTATAAGAGATATTTATATACAATAAACTCTTCTAAATTATTTAAACAAATAATGAAAAAATTCATAATAACTAGTGACAGAAAAGCTATGAGAGCAATAAAAAGAAAAAAGTCACTCTGAATATGTATACAAAATTATATCCGAAATTATATTTTATTTTAAAGCTTTAAAGCACGAAATCAAACTAGAAGTAAGGTTGGAGGAACTAAACCAGTATTTAAATTTACATAAAACAAACTAAAAATCAAATAAAATTGATTAAAATGTATAAATCAAGTTTCTATAGACAGATAAGATAGTGTAGGTTAAAACAACTGATCTACCATCTATCAAATGTGTTACCAACTAAAAGGTGTATATTATGTAATAATTTAGCGAACATCTAGTGCACTAAATTACAGATGCCTACCTAAAAAGTGAGTTACGAAATAAGTAGTACATGCAAAATAGAAAAAAAGATTAAAACTGTTAAATTAAGTATATAACCAAACTGGTCAAGACATAATGGATAAGATACTGACATGATTTTTTACACCAAAAAAAAAATGAAATCAATATTTCTAAAATAGCCAATACCTTTTAAATTGGATCATAACACGTTAAGGAACGTTGTAATTGAAACCCATATTTAAAAGTAAAAAGTGGTCGTATTCTAAATTTAGAAATATAATTGCAAACAAATCATCATTAAAAATGCAAAGTAAATATAATCCTCTACAGCTGAAAGTCACCTTATTTAAATTATGATATTAATAATTTTATTTAACTATAAATAAACCAAATGAAATCAATAGTTTTTGTTATTGAAATTTACAAATAGAATTTATTTCCTTATTAATTTTCATATTATTTTCAGTGCTATTTTATATTTAAAAATAATTATCGCAAATATGCAAAATAATAAGAGTAATACATGTAATTTGTAACAATTTTTTACTTCGTTAAACATGTAAAGTGATACCCATTAGGGTACTTTTGCGGGGTATCTCCGTTATTTTTAAAGATGGAGGGTTGCGGTTTTTGCAACACTTTGCTACTTTTTCGTAAAACTAAAGATGCTGTTAACAAAATCTTTATAGCCCTTTTAGTTTTTAAGATACATGGCATTTTTCGATAAATTATGCATTTAATTTTAGAAAATTATCGTTTATTTGTGTGTTTCTAAGAAAAAATGCATACTATTATATATTTTTAAAAAGGTATAACAAAGAAAAATTTTATAGTCTATAAACATACAGGGAGTTTCATTTAAAATAATATAAGTTTGCTATATAACTCAAAAAAGGTAAATAGGTAACAAATATTATCTACACCACTGCATTCTACAGAAAAAAATATAAACATGTTATTTTACTTTTTCGGTAAGTTGAAGGATAACGGAGATACGAATGCAACAATTTCAAAATTGCCCGGTATAGTAAAAACTAAAATGGCTATAAAAAATTTGTTAACAGAACCTTTACTTTTACAAAAAAAATAGCAAAGTGTCGCGAATACCGCAACCCTCTGTCTTTAAAAATAACGAAGATACCCCGCAAAAGAACACAAAATTCTATATAACTAGTTACATACATGGTATTAAAATCAACATAATAATATAATGCCTTTGAAAGCATACATCGGAGGAAGGAAAGTTGGCTAGATAAAAATAGAAAACATTGTTTCACCCAATACACGATACTGGCATGAATTTATGAAGAAAAAACTCAAATTATATTTATTAATTTATGCAAAAGAACCCACTTTTTGGAAAATTAACAGGCTTTGATACCTGTTTGTGATGATAAATATTTTCTGAAATCTTAGATTGGAAGTACAAAAACTAAATAATGTTAAGTCAGTTATATTTGATAAACAATCTACTCAAAATTAGAAGAAAAAAACTTGTTTATGTGGTAATAACAATATTTTACTTAAAGCTTAAAATTATAATAAATCCCCAAAAACTTCAACGATTTTATTAGTTATGTAGTTTCTCAAGTAGAAATTAAAAACCTATTTGCGATTTAAAAAAATCATCCTATTTGAATGGAATAAAAAGTTTTCTCGATATAAGTAATTTTTTATTGATCCTAATTGTAAAAAGCAGTCTTGTCAGTGGCTCCATTGCATGAATTTTCAAATTAAAATAGAAAATTAATAGACAGAAAAACGTTTGGCCAAAAATGGAAGCGATGGTTAAAATTATGCCCTTGTCAAAAATCGAAGATCAATAGACATAATTGGCCTGAATTAGCTGAATTAAAATACCTGATAGTAAATTTGAAAATGTTAACATATATTTAAATTACCTTCTTCCACCTTTTAATAGCAGAATACGTAGCCAATGAGCTTTATAATGGTTGGATTTGTAGGTTTGGAGTTCCTCACAATTAGAATTTTGTAAATTGATAGGATTTAATCATTTTAAAATAACTATTTATCGGCAAAAATCTAATAGCATGATTAAGATATATCATAGAATACTAACAGTTTTTCTAAAATGTGTTTTAAATTCTACCGTTAATTGGTCAGAAATGCTACTAACTCATTTGGCTTAATTACTACACCGAAAGAAGATTTAAATCCATACAATAGCGAATTAGTTTATAGAACCACATCAAGAGTACCAGGTGACTTAATTTTAAATTAAATAGATTTCATAGAAAATCAAGTAAAATTCAGTTCAGTTCATATCACAACTCAAGAAAACTTTTGTTCTAAAAAAATTGTACGTTGTTTCATTTGCATTTGTTTGGTTTAATGCGGTAAGAAAACCTTTACAAAAACCTTACATTGGACCAGGTTTTAAATAGGAAGAAACCGCCGTTTCACATTGCTGATAAATGAAAAAAGAAAAACATATCTTTATTGAAAGAAAGAAACCTGCATGTATAGAAAATCATTTTGAAGAAGAACCACGAAATATTGATACGAACGTTCAAGATGAATCCAAAAAACAAGATAAACGTGATAAATTCGTGACATGTTTTGGTCGAAAAGTAACATGTTGAATAAATTATATTTATTTTTAAGGGGGTAGTAGTGTGGTGATATTTAACTTCATCTAGTATAATGGTTTTGAAGGGAAGTTGTACAAAGGGGTTGACTTTAATTAATTACCTAACAAAAAGAGTACCCAGACAGCACAAGACGTCCATTGGACGTCCGTATTTCGTCCAAATGATGTCCTGGGTGTCAATAAACTTTATATGGATGTTCATTGGACATCCATTTTTCGTTATTCCAATGGATATACCCATTTACAAGTCCAATAGATGTCCAAAGAATGTCCATGATGAACACCCTATATAATAATAAATTATTATAATTCTTCTAGTATAATTTAATTATTTACAACTAGGTTTTAATTAAAATAAAGCAATTAACTTTTTTTCTCTTTGCTACTGTTGACAAGATACAAAAGTAAAGGCCATTCAGGCCAGACTCAAAAAAGAAAAAAGAAGAAAGGGGTTAAGAACAAGAACGGCTCGCAGCTCACAGATATAAATAAAGTTTATCTGGTAAGAAAATAAGTATAATTAACATAAAATTATTTAAAAATTCAAAAATTAACAAGCAAGTCGTTTATTTTAAACTAATATAACCTAAGAATTTTATTTTAAACTTTATATTTTCAAATTACAGTCAAAGAATCCCTTTCTTTTAGACCCATTTTCAAATGATGTACATATTTAAGAAAATGGCTTTATTAAAAGCTAACTAATATGCTCGAGATGATATCAACACAATTATTATTGTAACTAATAGAGGTGAGAAACCCTCCAAAGCAGAAGAAAAACATTCAAGTTTCTATTTGTACTGCAGGAGACGTTAGTAGAAGTAAAAGACAATTTAGAAGATACATATTTTTAAAGAATCTGTAATTTTAATTTTTATTAAATAAAATAGAATCGTTCTGTAACGTTTAAAAAATAATACATTGAAAGTGCTTCCATAAGTTATTTCTCTTTAATGTTCACAAATACATATTTTTATATGTACGACATGTACGAACTTATAAAAGGATGTTTTGTAGCCATAATTTCCAATACTCTCACAAAATAATTCACATAATATCATGCTATGAAAGTAAAATGGTCATTTAAAGAAACAATGAGCAGTTTTTTGTTTATACATATGTAAGTATAGGAGTAAAGTACATTAGTCAATTCATATTTTCATATTAGTTAATAAAATTTTATCTAAAAGTATTATGTTTTTAACCGACTTCAAAAAAGGAGGAGGTTATCAATTCGTCGCGATATTTTTGTTTTTCGTTTTGTATGTATGTTCAGCGATAATTCTTTAACACGGTGTCCAATTTTAATAATTCTTTTTTTGTTAGAAAGGGGCTACTTCAGGGGTGGTCCCATATTAGTTTGGTCAAAATCTAATAATTGGGTCCATGAGAAAATCCTCAAACTCTTCATTTTTTATGTATGTTTGGCGATAATGCTGTACCACCTTGTCCGATTTATATGATTCTTTTTTTGTTAGTAAGGGGTACCTCAGGGGTGGTCCCATATAAATTTGGTTAAGATGTGGTGATGGCATCTGCACGTTTTTGAAGTCGGTTTTTTTTTAATTTTTAATTTCTAATACTTACTATCAGTTTTGACTGATTCAGACTGATATTCGTACAAAATGTAATGCCTTTTTTAGCTGCTGCTGAGAGTGACAATGGAGCTGCTTAAAAAGTAAGCGAAATAGCCTTTAGAAAATGGCCGAGGAGTGAGTATAAGACCAATACATGCTTAACATTAATATTAGAAAATAAAAATAGGTCCATAGATACAATTATTTTTTCTTAATAATGTAGGTGGTTATGTCCATAAATTGACCAAAATCAATACAGAAAGAGTCCATATATGAACCTTTCATGGAGTCCAAATGGACGTCCAGGAGTGGGACATTTGCATAGTCCAATGGATGTCCTTCGGTAAAATGGTGGACGTCCTTTGGAGTGCCGATATATCCATCAATGGACTTCCGATGGACATCCAATGGATTGACTTGTGCTGTCTGGGTTGTCACTAATAAAGGTTTTAAAAATCTATAAACTATTAAGGGTGAGCCAACGAAAACGAAAAAGTTCAAGTTAAGGGTTTTTAATGTCATAAAAAAAGTCGCTTGCAGACATCAATTTATTTTTCGAGGGGTATAACCTTTAAACCAAACCACTATCTCTAACCTCTTGAACAGAGTGTTGTACCCTCCTTAAATCTTAAATGGAAAGTGGGGTTGAGTAACACCTTATTAGAAAGGTCTTTTAATTATCTTTTTAATAATGCCTCATTTGTTAAATGTCATTTTGATATTTTAAATTTAAAATTTATTCGTTTAATTTACAAAGACCTTAAAAAATCAAAAAGGTTATTTAATAATTTTAATAGACTTTAGTAATACTTAATTAAATGTTCAAACTATCCAATTGATAATCATGAATTGCATCATGCTTACCCCGTCCAAACTTAAACACTTAAAATTGTATTGAATCAAATTGAAAATTATTCGCTAGAGGATCGTAAAGTGGTGCTTGTTATTCGGTGGTTTTTAATTTTCTGGATTGTACAAAAATTATTTTTACTACAGCTGAGAGAGTTGAAATTATTGCAATATTATATTTAAATAATGAATCTGTATACATATTATTAACTAACGGCTTCCAGACAAACATGTCACTCAAAAGTATGTCTTCCTTGAGCAAAAATTTACCCAAACTGGTTTGGTATTTAACAAAAAGTGTGATATTGTAAATAAGGTACTCAATGGAGCAGTAGAAGTAGCTGCCATAGGTCATGTGAATCAAGATTAAACTTTAAGTCCGAGGAAGTTGAGCGATGTATCAGGTGTTCCGTGAACTAGCGTACAAAGAGTATTAAAAATAAACATAATATATCCTTATAAAATTCAATTAGTGCAATAGCTGGACAATGACGACTTTAACAGGCGACTGCAATTCGGCAAAGGTATTAGCATCCGAGCAAATCAAGACCCACATTAACTATTAAAGATTTGTTTTTCCGACGAGTGCTCTTTGTTTTGTCAATGGAAGTGTAAACTATCACAAGTGTCGTTACTAAAGTGGGGTGCCCCAAAATTGATCAAAAACATTTGATCGAAAACAATTGATCAAAATAATTTGATCGAAAAAACATTTTATCGAATAAAAAATGATTGAAAAGAAAAATGATCAAACAGAAAAATTACCAAACAGAAAATTCATCGAAAAGAAAGTTGATCAAATAGAAAACTGATCGAAAATAAATTTGATAGGAAAAGCAATTGATCGAAACAAAAAATAAATATATACTAATTTACCTAACCTAGACGACAGCAATTAGTTAAATTGATAGGTAAACTGGTTCGGTTTCTGTCTCATTTTTGTATATTTTTGCGAAGCAACTTCCGATGGCTCAAGGCCGGATAGGTTAGATAAATTTTTTTTTCAATAATTTACCTAAAACGTGCCATTGGGAGACAACTCGACATTACCGAAATACATATTTTGGGCGCATTCATCCTTAATGCTGTTTATTGTGAATAGTGTTAAATATAATTTTAACGCATTATCTTAAGAGTCTGCTAATATGAATGATTTTAAATATAAATTGAGCCAATAAAATAAGAGAAAAGTGTACAAAGACGGTTATTTTTACATTATGAAAAAAACAGCTAAAAACATATCTTATTGGAAATGTGAACATTGGAGAAAACATTGTAAAGCAAGGGCTGTAATTACTGAAGAAAAGCTAATATTTAAAAAAAGCACACAATCACGTAGGAACCCCTACCTAATTGGAAATGGCCTAGAAAATTAACAAATTGAAAGAAGTTGCAGTTAAATCGAGCGATTCTCCAAGACCACTCATATCCAGAGAGGTAACTGATTTAAGTAATGCTGCAAGTCTTAGTAATCCATCGGTATCCAGTTTAAGCCAAACAGTTAGAAACGTCAGAAAAGTAACAAGTATAGGAAGTACTTCAGTGGTGACAAAGTTACAAGACTTTAAAATTGCCAAGCAATTGCAAAAAACAAAAAATAATCTTAAATATTTAAGTAAGTAAAGAATGGTATGCAGATGGTACATTTAAAATGGCCCCCGAACAATTTTACCAACTATATAGTATATTTGGAACAATAGAAGAAGTGGCGTATCCTCTTGTCGAATAAAACGGCGAAATCGTACATTCGGTTTTTTGAAAAATTGCGAGAATTTATAATAGCTCCTAAATCTGTAACGTATGGAGGGTGGGTTACCCCCATAGCACTTAGGCCTCATTAAGCCAATTGTGCATCCTCCTAAGATGATAGGCACCTCCTAGCTCGTGAGCCAGCCTGCAGATTTAATGTAGTTGACAACGTCGCCAAAAGCTGCTTCTATTAGCCGATACTCGACGAACACAAATCTTCTAATAAATCAGAGCGTCGAGCAATCGTAAAGGATATGCTCGATGGTCTCATCTGTTTGTTCGTACCCTCTGCAGAGTGCGGATTCTGATAGCTCCATGATATGGAGATGCTTCCGTACTTGGCAATGACCAGCCAGACTGCCTATGACTAGGCACAGATTATGTCTAGTCATAGTCAAGTATTTGTTTGCTTCAATGTTGTCAGGATAACATAAGATCTCTCTGGCAACTCAGTAGTTTCTTGTTTCATCCCATCTTTCCTTTTTGTATTGTTCAGCTATATTTTTCGTTTAGGTCGCCATAAAGGGACCTTTCTGAAAATTATTTTTGGTGTCGCAATGTCGTGAGCTTCTGCCTGTTTGGGGCTTGCTGATGCTATAGTACTTTCCAAATTATAAATAAGTTACTTAACTTTGATCGTTACCACCAAAAATACTCTTAACTTCACTGGTATTTGCAGTACTACACTACTGGTGACTTTTCTTGTCGTAGTTCCTGATTTAGTCCTGCCCTCCAGCCATCGTAAATCTTTATTTTTCTTTCGTTTTAAAATAACGAAAACATTATATTTCGCTATAGTTGTTAATTTTTATTTTTATAGGATTTATTTTTGTAACTTTCATAAATCTTTGTATACACCTCGTAAGTTAAGTTGGTTGATTTAGAGATTTTGATCAATTGGATTCGGCTTGAATCGGATGTGTGACGCCTCCATGATATCTGGCGGTAGTGAAGGGGCAAAAGGGTCGACCTCTATAAAAGAACCGACGATATGGAAAATAAGTCTCTCTTTTGAATCCTGATTCACCATAAACAAGTTGTTTACCTTTTTTTTTTCATCAGAGAAGCTGGTTAGGGTAAAACACAAGGGTAGTGTCATGAATGCTGTTCTAAACAAGGTACGGTCAACTTTTTTCATTTGTTTTGGACTAGTTAGTTTAAATACCCGGATTTATATATGTCTGGTTTTTATTTGGTTTTTTGACAGAGTTATTACTATACGAGAATCAATATAACATCAAATACATGCCATCGATAAAGCGTTTAATTTTGGTCATCACAACCACAAATAGTCGTTAAATTAGCAAAATAACAAGGGATATTAAAAAATTTGGAGTTTTTTGAAAACACAGAATTTATTATGAAAACATTTTGCACAAGACCTTTGAAATATCAATAAAGGTACGTGTAAGTAATTATGTTTAGTCACTTTATATCTATTTTTAAAAGAAGTAACTATATTAGAACACATGAGAGTTTAAAACTTAAATAAATGTTTCCAAAACAAATCTTGAATTGAATTGGAGACACAATAATTTTGTTTTTAAAAGAAAAACTAGTATATAATTTCATCATAACTATAAATATATTTCAAAAATAAACAATGCTTAGCACGGGACGCTTGACCACAGTTGTGCTAAAATTGCCAGTTAATGAATTGTTAATGAAATTTCAACTTTCAGTAACAAATTTAGTAAAACTTTTCTGATAAAATCACACTTAGGGTACATTTACTGCTGTGATATGCTAAAAAGTAAGTTTTTAAAACGTAATCTTTAAAATAAAATCTATGCGTTTGAATTTGTTCGTTTAAATTGTCAAATTAATTTTCATTTAATTTAAATGGTGTCTGTAGTACCAATGCCTATCGTCGACGTCATCAATGATGTGCATTGGATTCGTTAGTGTGTGTGTAGGAGAGGAGGAGTTGGCTTAGAATTAAATCTGTTAGCCACAGACTTTTTAAAGAAAATTACTACCTTAGCTTATAGTTATACTTACAAATGTATTTTAATTTGCTTAAGAAATTCAATTAGAAGGTTATTAATGATTTTGCCATCCTGACTCAACAAGTTAGAAATCTTAAGGGTGGTTTAAATTTCAACTGAATCAATTAATTATATAGGCTTTCTCTCTTGGCTTTATGATTGTTGCAATTAAAGAATATATGATTTAGGTCTGCTATCGATACATTATCACAATTACATACTGCTGAGTTGACAATTCCTAATTTAGCTAAATGATAGGGATACCTTCCGTGTTGTGTTTTTAATCTTATTATTGATGCTAAGTAGTATTTAGAAACGTTGTACTCTAAAATATAATCTGGCGGAGATGGTAGTTGAGGGTGATATAGATTATTGGATTTAATATCAGTTCATTCGTTTTTCCAACAACTTATCACATTTTGTTTTAAAACTGAGCATACGTCTCTAGGAGACACGGTATTTAAAAAAGTTCGATTAAAAATTGAATCTTTAGCCAGTCGATCATCTTTCTCATTCCCTGTAATACTAATGTGGCTTTTAACACAAATAAATGTTATTTTGATTTCGAATAATGTTTTTTTAATATTACACAGTGTATTACCCGAGAATAACGATCAAGGAGAAGCGACAGCTTGGTGTTTTTAGTGTACCGTTTTGTAACGCGCATGTGCGAAAATAAGTTGTGTATCACTCAAAATGATGTTATCTGTCAAAGTCAGTTCAAGTTGTGTTTAGTACGTGAGCAATGTTAAGTGATACTTTTTGGTGTTTGTTTTGTGTAGTAATGAGATGAATATTTTTACACACTTAGGTATTCTAATGCAGATATAAAATGTGCCAAAAAAGTTACTAGGAAACTAAGAATTTTATCACAAGCATAAATATTAAGTATAATGATTTAATCATTTTTGACATTTTAAATAAATTTAATAAATAATGAACTGGAGATTTTGTTTATTTTATTTTGAAATTATATTTAAAAAATATAATAAATCCGCGTGTTTCAATAGGATTTGTCAAAATAGGCGAAATCCCTTTATTATGGCTAAATTGTAAGGTACAATTATGTCAATATAAAGATGTTTTGTCCATTCATATTTACATTTATTGAATGAATCATACTGGAGTTGATTTTGGAAATATTGGTGCATACTTAAATAAGTACTATTTCAAAAAATTCGTCTATGCCCAGGCAGCACACATAGTCCAATGTACGTCCACTTTAGATCTATTTGATGGTCAGGACGTCCATATCCGGGCATCCAGTGTACGTCAGTTTATGCTAATTAAATTGACAGCTGAATAATGATACCCAGAGAACGTCTGTTTTTGGACTTAATTTTAAGTTTAGTAGTATTTTGACGTCCAGTGGACGTCAATCTTAGGTCATTATTTATTAAGCCTACCAGATAATACTCATCTATAATATATACTTCTTTTTTTAATATAACTGGTTATTAAAAATTGACAACTTGAATCTATTGCATTTTATTCTATCAGCGGAAGTTTGAAATCTTATTCAATTATAACTGTATCTAGTAAAAAGTTTTTAAGTGGTTCCTTGGTCGAGCTCGTCTAGCGATTGAAAGGGTAAAACGATAATGGATGTGTCGTGAGTTCGATGCCTGCTCAGGTCAAGCGATTTTTAATAAAAAACAATAAATGGTGTATAGCCCCAACAAACATTGTGTGTAGGGGGAAGTAAATGCCTAATAACTGTCACCCTCGAATTACATTGATGGCCATTTGACTTTTTTAATTAAAAGGCCGGCATATATAGGTCACTACGGCTGACAGTCGGGTCGAAGTCACTTTTGCCATCATAACCAATTAATGGGCCTTTATTTCCCCTTTAATGTCTAGAAATAAATATTTTGGCATTTAATGGCCTATTGATGAGAAGTTAACGTTAAATTGCTGGCCTTTTACCATATTAATAAAGGCCATGTGTCAGGACCATGATCACAGAATATTCGATAGTGTCCTTTGACCAGTAGTACACCGTTTGAACTATAATATCTATACAAAAACAGAAGGCATTTCAATATAGAATATTGTAGAAATATTATTTAATTCAGCTATATAATATGGTAATACTGAAACAATGTCTTCTTCAAAAAAATTATTAATAAAATATTCTAAATTAACATGTAAAAGTAAAAAATTACAATGAATACTGAATACCAGCAATACGAGACTGGCCCGCATATCCACTCGTTGAGTATGTAACAAGCGATCATCGGTGTCTCCATCTATGAACGCGGGACGGGGTCCTCCTGGACTGTTTGCGGCAGTTAAAAACATTTTGACTTTTACCATGCTTTTACCCAATACAGTTACTTACTCTTCATAAGGCCATCATCAAGCTAAATAATGCTAGGCCACTATCGAAAGGCTAAAAGTAGGCTTTTATCTTTTAATCGTCGCATTCATTTTCCCTTCAATTACAGCAAAACAAAACAAAACAAAATTGCCAACAATATCTCGGCAATTTATTGTTTGTTGGGGCGGTTTGCGAAAATAATAAACAAAAATTATTAATAATATAAAATAGTGTGTGGTAAGTTGCGGTTCTGTAAAAAAAGTGGGGATGTGGTCTCAATGGAAATATAATCCTGGACGTTTTTTGAATGTTTAGTATTCGACGTCCAAATATATTCCAGAATTGAACGTCCCCTGAATGGTTAAAAGTGTTACATTTGTATACTTCACTGGACGTCTATTGGATGTCGGAAGTCCAGAAAAAACTCATTCTTGGACGTCTAGACATCCAAAATTGTATATCGAATGGACGTCCCATGGACATATTTGTATTGACTGGGTGATAGCCAGGCCAGGTATTTAACTCTAAATACATAAACCTTAAATGACATCTGGCTTAACTTGGCGAGAAAACACTTGTTTATACAGAAATGAGTGATGAACTTAAAAGTCCTTTTAATATAATATAAATCCAGAAATTCTAATAATATGTAACTACTTTTTAAACCTAAAAGTTTTTGAAAATATAAGCACATTGCAAATATTTAGTTTAATATCTCAAACTTAATGTCTTCTTAATTGTTACCTAATTTTTTTTGGCACACTTCCTTTTATTTACCTTATTTTTACTTAAGGAAAAGGTAATTTAATTTAAATATGGACCTTTTATTACATTTTTAACAATAAATAAACCAAATATTGAACAAATTTTATAGATAAATTATAAAATAATCAACGTCTTTTACTTTTATACTAAATAATTAATTATTACATAATGAATTATATTTTGGTGCCGAAATTTCACCATTGCTATTAACCCTAACTACTTCAATGTAATTAAATCACATTACAACATTTGCGCATGGACTAAACAATGATTTCAGATAATTTGCCAAACTATTTCGCTCAGTGTAGAAAATAAGCATGTTTTCTAAGCGTGCTAAGTTGTGTATCAATCAAAGTCATGCTGTGAAAAAGGTACATCCGATATCAAAGGCACCGACAGCTACTGTCGCTTCTCCTTGATCGTTATTCTCGGGTATTACATTTTATGTTATTAAGTTGTATATTTTGAATTGCTTCCAGAGCTGATCTTGAATCTGTTTTTATCACAATTTAAATTGTTGATATTTCTTGGTAGTTTGAACATACATAGCTCATCCAACTCCATTTTGGGTTTTAGAACCGTCTGTATATATAACTGTATCTCACATAATTACTTAATATTGTTTTTAAAAGATTTGAGTCAATTTGCGTTGTGTCTTACAAGGGGATTATGACTTTATGCTTACTTATTAATACTCGGTATGGAACGCGGTATAGTCGTAAAACATTTTGGTGAGTAGTGGAGAATTCTTCTCTTTCCAATAGGAATTTGTTAAATTTTCTACATTGAGAGATGCTAGGTCGTCTATCAAGTTTGAACCAAAACTATTTATTTTAACGAAAAAAATTTGTGCCAATATTTGCCTGAAATTACAGAGGCATTTCATTACATTCGTTAGTAATTTTGCTTATATTCCTTTAGATAATAAGTGATTCACGTACCTAATATTTTTTATTTTTCTCAGGTGAATTATGTAGAAATTTGACATATTTTCAAGACTTTATACATGTGGTAGGCACCTGATATTGGAATTTTGCAAACCACAAAGAAACAAATGCTTAATGCGTCATATGGAATAATTTTAATTTGTTATAACTAATATTAATTGTTGAATTCATACATTCAGATGTTGTTATAAGTGATATTTCACACTTCTGTCTGTAGATCTGGATATTTATCAATTTGTTTGCGTTCGAGTATCTTTTACAACGAGGTTGATACTGCCGTTGCTTATAAAAACAAAATTGTAGTGTATAGAAATCAAGGTTAGAAATTTGGTGTTTTCCTTAGGCTAGGTAATAAAGAGAGGACGCGTAAAAAGTATATCGAGCACACGTAGTATTTTGTGCAGATTATCTATTGGCCGCCATTATTTTGGTGCTAATCATTTCGGTGACACCAAAGTTTTTGTTTGTGTTTATTTCTGATTTTTGAATTAAACGACGTTTAATAATTGGTTTCGTACAATGGTTTATTATGTGTCATATCAGTGGTAAAGTTAAGAAATAGCAGATATTACGTTTTACAGGTAAATGATAAACATCAATCGTTTTCACTTTATTTATTTTCTTATATTTTTCATTTTATTTGGTGTTATACAACTTGGTATTTACATATTGTACATGTTTCACTCCAGAATAATAAATTTTACTAACAAAGTTTGTTTATTTTTTGCTTTTTATTGATATTTAAGTAAGTAATGATATTAAAATGGTCAAACATGTAATTTTTTCCAGTGGCGTGTCGTACAATTCTAAATATTAACTTTTTTAAATCCTAATTTACTTTTGCTTCTTATTTATTTGCAACAATGTTTTTTTGTTGATTTATTTTCGATTTCCTGTGGATCCAGCAAAAAATCTTTGGATACAGGCAACGAAAATTGCAAATTGGATGCCAACGCCAAATAATAGATAGTGTTCAAATCATTTTGAAAGACATTTTTTTTATGGGACGGACTGTAAAAGACGTTTACTAAATGGAGCAGTTCCCACTATATTTCCTGAATTCTCTAAATACATGGAGCCGAAGAAGATGCGTATACTAATAAACTTTTCATTATTATGTTATGAACTTTTAAGAATTTAGCAACCCTTTTGTGTATAATTCAAAACATTATGTAATAATTGATTGTTTGTAGTACTTAAAAAAAGAGCTTTGCATTAGGAAGCTGAGCCAGGGCCTTTCAATAGAACTTCAAATAAGGAATCTATCCTAGAAAGCCCTAGCATAAAACGGCTTAGAAGACAACTTTTACAACAGGTAGAAAAGAATAAAGAAAAAACAAGACAAAAACTTAAAAAATATAAAAAAAGAGTTGTTTGCTAAAACTGCTTGTTATTGTACCAAATTAGTATTATTTAAGAGTCAGTAATATATTTATCTTCATTTGTGGATAATTTTTCTTACTAGCTTAATTTAATAATATCCAGATAGCACACTACATCTTAAAGACGTCCAGTTCATGTCTTACTTTCTTTCAAACGTCCTGGTAAAATGGACGGTTTTAAGACGCTCTGCTCAGGACATGTTTAAAACGTCTTTGTTGCGATGTTTTTAGGACAAATTAAATGTTCGGGTTTACAAGGCCCACAAGTACAAAATTTGAAGGTAGATTTAGGTATTCCGTATTTGCGATCAGCTGATCTATATGAATTTTTCTTACTCAGAACATCCCGAACGGCGTCTCCTATCTTATTTATATTATTTCAGTGTAGGCACTTTTACTAGCTATAAATAAATAAACAGTTATAGGACACTACGAGTTTAGTTATTGAACACATCGATGGCTCAATCAAATACTGCCTCAACTAAAATACTATTGTTTCGAGGAATTTCATTTTCAAATTTTGCAAGTCTCTGTTATCATTATTTTGTTTTTATATTTTATTTAAAAGCTTCAATATTTTGCTGTTAAAATTAACGATTACGATTATAAAATCGCCCTAAAAATTTGGGTGTTTTTGCAGAAAATAACTCGAATTGAGGCATTTTTAAAAACAGCTTGTGGCTAGATTTTAAATTATTTTCAGGCATCTTTAAGGATATTTTTGTTTGTAGCGATATTTAAATTAAAACTTTAATGATATTTTTCATTCATTGAACCAAAAATGTAATTTTCTTTGTTTTTTTGACTTGTGGTGGTTTTTGATTGAGCCATCGACATGTCCAATAACTATTTATGTTAACCTAAAATTGGAATAACAACTACAGTATGCTTAATGAACTATGCCTAAATAAATGCAAAAAAATTTGAGGTAATCAACTATTTACAGTTATTTGACACTTGTCCAGTAACAGAAATTTATACACATTTTCAATACAGTTACTCGACACCCAACTTTTTGGTAAAAATAATAAAATTAAGTTATTAATGCTCAATGCGTCATATGGAATGATTTTAATTTGTTATAACTAATATTAATTGTTGAATTCATACATTCAGATGTTGTTATAAGTGATATTTCACACTTCTGTCTGTAGATCTGGACATTTATTAATTTTTTTGCGTTCGGTTATCTTTTACACTAAGGTTCATACTGCCGTTGTTTATAAAAACAAAATTATAGTGTATAGAAATTGAGGTTAGAAACTTGGTGTATCCACCTTAGTCTAAGGTATCTACAGATTTGGATAGAGGAGATAGGAAATAGTATATTACATTACGAGTGTGGAAAGTGACATTTTTCACACGAGTGGGAAATATAGTCGCACGAGGCGCAAGCCGAGTGCGACTATCACACGAGTGTGGAAAATCACTTTTCACACAAGTGATGTACAATATTTTTCCTACGACCACAAAATAATGTCATCAAAAAAATGTAAAACCAAAGTTATTATTACTATAATAATTAAAATGTATTTAAAAAAATAATCAACAATAATCGTATTTATTCAATTTTCATATTTTCTAAACAAAAAAAACCAAAAAAAAAATAAAAAAAAATAAAAAAAAATAAAAAAAAACAAAAAAAAAAATTCTGCCCCGACAGGATTTGAACCATAGATTGAACGCGGTCGAAAAATGGCAAAATTGATAAGTTCGACGTCCTAACCAGCTGAGCTAACAGCCCTTGTGTCAATTGAATGATCTAATCGGTTATGTATTTAACCAAAATAAAGAGCAAACATTATTTTAAAATTATTTTAATAATAATTGTTAAAGATAAATATCTAGGATCTAATTTACAACAATTTCAATAATTTAACAATCATATCGATTTTAGTATTAATATGGATATTACATAGATCAAAATAGAAATTAGCTTACAAAATAATATCAAAAAAATGTAAAACCAAGGTTATTATTACTATATTAATTAAAATGTATTTAAAAAAATAATCAACAATAATCGTATTTATTCAATTTTCATATTTTCTAAACAAAAAAAACTAATAAAAAATAAAAAAAAAAACAAAAAAAAAATTCGGCTCCGCCAGGATTTGAACCATAGATTGAACGCGGTCAAAAAATGGCAAAGTTGATAAGTTCGACGTCTAAACCAACTGAGCTAATGGGCCTTACGTCAATTGAATGATCTAATCGGTTATGTATTTACCCAAATTAAAGAGCAAACATAATCTTAGTTATTTTAAAATTATTTTAATAATAATTGTTAAAGATAAATATCTAGGATCTAATTTAAAACAATTTCAATAATTTAACAATCATATCGATTTTAGTATTAATATGGACATTACATAGATCAAAATAGAAATTAGGCGTTTGACATTTTTTGACAACTACTGCGGAAAGTAACATATTCTCACTTGGGTGGAAAGTAAATTCTTAGTCATACGCGTGTGATATAGGACACTTTCCATAGGACTATATAGTGTGATATGTGTCACTTTCCTAAGTGGTCGTAGGAAAAGGCCATTTTCCTCGGTGTTTCAAAATAAGCATACCATGTAGGCCACAATGTTTGCAATTTAAGCTTACCACACACATGCGCAGTTGCTGTAGTGTTTTGACAGTAGTGTCATTTATGTCAACTCGTCTTGGTTTTTTCAAAATTCGCTATTTTAGTGAATTTAAAAGAATTTTAGAAATTTTTACTATAGACAATTAATAAAATGGGAAAGTCGTGCTTTAAACAACGAGAATTTGAAACATTAAATTCCACAAGTAAGACTTTTCTACCAGAACCTTATTCTTATCACATTTTTTAGACTATATTTTTATTTTCTAGAAAACGAAATATCGTAGTACAATAACAAACTGTATGTAGGTATCTAACGTTGATATTGTTGTAAATTATTTAGTTTCAGGAAAAAGCGTATGCTTTTTCATCAATAGCTATTGGAAAAAATCACTGAAAAATATAAGTGCAAATAACGCTATTTGTTCCTCCAATTTTCATAAATATGATTTAATCCTTTCAAAACGAATAGATACAATAAAAAAATAATGCAATACCTTTCATAAATCTGCCTAAAATTGGAGATTTTCATAACATTAGTGGTATGAGGTAAATATCTATACATAAAATTATCAATTTGTTTCTTTTTATAATGTTTAAGAAAGTGATAAAAAATTGTTAATTATCCCTATTATTTTTAGAAATTTAAAACCTTTAACTTCAACGAATAATATTAATTCAGAATCTCACGAGAAATTAGAAGTTTCCTGTTCGGTATTTTTTATTTAAGGGTTTAAATGGTAATGAAAGAGAAAATGTGACGTTGGAGGCTCTTCTAAAATTGCATGAATATAATATAATAATCATCACTTAATTATCATTTGATGGACTTATTACAATGATGATATTAGGTGTGAACCTATACAACTTGGATATTGAAACTGTAACTCCATATTTTTTGCATTCGCCATAGATAAAAGTTAATTTTTATAATTTTAGATGCATATCACATACTTAAGTTGGCTTGGAATAACTGCGATAATCTTACTAAAATTGTCGAAACGAATGGCAAAATTATTGATTTTAATTAAATAAAATTGTTGCCTTATAATTATCAAACAGAAGATTTACGTTTGGGTAACAAATTAAGAGTGGCCCATATGGATTGGAAAAAGACATGAAGGTATGTACAATTAAAGGAATTTAGAAATTTTATTGGAGCTCTTCTGTTCTGTTCGATTTACTAAATTCTCTAAATCTCTTTAGAATTTAATGTAAAATGCCTTTGTCTCAAAAAACGGAGACTTGATGGATGTCTCAAATATAAGCTGCAATAGAATATATAAAGAAACTTAAAACCTTAGACAGTAGTTATGTTATTCAGTCACCGAAGAAGAATACTGGTTTTCTAGACATTATTTTTTTAAGTTTGTAATAGGTTTATATGAGAAATGAATGGAACAATAATCCTTCATCTGTAAAAATTTTCCATTCATATAGACTACGATTACTTCTGTACCATGACATTTACATAAATTTACTAAAGAATATTTCCATAATCTGTTAATTATTTTGATTGATAATTCTTAATGTATTCTTAAATGCATGACACAGTACTGTGGAACGATATTACCAATATATTTGAATTCCTTAGTTCTGTAGTTTTTATATGAAATAAAATACTTTCAAGATCTAAGCAATCAATATTTCCATAAAATATTTTACACACAAAATTATAGTTTTTAATATGAAAGTTCTGTTTAAATCACGTGATTCCAGATTTACTATCTATAAAATATATTGCGGCCTTGAATTTTTGTATTCATTTCATATAAAATGGTATGTTAAATATCTTTTATGTTTGAATTTAATTTTAAATAGAATTTTAAAAGAGACTATAATGTTTTTTATTTTTAGAAATCTCCCATAATCCATAAAAAAAGAAAATTAAAATTCTATTACGAATTTTTATGGCTATTAGTTCTATTGTGTAATTAAATCCTTAATATTTTCGAATTATGTTTAAATGTGTTAGTCCTATTCTGTACACTTTAATATGCAATCAATGCGCAAGTGCGTAGGTCTCTTTTTTTAAAGATGGTTGCTTTCAATTCTACGTACCTGATGAAAATTACATTTCCTATCTACTCTATCGACGTCTGTGGGTGTATCGACTTACAAAAAATTGCGAGCAGAGCACCGTGCCATCTCCTGGTGCGTCAAAAATTATTTTACCAAATGTCTGATTCACTCACTGCCCTATGAAGGTGTTAGTTATTATTGCAAAATGGTTTTTATTTGACTAATTTTTTTAATAAGCTAGTAAAATGTCATAGTTTCTTCAGCCATTATTAATATTACATTTTCATTATAAATATTTTTATGCAAAATTATACCGGAATTAAATTATTAAATTTGACAACTTTAAATTATGACAAACTTTTGAAAAGGCGACATTAAAACAAAATAATATTAAACTCAGTGAGCCTTTGAAACATTTTCGAAGTGTATTATTTGCAAATAAATAAATATTTGCCAAACTATATTCTTCTCAATTTTATCGTTAGATAATCAAACTCAAAACTTTCTATACCCCTTAATCCCAATTTATTAAAAATCTATCAGAACTTTCTGTCAATTGCCCTTGGAAACGAAGATAATTTCAAAAGTTATTGACGGCATGTCTGTCCGACGTGAACAAACAAAAAAAACAAAAATTCTAAAAGTTCTTTAAAATGTTTACTTATCAGCTTTTATATGCAATCTAGTCGTCTGCGTCTTTTAAAATTACTGCAGTCTGAATCAATATCACTTTTTAACTTTTACGGATCAAAAATTGTGAAAAGTTGCAAAAGTCTTGGGTTATAAAAAGTTTCTGCAATCACAATCAGACATTCAGCTTTTTACTAATTGGTTTTGGTGCAATTGGAGAGCCCTTAGAATAAAATATTGGATGAAAAATAAGTGATTTTGAACGGAGTAGTAAAATTGTCGCTTTCATCGCAAAACAACTTTTAGTTTTACTTTCATAATACACAGTTCCTTATAATAGTTCATAGTGGAAGAGGTTGATCAAAAACATTGAAGAGTGCAGTGATAGAATATTTAAAATTACGAGGGATAACACAAACCGAAGAAAGAAATATGAATATAAAAAATAATAAATAAATTTTTATTTTTAATATAACCCCAATATAACATCGTAAATCAGTGACGGAGAATTTCTAAAATAAAATGTTTATTATTATTTCTTTCTAAATAAACGATATTATTAATTGTCATGCCTTCAATATTAGAAGGTGCAACAGTATTTCTGGTTGATAACGACTCCTTCAGCTCAGTTACTTCTTTCTTCAATTCAACAATAACTGAACGCAATTCATTTACTTTGGCACTAACAACCAAACAATTGGGGGCTACACGTGTAGGCTGCCCCATTTTTAGCCACTATTTTCAGGTCATTGGAAGTAAGACCAACGCATGTACGCTTAAATGAATTCTCACAAACACTACAATTTACAACTTTTGTTGCATCACAAACAACTTTGCAGAAAAAACATTTAATTTCACTAGGCATTGTATCCAGTTTAAAATGAAATGGATACGCTACTGGGTAACAAAATAAATTAATAAAAACAATTTAAAACACGTCTATCTATGTCGAAGACGACTACTACTACTATATTTATCCTATATATACTATATTTATACTATTTTTATACTATATTTATACTATATTTATACTATTTTTATACTATATTTATACTATTTTTATACTATATTTATACTATATTTATACTATATTTATACTATATTTATACTATATTTATACTATATTTATACTATATTTATACTATATTTATACTATATTTATACTATATTTATAATATATTTATACTATATTTATACTATATTTATACTATATGTATACTATATTTATACTATATTTATACTATATTTATACTATATGTATACTATATTTATACTATATTTATACTATATTTATACTATATTTATACTATATTTATACTATATTTATACTATATTTATACTATATTTATACTATATTTATACTATATTTATACTATATTTATACTATATTTATACTATATTTATACTTTATTTAATCTATATTTATACTATATACTATAAGGGAAATCAGAAAATTAAGAAGAGAAGGCAAAAATATTTTTATTTGAATAAAACATGGTTAACTGAAGGACATTTTGTAAAAAAAGTTTGGCAAGATAAACATGTGACAAATGCTTGTCAGGCATTGGCTAATAACCAAAGAAATAGTGTCAGAAGGATTACTCAAAAAAGAGCTATTTCAGTTATATAAACAATATTTAACAAAATTTATGAAGTATAGTGTAGATGAAATAGCAGAAGAACATGGAGTTAAAGTGTTGCAGCTACCACCTTATCACTGTGAACTTAACCCCATTGAACTAATCTGGGCTTAAATAAAGGGATATGCCGCGAAAAACAATACAACATTTAAACTTCAATATAGTCGTCAACTATTATGTGACTTCATATCAAAAATTTCAGCAGACAATTTGCAAAACGCTATAAGACATGTCATAACAGAGGAAGAGAAATTTTAAAAACCTTTTCTGTTAATAAAGAAAACAATAGAACCAATTATTGGGAAGTGAGACAATTGATGATAACTTCTAATCAGGAGAAAACGACTTTAGGTATTTAACTTTATATTTTGTCGTATTGGTGTTGAAAAGAGCTAAGCCACACATTAATTGAAAAAAATGTGAAAATAAGTTTGTAACTCTTAGGTTAAAACAACTTTCGATTTAAATCTTAAGTTATTTATGTACCTACTAAATATGATAAAATTTGGTACAACCGAAAACAGGTCCTTCATTTTAAGACTGATTTAAAAACGAAAGAAAAAGAAATGTATGTCGCTTAAAAATGCTCAACCATTGAAAGATATGTATGTATTATCACCCATCTTCTTTGTATTTACAAATATTTTTACATGCATTATGAACATTTTATTGTTTTGATAAATACATATTTCATAATTCTACAATTATTTTTTACTGTCATCATTTTTGTCAAAATTGTTGTTTTTTGTACATCATTTGTTTTTCACATTATTCACATTTTTTTATATAAAATTTTTTTTTTATAATTAACATTTTTTTTTTAGTTATTAATATATTTGTTTCAATAAAATTAAAATAATGTAGTCTATTTCTACAGTGTTCAGATAAATTCGTATGGTCTTCACACATTAAATTAAAAACTTACCTATAAAAATAAATAAACCCGGTTATAAATTAAACCTAACCGTTTTAAAAATCGGTAATTATGTGATAATCCACGCAAATATTCCATTTTATTTCTATTATCACATTCAGCAAATATTCTTAAAATTCGTTAATTAGATTGGCGATATTTTGGTTATGAGTTGGGAAAAAATAAAATAAGGAAATGTTTACAGTGCCCTCCACCTTGTTGCTGACAATAGCCTAATCGACAATAAAAACATTTAGATTATTTTAAAACAATTTCGGCGTAACATGCCCAATTTTATTTCTGATTTAGTATTAGTAAACATTTCCTTATTTTATTTTTTTTTGACACATTGCTTATATAAAGTAACAATAAAAATACGTAATTGTATTTGCAATTGAAAAAGCTTCTACATAAAAAAAAATCGAACTACCCTTGTATTAAAAAAAGTTGAGCATGTTGCAACAATTAAAAAAAACAACTATTTGAAATATGCCCCATCGAAAATAAAAATTTACGCCTTATGAATTTTGCGACAAACTTTATTTATTAATGTACAGAAGTTGTCCCAGATAAAAATTCCACTTTGTAATTATAATAAATAAAACACTAAAAATAATTACCAAGGTATGAATCCTGCTCATGTTTGTATATTTATTTGATTACTATAAAACTGTCAAAGTAGCTTGGCTTAGAAACGGTTATATGATGGTCATATTGCGCTGAGTGTGATGTAGATAATAGACTCGAGTTGTACAATATATTTTTTCTACGACCCACTAACGAAAATTTACAATTAAAATTTTGTTTTAAAATAAAATAATTTAAAAGTCCTCAGCCGAGGCTCTAACTTGGGTTTCTCGCGTGGAAGTCAGATACTCTCACCATTCGATCATTTATTGGGATATATACGCCTTGTTTACATAAAGAATTGTCGTATGATAATAAGCTCCATAATCGCATGCACAACAAACGATGGTACCAGCAGAGGTTGCCACAGTGTCTATTTCGGTTAAACGTATAAGAATAATAATTATTAGTTCCCAATGTTTCAAGGTACAAGATACTTAATATGGAGCTTAATATTTAACAGTTCATTCAAGAATCTGGATCATATTCATAAAATTTCTCATTTGATTTTTTTCTGCATTGAATCGGTAATTAAATTAGAGGTTTTTAGATTTTGTTCACTAGGGTACATCGGTTTAACCATTAAATACTATATTTTAACTGAACATTTGGCAACCCTGTTTGTGTATGTTTTTGAAAGTGATGTTGGGTGTTTTATTTTAGTGGATTATTCTTGTTTAATTTATTTATATAAAAGAAATTGTCTACAAACGTGATTAGACATTTCAAATAGTAAAGAGATGCATAGTTTTCCGAACATTTTGGCCAAAACCAATGCTCATCTTTTCACAGGTAATCTCATGAAATGTAAATAATGTAGATATCCATGGGCGTAACAACTGTGCTAGGGTTTTATTTATTTCTTGATATAAAAGTACCTAATTGTAGAAACTGGTTATTTTAGGGTATATACATTTAAAGGTTTCCGAGAGACATTTTCCAACGTCAGTTGTGGCTAAACAACTTGAAAATAAATGAGGAAGATCTCAAAACTGAAAGCTGCCAAAGTTTGTTCAGATCACTTTTCACCTGAAGATTTATTTAGTTATAATAATCGAACATTTTATTTGAAATCCAATGTTTTGCCAATAGAGTAAGTAAACAAGTATCTTTATATACATACTTTTGTATTGATATAGGTAAAAGGTAATTTAAAAGTATTTATTACAAACGCTTACTTACGCATTTGGAATTTGTTTTGACGCATGCACATAATTAGTCCCCGTTCGTCCGCGGTCTATGAATGCAGAATTCTACCTAGAAAATATTATTCAGGACCATGTTATGCCGTTTGTGGAATTTATAGGGGATACATTCATTTTTATGCAAGGTCTCACATTGCAAGACCTGCGTTAGATTACCTAAATGAGATTAATATTCAAATTTTAGAGTGGCCACCACGAAGTCCACATTTGAATCCAATTGAGCACCTTTGGGATGTTCTAAAAAATCAGTTTGACGTCATATACCTGCCCCAATCAACCTGTAAGAAGTGGAGCATGCTGTTCTATTAGAATGGGAAAACATTCCGCAAGCAACCATGCAGAACTTGATATCAAGCTTGTCCAGACGAATGCAAGCGATCATAAGAGCTCGAGGAGGTATTACGCGTTATTAGTGAATATTAATTTTTTGTTAATTGGATTTTTCGTTTGTATTATAAAGTTAAAAGATTTTTCAATTTTTGAATTTTTTGCTTAATTGTTCGAACTTTAAATTAAAATAAATCTTTCTCTATGTAATAATGTTTTATTGCCCTTATTAATATTAACTGTACATTAAATTCACTAAAAATTCACAGCATTTTTAGTGGTGCGATAATTTTGAACAGGAGTGTAGAAATTTAATGTTTTATAAGTTTTGTAGCACACGATATGTTTGCGAGTCGACGTAGCTCACGTAGACAGTTCGGGCAATACCAAAATCCCAGTTTCGCAAAAAAATGTCGCTTACGATACTTTGGACAATGCCAATCTTAGTAAAAATAATAAAATTTATTTATTTTTCGTAAAATATCAGTAAAATATAGTATAAATTATTTTCATTCACAATTTCTTAAATATCTAACAGAGGCGCCACTTTCCAAACAAAAAATTATGCAATGTAATTATGCCATTTTACTAATTTTACCTTTAATTTATCCCTTGTGTTAAATCTGGTATTAATTTGTTTTCACCAGTAACATTAAACACCTAAAATTTTATTGATATTGACATGAATCCTAAAAATGAATTTATAAAACAATTATATACATTTAAAAAAATATTTTCCAAAGTTTTTGGTAATTGAGTAAGTAAGTAAATAATTTGTAACTGCATTCAACAAACCCTATATAATTTACTAATTAATTAAATAGTTCTGAAATACGGCACCCATTTTACGTTTTTGCAACTGAAAAAAATCAGCTAACTAAATTTTGTTTTGTTAACATTCTTTAAATTTTATAAAATATCAAATAGTTACTTAAACACTTCCTGAAGTTTTGTTGCTTATTTACACTTGGTTTATAATATGCTACTTATTTTATAAACTCTCTCATATGGGCTTTTTTCATATCTACTCGTATGAATGCCAAAAATAATTATTAACTTTTTAACCGTTTTTTAAAAATAATGGTGCAATACGTCTTGTTGTAATACGCCAAACGCTATACCAGCTTAACTCCACGAATAACAGAAGTTCACGAGATTTAATATCCAAAATGATCATTTGCGCGATTGCCAAAATTTTCTAATTATTTTTTTCCCACATAAAGAATAAAAACGTGTGATGTTATTTGCAATTTCTGTTTTTAAAAATATTATTTGTTAGTGGTAACTTGTGAACGGATACTTGAATTCTTGCATTGAATTAATTTGATTTCATTTAATTTCATAAAGTGCTTTTTTGTAAGAATTGAGCCAAATTTCTGTCAGAAGAGAAAATTGAAATTGCTAGCAAGGTAGTATAGAAAGAAGATTATGGGCTTGTTGCTGTATTTTTTTATTTTCCATAGCAAACTGACAAATATAAATAAGAATTTACGATAATTGGGTTTTGAAAATTTTTAAATAAAAATTAGTTCATCCGCCAAATTATAGTTAAGTTAAAATTTTGGTGGCGGATCAAGTTCTCAATAATTAGATTTTACTATTTTAATACAAAAGTAAGGGAATAATTATCCATTTGGTATAGGTACTGTTTTGCATGAGTTAATATGTGGGTACATAAAAATTACTACGATTTTTATTAATTATGTAAATATGTAACAAAAAGTTTGAATCCCTACATTTAATGCTTACTAAGTAAACTCAAAGTACCTTAAAATCACAGTTTTAGACGAATTCGCACAATGTATATTTTTTATCCGCCATATTAGATCTGCCATTTTGAATTTCACAATTCCTACGACCAACTCCTAATCAGTGTATTCAAAATACCATAAATTCAAATTTTTATGCTTATTTTATCCGCCATCTTGGATCCACCATTTTTAATTGTCTAATTTGTAATTATTAAAGTCAACATATTATTATAATATATCCAAAGTTACATACAAAACCGTTAAAGACAAATTATAGTTGTTTAAATTTTGGTGGCGGAACTAGTTCTCAATAATTAGATTTTATTTTAATACAAGTTAAGGGAATAATTATCCATTTGGTCTAGTTACCTGTTTTGCGTGTGTGAATATGTAAAAATAACCATATTATTTAAACAAAAATATACAGGGTGTCCCAAAATTCCGTGTACATAGATCTACTGTATGTTGGTGAGATTAAAATAAGTCGATTGAGCCAAAATTACCTGTATCACAGAGTCCATCGTTTGCCTGTAAGGAAGCTCAAAGTTTGAAGAAAATTTTCAATTTTTTTTTAATAAGACAAAAAACGCTTCGTTCGATTTTTATAAAATGTGGTGTGTAGCTATTCTAATTGAAGAGCCATTGTTCAAAGCAAAAATTACACCAACTGAAATTATGGAAGGGTAAAAACCACCCTAATCCTACCATAAATGACATCGTATTTTTTTTCAAGGCCGCCCCTGTTCCCTAAATTTTTTTGTGGTGAGCTATTTTTATTTGTAGCATTTTTTTTTTCTTGCAAAAAACATGTATCTCTCATGGTATTTGAGTAAAAAAAAATGTATGGAGTGATGGTTAGTCACTTAAAATTTTCAAGAAAACTAAGTTGGCGATTACTACTGCAACCCGAACACGATTTTAACGTTATTACAATAAAACAATCATTAATAGGCATAGGTATCTATTGAAAAATAACAATTCGAAAAGAAGGATAAATTTTTTTTACAATAAATGTTCAATATGGCCACCTCCTTCGTTCATGCAGATTTCAATTCGGCGCAAGAAATTGAAGTGTACCCTTCTCAAAATGCCTAGATCATTTCGCATAGAGTTCAAAGCAGTTTGAATCATACCCCATAATTATTCAATGTTGTCGATAGGAACTTCATAAACTTTGGTTTTCAAGTGACCCCAGATAAAATAATCACAAGGATTACAGTCCGGTTATCGAGGTGGCCACTGAATAGGAGCATTCCGACCTCGGCCAATACATCTTCCATGGTATTGTTCGTTTAAATAATCTCTCACAATGCGGGAAAAATGAGGTGGTTCACCATCGTGCATAAAAAACATGTCACGGCGTAAATTGAGCGGTAAATCTTCTAACAGTTGAGGCAAATCTTGACGTAAAAAATGCAAGTAACTGTCACCGTTAAGACGATCTGGTAATCTAAATGGACCAATCAAGGTGTCAATAGTACCCACCCACACATTAATTTTAATCTCTCGTTGAAAGTGTTTCTCTTTAATGGCATGTGGATTTTCATCTGCGTAAACATGTTCGTTATGTGAATTTGTTATACCACATCGTGTAAAGCATGACTCGTCTGTAAACAAAATTTTTCTGTGAAAAACTGGATCGGCCGCTCTGTGCTCTTGAATAACTTGTACAAAATGCAAACGAGACTCATAATCAGGAGGTAGGAGTTCCTGGACACTTTGAATGTTACAAATAAATATATCTCTTTACAAAAAAAAATTTAGGGAAGAGGGGCGGCCCTGAAAAAAAATACGATGTCATTTATGGTAGGATTAGGGTGGTTTTTACCCTTCCATAATTTCAGTTGATGTAATTTTTGCTTTAAACAATGGCTCTTTAATTAAAATAGCTACACACCAAATTTTATAAAAATCGAACGAAGCGTTTTTGTGTTATTAAAAAAAAATTAAAATTTTCTTCCAACTTTGAAGCTTCCTCACAGGCAAACGATGGACTTTATGATATAGGTAATTTTGGCTCAATCGACTTATTTTGATCTCACCAACATACAGTAGATCTATGTACACAGAATTTTGGGACACCCTGTATATTTTTTAGAAAATACAATCTGCACAAAAATTAGCGCATCACTATTAAAAGTGACAAAATGTTTTTCTTTGATTTTCGATATATTTAAGTATTGGGACACCCTGTATATTAGTTTTGAATACTTACATGCAAAAAAGGATGAGTTTTTTTATGTGTAAATGTTTTTGTAAAATAAATACTTTGAAATGGCAACCAACTTTCGCGATTAGTTGCTTTCAGTATTTAGTAAAGTTAACTTGGTGTTTGTTGTATCTTATTTTGAATATTATTAAAATGAATAATCCTGACCGCCAGAGAAAAACAATTGGGACATGACTAAGTGGTTAGAACCATTACATTACTTGAAGGAGGATGTAGTCAACGTTACATTGCAAATGCTTTTGATGTTCAACAATCAACAATTTCCAGGGTAGCAGACCGGTTTAGAGAAACAGGGTAATACGAGAGAAGGTCTGGCGAAGGTCGTCCAAGGGTTACCACAGCAACGGACACCCGATTTTTAACATTAACCGCTCTTCGAACTAGACACTCTACAGCGCGAATGCTCCAAATCGAACTAGCCGTTGGCCGCAACACAAGAATTTCTGTGCAAACAATAAGAAATCGTCTTTGGGAAGAAGGAATTAGAGCCAGGGTGGCCGACTTGTGTCCACGCCTTACCAGGGAGCCTTGTGTTGCACGGTTGGAGTTTGCCAGAAATCATGTGAATTGGGATATAGACGATTGGTCCAATGTTCTGTTTTCTGATGAATCTAGATTTAGCCTGTTTTCATCTGATCGACGAATTCCAGGCTACAGGTGTGATGGCGAACGATACTTTTACTGTAACATCAGAGAAACGGAACCTTTTGGTGGTGGCTCTGTTATGATGTGAGGAGAAATTTGTTTTGCATCTGGTACAGAGTAATTACCAGTTGTGGGAGGAAATTTAACAGCTGTAAGATATGTAACGGGCATTCTTGAACTCTATGTTGCATCTTACGGTCCATTAATTGGTGACAATTTTGTTTTTATGCAAGACAACGCTCGCCCACACACAGCTATAATTGTTCGTCAATACCTTAACGAAGTTGGTATTCCCACATAGCTTAAAGTACTGATTTAAATCCAATAGAGCATGTCTGGGACAATTTATCACGACAGGTACGAAATCGACCAATTGTTCCTAACACCTTAAATCAACTTCAAAATGCTCTAACCGAGGAATGGGACAATTTGCAGGATTATTGATGCAAAACCTGATTTTAAGTATGCCATATCGATGTCTGGTAGTACTTAGAGCACGGGGTTGTAAGACAAGGTATTAATTTTGTTTTATTTATCGATTGCACCCAATTTTTTTTTAATTTGTAAAAAATCGAATAAATTCATTTAATCCCTTATTAAGTTTTATTTTTTGCCATTATTGCATATAAATAGTTCTTAATTTATAGGACACCAAACTTTAAAAAATTTTACGTTTTGTAAGAAAATTGAAATGACGCGTTAATTTTTGTAGTTCAATTTATCGATAACTATCAAAATCATGACTTCTCTAAACTTTCGGAATGAACTTTTGAATAATTTTAATTGTGAGTTGTGAGTTGATATTATACAGCCTTAATGTCTGACTCATATGCCGAAATATTCATACGGCATCGTTTGTAAACATCAGCAAGTTAATCATGTTTGAATTGCTATGAAGTGTCGCGATGATGTCAAAACGTGTAATGAAACTATTTTAATCGAAAATACTGTATATTAATTTCGATATAAAGTTTTATCAAGGCCCCTCTTCGAAATATATGTTTGCTTTGGTGGGTACGTCCAGAAGGTACCTTACGTCGACTAGCTTTCAAAAGAATAATTCAGTTGATATTAGTACCAGTAAAGTGAAAAACGAAAAACAAAGACCAGTCAGTTGTGAGTTTTACTGAGGCCCTTCATATGGGGCCTCAGTATTGTATTTGTGCAGACGAAAACATTTTCTTACCCCCATTTTTTAAAACTTTTTTTTATGTTTCCGATCATGAGTCCGAAAATGCAAAAAAAGATTTTTTTCTGGGCGTCTGTGTGTATGTATGCTGGCACGATAATTCTAGAACAAAAGTTTTGATTGACTTACGGTTTTGATTTTCTTGAATAATTCTAACTTAGAACCCTATTGATTTTTAAAATTTTCAGTTTATCCTAACTACTCTAATATCAATTTTCTTAAAATCCGCCTATGCAATTCTTATGTGACAATTTTAGGAATTCAACAGCTGTTGATAGTAAAGCTGAAATTTCTAAGGCGGGTTGCGACCTTCATACTTGCAGCCAGCAATTTTGAAGGCTAAATTAGTCGCCAAGCCTGCCAATTTATGAAAAATATATAAGCAGTTTCTTAAAAATGACTTTTTTATGATGGTGCTAATTTAAGGGTACTACTATTTCGCCCCTAGCCACAAAAACACCTTTATCAAATTTACTGGCTCTCTGTCGCAACCCCATAGAATAATTAACCGGCCATTTTATTCAAAAATCAGAATAATGCTTAGCTGTGCCTGTCAAGTATCAAGATGACAACTGTGATGTGTGAATGGCTCTTAAATATCAAATTATTTAAAAATGTATGCTTCTTTTGATATTTATTGCAAATAATTTGTAGTGTATTTCAATTCAGGCTTTCCATAAATAAAGGTACAGCAAGACAGGTAATATAATGTTCTTATACAAAGCCCTATTTATTATATTTAAGAGAGGTAGAAGATAATGCTGTTTTTTTTGTAGATAATTTTAATTATACGATTTTGAATTACATATTCAACCAGCGAATTGTAAATAATAATTAGTAAACTCCTAGTCATAAATTTCCTCAATTCATAAAATTTAAAAATGAATCTTCTTACTATGGGATTTTAATGACGTAATGTGATTAACCCATTTCAAATATTGATCAATTATGATACCGAGGTATTTTGTTGTGATTTTCATTTTAATTATAAAGTTGTCATGTATTTGTATGTTGAAAAAATAGCTTTGTAAATTACTAGGCTCTCTATGGATCTACTTTAATACAAAAATAGTTTTGTGGCTATAAGTTGCTATAACCTCATTGTCGCAAAACTATTAATAATTTAAACATAGTAAGTAGTAAGACGAGGTAAAACGAGGGGTAAAATAACAATAAATTAAGGGTAATAATTAAAAATGGGCAGGTTTAAAGAGTATTATCACAAGAAAGTATATCCGTTATGTTTATTTATCAAGTACTGTTTGAGGTTACTTTTGAATACATTTATTGTTGTTTTTTTTTTAATTTCTGTTGGCAGTCTATTAAATTTTTTAAACCTTTAACAAAAATTTTAGTTTGGGAACTTTTAGTGATGGCTTGCCGTACATGAAAGTAAGATTAGCTTCTTGTATTATAAATGTGATATTGCGAATTATATTAAATTTTTTTCTAATAGATCTTATGCGATGGTACTATGTCATTTTTATTTTATAAATAAATATCAGTCATGTACTAAACATAATTCTGAACGGAAAGTTAATTTATTTCTTTTAACATAGTTGCAATACTCATCCTTCTGTCCTTCATTAATAGTATAAATAGGCGAAGTAAGGAGCCCAAATATTTTACATGAGCAGGCTTAAGAGGTAAAGGGACCAATTATTATTGGATAAATTGCTCGAACAGGTTTTTAAATCCTAATCAAAAGGCGATATAGAATGGTTTTAAAAATCAAGGCTTGTAAAAATCATCACATGGTTTAACCTACGTAATGCCAATGCTTCACAAAACAACAAATTCAACGTCCTAATACTACTGTCGGCTTTCGGTCTTTTGTTCCAAGTTAAATCATTTCTCGTTTTTGTAACGTTACGAGTTTATCCTTATGGGCCTCAGTCTCGATATGGTGGAAACCACCATTTTAGCGTCTCTCGAATTTGCGATAGAAACATAAATCGTATTGAAGGTATTATTGCAGTCCGAGTATATCGAAAAAACCAATTTTTAGTTTTTCTTATAATTTCTTTGAAAACTAATCGTCTGCTTAAAATCTTTGTCACAACGACGTGGTATTAAAATATGTTTTAAATAAAAATTTCTCTAGACAACTTTCATTAAAAACTTTGAATTCCAATTTGTGTTTTTGTGTGATTGTTTTTTACAATTAATTAAACCTTCTTTTTAATTATTTAATATTCAGTTCAACTAATAAATTAAGATTAGCTTTGTAATAATAAATTTAAAATATTTCTCGTAATTTAAATAAACCGTTACTTTTAGAGGTAAGTTAGTCGTAAATATTTAGGGAATGGGCATACCGTTTAAATGGTTTTGTGCTAGGAACTATATTGTGTAATAATACTAGTCTCCTGTCAATTTATTACACAGGAGAATGTTTTTCGTAACATGGGACTATGTTTCCTCCAATAAATAACGTCAATTACGAGTTATTTTATATAGCTTCCTCCTGTATTCAAAATATGTTTTTTTTGTAGGTAGTGCTTCGCAATGGCACCCAAAAATAAAACAAACAAAAGAGAAGATATACTAAAACAAAACAAAAAATTGCTAAAGGTATGAAACACTTAAAAGAGATCATAAAAAAAAGGAATTGAGATAAAAAAAAAGGGCACAAGAAATTTAGTCAAAGATATAAATCGTCGTATTGTACAACCCATCGTTCAAAGAAAAAAGAATTGAAAAATATGTGATAATTCACCTTTATATGATACAATCTAAATTATTAGTTTTAAGTATCATAAGTTTAATAAGTGATTACTTAGTCCAAAATACCCCAGCTTGGTTAATAATAAATCATGATTTACTTTCTCAAACGATTTTTCAAAATCGGTATAAATAATAAAATTTACTTGTAATTTATTATCAATGTTTTCGATAAATTTACTAGAAAAACTTAAAAGATTTGTTTCAACTGATCTTTTTCTACAAAAACCATGTTGTTCAACATATATTGGTGATTTCAAGCTACAATATAATTTTTCATGAATGATGAATTCAATAATTTTTGCTATACAATTAAGTACTGCTACCGGTCTATAATTATTAACAAACTTCTTATCTCTATTTTTAAAGATTGGTGTAATTCTGGTGAACTTACATTCAGTTGGATAAATACCAGACTTGAACGACTTAATAAATATTAATGATAAAGAATAGAGTAAACAGTATCTGCAGCCTTTAATACTATAACAGGGAATGTAATCAGGGCCAGAGGATCTCTTTGGTTTTAGTTTTTGATAAGCCCTTATCTGCAGCCTTTAATACTATAACAGGGAATGTAATCAGGGCCAGAGGATCTTTTTGGTTTTAGTTTTTGATAAGCCCTTTCTAGGTCTTTTATTGAAACTTGATTAAAGTAAATATTATCAAAAAAATTATTAGATAGTACCTCAGATTTTTCTTTTATCTCAGCTAAATTGTAAAAGGAATTATTTTCGTATACTGAGCAGAAATATTCTGCAAATTCACCTACTATTATTTTGGGATCAGAGACTTCTCTATTTTGAACATCGAAATGTTTTACCTCGGAGCTTATTTTGTTTTATATTCTTAACAAAATTCTAAAAAAGTGTTGAGTTCTCTCTTTTATTATTTTGATTATCCAAAAGGTAACTATCATAAGCTCTTTTTATTTTTACTTTAGTATCTTTTTTTTTTCGTATAGTTTTTTAAATACGTTTCTGATTGTTTTTTATTAAATTTAAGAACTGCTATATCCATAATATTATAAATTACTTTATAAAAATATGCTACACAACCATTAACATTCTCAAATTGACCTAAATGGGTCCAATTAATAATCCCTTAATAGTTCATAAAGTAATATAAAATTTGCTTCTTTAAAATTATATTTGTTTTCTAAATTATTGGTAACAATATTGTAAAAAGCTTCCTTTAATCTAAACTTTAACTCCAATGCAGGATGCCGTATAGCTTTGTTAACTAAGGGTGTTGATTTACCTCAATTTTTACGGAAAAATTGCCCTGGGGCCCTATCCTCGGCAATCGTTTTCTAAACAACGTATACGCTTTAGTAACATGCGAGCTATTCGCAATTCTCGACATTCGTTTTAAAAGCGTGTACGTTTTTAAAACGGGTGTTTTACAGCGAGCGGAATTTTTCACAGGTTTGTCATAAAACGTGCATGTTTTCAAGGATTTAATCAATGTCACTTATATGTCACTTTTAGGATGATTAATAATATTGATTGATTTTAACAAATTTTACTTTTTATTAATACTTACAAAAGTATCTAATTTATTATAAATATGGTTTGCAGTACTAAAAAAGTCTAATAGCTGAGAATTTCTTTTAATTAATACAATAATTAGTACAATTAGAAAATTTGGAAGATAAGAATGCTAAAAGCAGAGATTTACCTAACTTGAAGCCACTTCAAATCGTACACTTCTTTGAGAAAATAGGATTGGAAGGGTCGTTATAGGCATTGACACATTGCCTTAGTGCATTGGCGACAGAAGGGGACACAATAGATCTTTTAGGTCGCAGTGTATTAACACCCCATTCTCAACATAACATAAAGATTCAGACATGCAGAGGCAGAATCCAATTTTTTAATTTAATGGATATTGAATGATTATTTTTTATATTTTACCGTGTAAGAATTTAATTATTGTATGTTTAATTTATATAATAATTTGCTTGCGGTTTCTTGCAAGTGGTAGTTCAAATCTCTTCTATATCACACGTTGTTTCCAGAAATTTTAACAATTTTGTAAAATTGCCACAAGATATTAAAGAACTGAATGAGATTAGCAAAGTTTTTAAGTTAATTTTGTATCGTAAAAACTGGTTTTATGACGTACGATTTTCCTAGAATTATAGGTTACATTGACAGCACCCGTATAGCTGTTTTTCCGCCAATGATTAACGATTCAGTTTATCCTGAACATTGATACATTATGTGATTAGAAAAAATCATCATTCGATAAATTTACAATTGGTTTGTTGTAATTAAATTACATAATCCTTATTTTTTTATGGCCTGCACATTACTTGAATTCAGCGATATAGACAGTTTACAGTGATGACAGATATATTATTTGCTTGTTAAAAACGTACACGTTTTAAAAAACGAATGCTGATCGAACGCCAGTCAAGAATATAGATTTCAAAAACTACTCGCTTTTCAACCACTCACTTTCGAAAACGGTTCGTTTTTTTAGCGATTGTCGAGGATAGCCGCCCAGGATTAAGTGTAATGTTCTATTATCTACGTTTAAAATGTTATTATAAGATTTGAGGTTATATGAGGCCACTAAAGTTTGTATTGTATTGCATAAACGTAATTAATATGTAAGTTTGTTTAAACAAATTTTTATAACACAAAAAAACTAACAGTTTAGCTAAAAGTAATTTAAAAGTTAAAAAACAAACAAATGATATTTCTACTTTGACACCAAAACTTTTTGTTATTCAATGTTTTATTGAATCAAGCTTTGTCAATATAATAAATATTTTCCCTCATTGCGAATTGCGATGTCTTTAAATTTCCTTTAAATATTTTCTATGACCAACAACGATTTCCTTTTTTTTTTAATAGAGCACTATTACGGCTTCTCTTACCATAACGAAAATTTTGCGGCCTCATCTACTGTATACCCTGGAAAATGTTCGTATACATTTTTTATTAATTTTTAAAAAGTTCACAAGAAAAACAATAAATCAACCAGTTACTCTGTAAAGCCAACAAAATATAACTTCCATGAATACGATAATGCATTATTATAATTCAGAGTATTATGCTGTATTGCATTTTATTGATAGTTAAAAACTGAAAGAGAAAACCTTGGTGGAAGGCATGTGGCAACGCACTACTACAAGTTGAATCAGACAGGTTAGTTCAGATGTTAGAAGTAACATTTTTTACGTACATCTCGGCTCGATTTTTATTTAAAAAGGTTTAAATACGGTATAATATAGTGTTAAGCAAAAATTAGGTATGACAAACATTTTGTTTTTATTATTTTTATAATAAAAGTAATTCATTTAATATATGACAACTATGTTACACATTTCTAAAATTTTTGACTGACTACAATAAACGTCCAATTGTGTAGGTCTAATAGTCTTTGAGTAAAATATCTGTGACAGAGAGACGGATGGACACTGATATGATTCCAGAACTCTTTTTGTTTTCCAAAACCATTAGAGGCAGTTAAACTAGAAGACATTTGATCATACATTCATTTAATTCCAACATAGGTTTAACAGGACAAAATAATATTATTGATGATGTAAAAGGTTAAAATGGTGATTTTGCTTTAGAGTGGGAATTTTAGGAAAAAGGGAAGAAAAAGGTAAAAAGAAAGGAAATATAGAAAGCGGATCAAGAATTTGGGGCTATCTATTTAGTTTAATAGTTTTTTATTAAAATATTAAAGCCTGTTAATGTTTTTAAATAGTGTACACATATATTGTAGACCGTTAGTAAAGTTTTGAAAAAACGAAGCATTTGCTGATATATTTTTAAAGAAATATCTATTTTTTTTAAATAAGAATTGCAAAAAAGATGAAAAAGTTTATTATGTAATACTAGACTGCTATTTTTTCAATGAACTTAGTATTGCTTCTTTCTCTCAAAACTTTCATTTGTATTGCGGAAGGTAATCAATTTTTTCTAAGACAAAACTAGTTTTCTAAATAAATTTAAAGAAACCAATAGCTATAAAATGATACTTTAATAAAATAATTATTAAAACGAAAATACCACTTATTTCTTCAATAAATTTAATTGGGTTACTTTATGTTAATTAAATGTGATAAGTACAAATAAGAGTAAATTAAATTATTTTTCAGAAATTCTGATCTCCAAAGTAAACGACAGAAAAGTTACAAACAATTTATCTGTTTCCATGCGCTAACAAATCTGAGAGAAATGGATATCGTTATATTATTCGTAATCTCTATTGTACTATAAAAGCAACTTACACGTCGACTTCAGTCTAACTAAGTTGGCAGTTAACTGCAATTAGCTTTAATAAAGTTAGGCAATTCGCACGTATACCACGTAGTTTATGTAGACCCACGAAGGTAAAAAAAAACGTTGCAGTTTCATAACAATTGGATGAAGCAGAAACTTACATAAACCTGTTTTAATGATGTACAGAGTCCGAAATATGGGATTTATAATGTATGTAACTGCAACTATATGAATTTTGGGCTGAAGATTGTTTTTTAACACTTAAAACAAACATCGAAAAATTTCTCTTATATTTTCTTCGGTGTCGACGTTTTTATAAGTAAAACTCCGCACGTGCTTCTTTTGAACTGCAGGCACTGCAGAAGCCTTATTCTCGAATATTTTCTCCATTTCCCATTTCTTATCTATTTTCTACCTTCTCTTCGTGATCGCCTCTTCACTTTCACTTTCGGAACTTGTTTCATATTCTGGTACATCTCCCATATCGTAACGTTGCAAAGAAACTTAGAGCACGAGTCACTTAACCTTACTTCTCAGAAACTAATAAAAACACGCCAAGTGCGTAGCGCGTATACAAACACAAACAACTTCAGAACAGCAGAATAAATAACAATACTACAGCAAAAATTCAGACGTTTGTGCTAAATAAATCCTAGAAGAAATACAGCAACTACTATTTTAATATACTAGCCCGAAAGCAACCTATAAACCGACCTAAAAACATAATAGGTACTACTTATTTGATGTACATTTTCAAAATTATTACCGACTACTGCATACTGACCATTTACTAATTCTTACTGACCATTTGTAGAATTATTACCGGCTAATTCATACAAACATTTCATTAATTTTTACTGACCATTATAATCACAAAAGTGAACATAGAAATACAGGCCAAATATTAATTTTACTGCTTCAAAATTCAATGTTTACTCATCATATTTTATAGAAGTACTGAGTCTTTTACATTATTTTACTGATTGCTTGTAATATTATACTGTACATAATGAATTAAATACTGTTCAGTTAATTACAACCCTTTAATAAATACCTATGTGAAATAGCTATTTGTGTATTAAAAGCGGCAACGAACTTTTCACTCAAATTACATAAATTATTTTTCCTGCGAGCACATATTTTAAGAAATCACATAGTTAAAATGGAGAAATTTTACTTAATTTTTAAAACATTAAACGATGTGATAACTACATACTTGCAAATCATAAAGGTAATAGGGAGAAGGGTAGCTACTCTTGTACTAAAACGGATCACCCATGATACAAAAAATTACAGAGATATGATACTTAACGAAATTTCGTAGAGTTCGCGCATGACGTATTATGGTGTAGAATATGGTTGATCATAAGTAGATTAAAATTTATTTGCGCTCAGAAATGGCAGCTGCAGAATTGTCTTGTTTTCTAGTAGGTCTTGTAATTGTATTATCAAAACGTAGACAAGGAATAAGAAGGGCGTGGACTGTTTCTTTATTCGAAATACAATTAAATTCAAAAAAATAGATACATCTTACTTAAAAAAATAAGTATTTTGAAGCACAGTGGATTAGTTTTCATTTTTCTGCTTTTAAAATTTACCTTGGAAATAATTACACGAGTATCAGGTACTAGTGTTAAATTATTCTTAGATTTTTTTGAAGATAGTTTAAGTTCAATATAAGTTGAAAGTAATAAAAATGTTTGCATGGGGGATTTAAATCTAGATTTACTTATAAGTAAGAATACAGTTTTATATTGCTTGTCAATTCTCAGTGGCCTAAATATGAAACAAATTGTAACTGAAGCAGCTAGAATTACACTCACCTCAAGAACACTTTTTGATTATATTATCGTTAGTGATGATTTAAATTTAGTTCAGAATTGCAATAAAAATTTCCCGTGATCTGATTATAACATCGTTAACATTAGAGTAGAATGGGGCAAAAGTACGCACAGGGCAAAAGTCTGCAATTAAGCCAAAAATAACTGCAATCTGGCAACACGGTATGAACATACGCGTGGCGGTAATCCAGAGGGCCAGTGTGTTTTCAAATGCGGGTGAAACGACAGGCCGCCACCATGAGGTAAGTCAGGTTTTTAAACGTTTGCATGTAATTTTTACATTAGGCAGTTTAATATCATGTCAGCCTATTTATATAGTTTTGTTGACATAATGTGGTCTAGAGTACCCTTGGCATGTTAAGAGTTGTACGATATATTTGCATGCATGTACGCTAATGTCATACCTTTGGCGGGAAATTTGAAACTTTTTAATACATATGGGGCAAATGTCCTTTTTGAGGGGCAAAAATTTTCGGACTTTTGCCCCATGCTATTTTATTTTGTTCTATTCTACGATTCTGTTTCACAGTTTCCAAATATTTGTTTTTGTTTTCAGAAACTATAAAAGAAAAACAGAGAATAAGCTTTGCACTAATGAGAAATTGAATGCAGCCAGAGATCTTATACGTGACGGTTATTCTATTCGAGCCACTGCTTTAGCGCTTGGTCTACACGAATGAACTTTGCGTAAGAGGCTACGTTCCGGACGTGGTGCAGAAAGTTTTGGAAGATTGAGACCGGTTTTTACCGCAGAAATGGAGCGGTTGCTGGTTCAACATTGCAAAGACATGGATGATAGATTTTATGGTCTGACTTTAAAATCTTTAAGAAAAATAGCTTACGAATATGCAGCATTGAACAACTTGGCTCATCTATTCGACAAAGACAAAAAATTGACTGGCAAAGACTGGGCATACAGTTTTGTTAAAAAATATGGCCTATCATTAAGAACGCCCAATCCAACTTCTTTGGAACGAATGATGGGTTTTAATAAAACTCAAATAAATATTTTCTTCGAAAACCTGGCCAAGCTTTATAAACAGCACAAATTTCCCCCTGGTTTAATTTATAATATGGGTGAAAGTGGAATTTCCACAGTCCATAATAAAGTTCATAAAGTTGTAAGCACCAAAGGAAAAAAACTAATTGGAAAAATATCTTCTACTGAACGTGGTCAGCTAGTCACCATTGTTTGTGCGATGAGTGCCTCAGGCAGTTTTGTTGCTCCAACTATCATATTTCCGCGGAAACGAATGAAAAATGAGTTGATGGATGGATCACTTCCACAGTTCTTAGGAACGTGCTCTGATTCGGGTTATAGCAACACCAGCTTATTTATTGATTTCCAAGAACAGGTTCGAGCAGATAAGGAACACCCAGTGTTGCTAATACTGGACAACCATTCATCCCACCGCTCATTGCAAGCTATATAATACTGCAAAGACAATTTCATACATTTATTAACCATCCCACCTCATAGCAGCCACAGGCTGCAACCACTGGACCGGTGCTATTTTAAGACGTTGAAAGTTTTCTAGTGGGAAAAATGTCCGATTTTGCACTACTTTACTTTTTTAGAGTTTCTGTTCCTTTTGTTAATGCATTTTGCGAAATGCATGTTTATATGTTATAAATAAATGTTGCTTTATTGTTACACACAGTTGGTTTTTATTCATGTAATATATGTGGTGACCAGGTGTATTCAAGTCTTAAATGCGTCGTTATGCCCCATGATATTCTACCTTTGAAGGTCACAAAAAAAAAAACATTTTTAAAACATATAGAGACTTTTCAAATTTAAATTTGCATGCTTTTAGTGAAGGAGTAAGTTTATATAATTGGGACAGGATCTATATTATTAAAAATATAGACAATAAAATTTAATTTCTAAACGACAATATAATAAATATTTTCAATACAAATGCTCCACAAAAAAAGTCGCGGTTCACTAGATAATTTTCACCCTAATATAAAAACTATGATGTCTCTTAGATATAAAGCTTATACAAAACTGGAAAAAAGGTTTACCTTGAAAGAAAATTACAAAGCGTGAACAACAAAAACAAATGGAAGGTTCTGAAAGACATGGATGTAATGGGTAGAAAAGCAATAACAAATTCTAAAGGTTTAAGTTATACTACCGATTCTGATATTATCAATTCATTTTTCTTGATTGTGAATGGCACTATGCAAGAGCCTCACGAAGCTGCATTATAGTTTTAAAAAAATAATTTAAAACAGGTCTTTCCTGCAAAATTTAACTTTAAAACTATTAGCGAGAAAGAAGCAGTAATATTTATTTTAAAAATTAAAACTATGTAAGGGGTTTTCTCGCCACAGAGAAAACGTTTCCTTACGAATAGCGCTGGTTACGGGAGGCTCTCGAGTGCCAGATTTTTGGTTATGGTTTACTTTACAAACTCTCGAAACAGCGTCGAAAGTACTCGGGTAGCTACAGATGGAGATGAAAAATTCCAGGGGTCAAAGGTCACTTATATACAGGTAATAATAGGCCACGAGTAAAGGGCTTTAATCGTTGCTTGGGCTGGTACAGAATTTATCACTAGCTGAAATACAAGCAGAAAATAAAGTATAGAATTAATAATCAGTAATACGGCAAGTTAACATTGACACATATATTGTGAATAACTATTTACACATTAAAAATAAAAAATATATATATATATTTCAACGCCCACTCTCGTTGCGATGATAGTCAATATAACCTTGAACAAAAAAAAACAAAAAAAAACAAAAAAAAACAGAAAAAACGGACAGTATTGAATCCCGACTAGTGTCAATCAGACGTCAACATTGAATTAAAATAAAATAAGTGTTTCGGTCGCAGGAAAAATTAACTTGTCGGTAATTAAACTAAAACATAATTTTCTATTTTGGTAAGGGAAAATTCTAAGAGCGGTCGTAGCAAAAATTAACTATTTAACTGTCGCATCGGGAATTAATTTCAAATGTACTTTACTATTTCGGTAAGGAAAAATTATCTATACGGTCACAGAGAGTGCGAGTAGATAGGATCGTGAAAGAACTACTTGTAGTAAATATTCGGAAAGGGAAAAAAAATAAATGTATTATCCCTATTATTCCAGAATGAGCTGATTGTCATTACGAGCCCGCTCAGACAGGGAAATGAAGCTATTTAAGATTTCTTTAATTTGCAATTTGCACGAAAAAATAAAGAATACAAAGGAAAAAAGAAAACTAACACATAAAACATGAAAAAAAAAAGAATCTATCGCGGATAGTACCTAATCCAAGAATGAGCTGATCGTCATCCCTACTTATTTATAACGCGGCACTTACTAAACAAAAGTATTTTTCAATAACATCAAAATAACAAACCAAAGTCACCTAAACCTTATTATGAAAGAATTCGAACTTATCTGCAACATCTAGACATTGAGTTTCCTGTAATGTTGCCTTTAGATCTCGATCACCCTCCCCCTTGGACAATCAACATACCTCAAATCAATACTGATCTACACGAATTTAATAAAACACATACCAATCTTTCCATCATAAAAGCTTGTCTGACCTCAATATTAAATAAGCACTACAATAACGCCCAGAAACTTTTTACGGACGCTTCTAAAAGTAATGTAGGAGTTGGCGCTGCATTAGTTACACCCTTAAATACTTTTAAATTTAAACTTTCTCCAACTACCAGTGTCTTCTCCGCAGAACTTTATGCCTTATACAAAGCCATTCAATATGCAAACTCCTCTAATTATGTCTGCACTATAGTACTTACGGAGTCCTTGACCTCCATAGAAACAATAAAACAAATATATCCTCAAAACCAAATTGCAAAAATGATCAAAGTTTGAACTACTACGGGCTCAACAACACTCCAGGACTGTTAGTATCATTTGGATACCATCGCATGTCGGCATTGATGGAAATGAGGAAGCTGATCTCTGTGCGCGTAGTGCGATAACGAGTGCGGAATCTGAAATAGTAATCGGGAGTGTACCAAGTGACGTTAAAGGCTATTTTAAAAGTAAAATTTTGTGTAGGTGGTCTCGAGAATGGGAACATTCCCAATCTAAATTACGGTCTATTAAAGAAAATGTATTGCCTTGGAAACCTGTTACGAATAATCGGAAAGTGCAGACGATTCTTACCCGCTTACGACTGGGTCACACTGCACTCACTCATTCATATCTTCTGAATAAGACTGATCCTCCTCGATGTGAAGAATGTGATGTTATACAAACTGTTAACCACTTTTTACTGGATTGTCCTCAATTTAATATCCATCGTATTACCTATAAGATCCCAAATGACAGAAGCGTATTGTTAGGAAAAAACTGTCCGTGGAATGATATTGTTGCGTACTTAAAATTCATACAATTGTTCCATAAAATAAAGTATTGTTCTGTTTTTTTTAATGTAACATAATGTAACTTGTTTAGTTATAATTGTACCGTCGCTAGTCACCTTTTGGTGGATGCGACTCATTTTTGAAATAAAAAAAAAATAAAATCAAAATTTAATTCCCGATTTAACCTACCATAAAGAAAAGTTTAATTTCTTAGGTTAGACTAACTACCAAATGTCTAAACCATCGGTATTACAATTTTAAAGAACTAAATCCTATCATTTATTATTTAAATCAAATTCAATTCCATTTAGAGAAACGATATTCTATTTTTAAAGAGCTGACTTCTAATATTAATTAATTAAATCAAATTAATTTACCGGTCTGAGACCAACAAGAAGAAAAGTTACATTCCTTAAATCTTTTTCACAACAATATCTTTAAAAACGGTATTATATTTGCCAAGAAATAAATTTTAAAATTTATTAATGAAATCTACGATATCTTTTAACTCAACAATGATTTAAAATGTTCCTAATTCCATAAGATAATTCGTTTTTTAAATTAAACTAAATGCGGTCTCAATATAAAACGTTTCTTCTATAAATAATTGAAACAAGGTTTTTCACCTAACGAATTTATAAACACTATACGAAAAAGTTATCAACGGCGGACCTAATTTTAAATGCGACTTCTACTTTTAACTGGCTGAAATCAAGTGCTTTTCCAAATTCTTTTAATTCGCGACGAAAGCGAGAGAAATTCCCACCCACGACCAGTACTACCGCGCATCGATATTTCGATCGGCGGTGCGCAGCTGTTCCAGGAGCGCGCTTATTATTTATTAAAAATTATAGATTAAAATAAAGTGATCAAGGAAAAATTGACTTCGTTACAACTAAAGCATGTGGTCTTAACCACATTAATATAACTCTCATACATTTTTTATGCCCTCATATCTCCTTCCGCATTTAACTCATGAATTTTTGCTTATTAAATTCCGTGTTTCCCGAACTGTTGGAAATATGATTTGATATCTCATATACCGAAAGTTGGTTGTCCCTCTGAATTAAAAGACCTTCGCCCAATAACGGTACTCCCAACACTATCTAAGGAAAGGCAATCTGATTTCAAATAAAAAACTTTTAAATTAATGTAATATTCTACCAACTGTTCAATCTGGGTTCAGAGCGAGATTTAGTTGTGGGAGAGCACTACTCAACATTACAGATGATATATTTACTGAATTAGACTTAAATATGGTGCCGTAATATAATTAGATTACCGTAAATCCTTTGACGTAATCAACTACGAATTGTTATTTGCCATATTTAACTTCGTTGGTCTAAATCACAATGCAGTAAATCTTTTCAAAAATTACTTTTAGAATAGAACGCAGATAATGATCTATCAAGGTCAAATATCAACTTATGGTTTTATAAAAAGAGGAGTACCCCAGTGTTCAATACTGGGCCCTTTGATATATTCGATTTATAAAAGCAATTTTCCGACTGTTTTTAGTGACTTAAAACTTCATATGTATGCTTGATAAAAAGTAATTTGAAGAAGCTAAAGGTGCTATAAACTCTGAGTTGTCGGCTTTAATATCTGCTTCTGAGAGACATGATTTGATTATTAATAGCACAAATTCGAATGTAATTTTAATTGGGAACATTATCTTTGCAGAGCTGGATATTAAAATTAGGAAGGTACCTTTAGATGCTGTTCACAAATGTAAAAACTTAGGAGCTGTTATTGATAACAAATTACGCTTTAGTGATCAAGTTTCTCTAATTTTGCAAAAAAAGCATATGGCAAATTGAAAATGTTATACCCCAATAGACACATATTAAGTTAATATATAAAAAAACTACTAAGCGATTCGTAAGTTTTCTCACACGCTAACCACGGTGACTATATCTATAATTCGTGTCTGATATTAATAGACAGCAAAATTACAAAACTCTTGTCTGAGGCTTATATACGGTATAAGAAAATTTGATCCAATTTCACATATCATAGAAAAGACTCATTGGCTCAATATGAAAACATACGTATTTTTTACTCACGTTACTTCATAAGGTTTAAAATAAATGGTGTCCCACCTTATCTAACTGATAAAATCAAATATCGGTTTGAAATTCATAATATAAATACGAGGGCTGTCTTTTGAGTTTTGCATACCGTGCATTAGAGGTGTTACGAATCAAACGGCTCTAATAAAAATAAACGCCTTTAGTTAATCTCACTTCCAAGTTTTAGTCCGATTCATAGAGTGCTGTAGTTACACCGAATTTTCAAAGTTGACAAGCTATTCAAGAAATGGATTTATACCGAGGAAATTTTCGTGCCATAAATTTTTACAACTTTCGAAGACAATTATCTCAACAACACTGCCTCGCCCAATTGGTTTCTGTTTTCGATAGTGATGCACCACATCAATCGACAATTTCTCGTTGGTATGGAGAATTTACACTAGGACGGGTTAATCTTAGTGACGAGCCAAGAACAGGTGCACCTAAATCGGTAATCACCCAGGAAACCATTGATGCTATGCGCAGGCTCATCGAGAAAGATCGGCATGTGACATATCGCGAGATTGAAGCATCGTTAGGGATTTCAAAGACCTCAATCCAAAAGATTTTGCATGAAGAATTGGGAGTAAAAAAATTAGTGTACCGTTGGATACCGCAACTGTTGACCGAAGAACAAAAAGAAGCAAGGGTAAATTTGTGTCAAAAAACTCTGGATCGCTTTAATGCTGGAAACTCTAAAGACGTGTACTGCATCGCAAGTGGTGATGAATCATGGATTTACTTATATGAACCTGAAAATAAACGCCAATCATCTGTTTGGGTTTTCCAAAGTGAAGACAAGCCGACAAAAGTGATCCGTTCTCGAAGTGTGTCTAAAAAGATGGTCGCAACATTTGTCTCTAAAGCAGGTCATGTTGCAACAATTCCTTTGCGAGAGCAAAGAACTGTTACTGCTGATTGGTATATAACGATTTGTTTGCTAGCAGTCATCGGTAAGCTTCGGGAAACCAACCCCAAACGACGAATCATCCTCCATCAAGACAATGCAAGTGCACACACAGCTCGCAAAACAATTGCCTTCTTCGAGCAACAAAATGTTGAGTTGTTAGACCACCCTCCTTACAGTCTCGACCTAAGCCCTCTTTCACACGAAGAGACTGTATGCAAGATACGCGTATCCGAGATTCAGGCTGACCATACATTCAAATGGACCTTTTCACACGGTACGAGCGACGCATACAGTATCGCGATACAGAATTTCTGCATCCCGGCACCTTCAGCCGCGGATGGTGAATGCGTATGCCGCATACAGAATTACTATTACGATATATGGACCTTTTCAGACATGGATACTTTTGCAACGAAGATTATATCATAGGCGTAGGAATTTTTAATGGTAGGTATCCTGAATGCATTTAGTTTAATCAATTAAATTGTATGAGAAAACAAAACTTTAAAAATTATGTTTAACGATTAAATTAGATGGACAAAGATTTCTTTTAAAATTATTTCAAGGATAAAAAATTAGCCTAAACTACAAAATTTTATATTTTTCACGTCTTCTTTACGCATGTATGTCCAGTCTTTTAATATTAAAGAAATGTACTCTCCAGATGCCTTTACGTCAAACTCGTACATTTTTCTTGATTAAACAACATGAATTTGTTTCAAATTGATTTATGAGTTTTTACTTTATTCATTGGAATATTGTTTAGTATTATCTATTTGTTTATTGTATGTCATCGGCTTGAACTACCAGGTTTATTTCGCCTCGTGTTCTGTGTAGGCTTTGTTACTGTTTCCCAGCGCCACTTTAGGAACAGCACTGTTAATTAGAACCCAACAGTGAATGGTCGAGTGGGGAATCCTACCAAGGCATCAGAATTAATTTTAAATAATTAAATAGAAAAATCCCGGCCAACGGTGGGATTCGAACCCGGGACTCTTGGATCCACGAGCAGAGACTCTACCACTGAGCCACCCACCCCCATTATTATCTATTATCTACACTATCCGTCGAAAAACCTCTAACCCTGTATGTTTTGCACATATTTATTTTTCCAATAAAATTAAAGTTGACAGATGTAAAACACTAAAATTTGTTAAAAGTTCTGGTCTTCTAGAATATTATACGCTTTTTGTAAATAAATTCAATATAAACATCAGAACTAAATAATTTTAAAAGACATTCTGATTAATTTGTTATACTTTTATTACTCTTATTACTAAGCGCCATAAAGTAGTGATGGAGAATATAGTTTTAGACACCGAAAAATTTATTAGTTTGGTGTAGCCTAATCCCTGTTTATGGGAACCAGGACACACAGATAACTTTTTCTTAATATACAATGTCACAAATAAAGTGCGCGTCATATGGGATGTTTCTTTTCTAAATTATGTTGATAAATTTTTACTTTGCCATCATTTGTTGCTTCAAATGATAATGAATGATATACCAGAATATAATACACTTTTCTAGATCCATAATTCAAAAATCAATGCACGGCACTGCGACTATTTTAGTACTGATTAAAGAGATGCGTGAATTCGATACAGCAGCCCAAGTTTTCGACTGCGATTCTGTATCTCGGATACGTGTATCTGGGATACAGTATCTTTGTGTGAAAGAGGGCTAAGTCCTAACGATTTTTTTCCCTTTCCGTAAATCAAGAACGCACTGCGTGTGCTACGGTTCCAGTCACCAGAAGATGCAGTTGAGGCATTCAAAATAGCCATTGAAGCTGTGACACCTCAAAGACTCTATTCTCGAGATCATTGGAAAATTTTCCTATGGGAAAAGATTCCACTACTTATATTCCCATGGTAATAGGTTATACAATTTTCGAACTTGTCGGAATAGACATTCCCATGAAAATGGTAATTTCACGTATGTATGATATTAAGTCCATGAATATTTCAAAACAACCAATAATATTAAAGATATTTTAAAATTTACTGTTGGCATTATTTGTATTTGTTGTAGTTTTTGGGTAACCGAGCCTCCGCGCTGGAGCAGGTGCCATGCCGAGCAATCGCTAGCATGACCGAGGAACAAGTGAACATATTCGATTATGTATAATTAAAATTTGTCGAATTATTCTTAGTTTTTCTTTTCTCATGTTGAAAAAAGAAAAAGTAGCTTTTGTATGGAAGAACAACGAAAGTTTCGAGAATTTAAGAAATTCTTTCGTTAACGGAAATAGGTAATAAAATTTTCGAAAAGGTTTTATTAAATTTACTACAAATTTCTCAATTTGTGTTATTTACCAGTCCCTTAGCAGCTGCCACAATTTCTGATTTAAGAAAATCAGTTCATACAGTTTCTTAGTGAAAGAGAAGTACCCCAAAAAAATATTTTAACTACAATTTCACCAAAAATCCTAGATATCCAATAATTTTTGGTTATGTCTTAGTCTTTCGCCAAATTTTCAACTTTAATGCGCAAACTCTAGTTCAATTCCCATTGGAAAACACAATTTTCAATGCTCATAAACAGGGGAATATTTTCCCATGCTTCTCATTGGAAAATATTCCACCGCTTATGTCGAGAATACGAAAACAATTCCCATGGGAAAATTTTAATAAAAGTCAAGAATCGACTCCCAGAAGTAGAATAACTGCTTTCAGAGCTGGTTCGAGCGCATGCAAAAGTGCATTAATCTTCGTGGAGAATACTTTGAAAAACAATAAAATGTTTAAACACTATCTGCTGTTTTATTCTGGATCTATATGCAAAACCTAAAAGACAGCCCTCGTACTAGAAGAAAAAATATTATTTCAGCCCCTCAACATTACTTCTCCTTATTTCAGAGATCCTTCAGGTATTTTAAAATAAACTTGTATAACCTACTACCAGACAATTTAAAAGCTATGTCAATGTCTCTACTAAAAAAAAAAAAATGTTTTTGAAACACTTTTCAAAGAACAATGTAATAAGTTTAAATAATTTCTTTTACTTCAGATAAGATCAAAAAATAAAATAAGTAAGTTTAATTTGTCTTGTGGAAGAACAGCTTTGCCAAACTTGCGCATATTAACCATGTAAATATGTTTTTGTGCCTATATTTATTTTTTTTTGTGAACTTTTTATTGGTTAATAAAGACATTTATAGTATATTACATTACGAGTGTGGAAAATCACTTTTCACACAAGTGATGTACAATATTTTTCCTACGACCACAAAATAATGTCATCAAAAAAATGTAAAACCAAGGTTATTATTACTATAATAATTAAAATGTATTTAAAAAAATAATCAACAATAATCGTATTTATTCAATTTTCATATTTTCTAAACAAAAAAAACTAAAAAAAATAAAAAAAAAATAAAAAAAAATTAAAAAAAACAAAAAAAAAATTCTGCCCCGACAGGATTTGAACCATAGATTGAACGCGGTCGAAAAATGGCAAAATTGATAAGTTCGACGTCCTAACCAGCTGAGCTAACAGCCCTTGTGTCAATTGAATGATCTAATCGGTTATGTATTTAACCAAAATAAAGAGCAAACATTATTTTAAAATTATTTTAATAATAATTGTTAAAGATAAATATCTAGGATCTAATTTACAACAATTTCAATAATTTAACAATCATATCGATTTTAGTATTAATATGGATATTACATAGATCAAAATAGAAATTAGCTTACAAAATAATATCAAAAAAATGTAAAACCAAGGTTATTATTACTATATTAATTAAAATGTATTTAAAAAAATAATCAACAATAATCGTATTTATTCAATTTTCATATTTTCTAAACAAAAAAAACTAATAAAAAATAAAAAAAAAAACAAAAAAAAAATTCGGCTCCGCCAGGATTTGAACCATAGATTGAACGCGGTCAAAAAATGGCAAAGTTGATAAGTTCGACGTCTAAACCAACTGAGCTAATGGGCCTTACGTCAATTGAATGATCTAATCGGTTATGTATTTACCCAAATTAAAGAGCAAACATAATCTTAGTTATTTTAAAATTATTTTAATAATAATTGTTAAAGATAAATATCTAGGATCTAATTTAAAACAATTTCAATAATTTAACAATCATATCGATTTTAGTATTAATATGGACATTACATAGATCAAAATAGAAATTAGGCGTTTGACATTTTTTGACAACTACTGCGGAAAGTAACATATTCTCACTTGGGTGGAAAGTAAATTCTTAGTCATACGCGTGTGATATAGGACACTTTCCATAGGACTATATAGTGTGATATGTGTCACTTTCCTAAGTGGTCGTAGGAAAATATTTTATTATTATTATTAATTGCTTTGCGATTTGCTGACATAACGGCTCTAAAAGTGCGCCGTCCAGTAGAGTCGGTGGAGAAAAGAGAATAATTTTTTTTTTTTAATTTTGACATATAAAGTGATATTTTTTGTAATCGTAGCGAGTGTCAAAACGATCTATTTTATTCAACCAGTTGAAGAAAGAAAGGTTGGCAATATATAAAAATAGATTTTGTCAGGAAACTTACGATTAGTAATTCTGGTTCCGTCGCCACTATAAACCATTTTGATTCAATCTAAATTTGCACAAAATCATCAAAACACTGTTTTACACGACACTGACATGACTTTATACCTGTCAATTTTTTTTAACTGACTTCAAAAAAGGAGAAGGTTCTCAATTCGTCGAAATATATTTTTTTTATGTATGTTAAGCGATAATTCTTTAGTACGTTGTCAAATTTCTGTAATTCTTTATTTGTTAGAAAGGGAGTACCTCAGGAGTAGTTCCATATGCAATTAATCAGTATCTAATGATCTTTGAGTAAATCAAAAATCTCAGCTTAGCTTAGTGCTACACTTTCGATGCAAATGAAAGGATCTATATTTCCTTGAGAAGGTGACAAATGCCATTCGCCCCATGCATTCTATGCACATTCTATGCTTATATAATATATTGACAAATAGGCTATTACTGCATAAATCTGTACAATGTTGATGTCGCCCTAATAAAATCATTGATTCTTTTTCTAATGTAGGCTTTCTCGCTCATATTAGAATCTTCAGCAGTAGCGTATGTAAACGGATTGCGTTGGGTTATTTTAAATGTGAAAATAGTTACTGCAAATTGATGAAAAAATACAAAATAATATTTTAAAGATAGGTATGTTTTTATTAAAATGAAAACAAAATATGATATTGTCATGTCAAAAAACATAATAATAATGCAAAAAATATTTTATTGCTTCTAAAATATTTAGGATTTGGAATTCTATAAAATATCTATACCTATTGAAAACATATACAATAGTAGAACTGAAGAAAGACATAAAGCATTTACATGAAAAAATATATCTAATATCTAAAACAAACCAATATATATTTACTCATTTAGCATAAGTAGAAGTATTTCAGGATATTAAAAAAATATACAGTATGACCCCCTAGGTTGGAATCATATGAAAAACTTTTTTATTATTAATTTTAGGAAAAAAACGTTATTCTTCATATAAAGTTCTGCATTATCTAAAACCTAGAATACAGTCATCAAATATCAAATTTTTCAAGCCGTATACGAGGTTTGTCAAAAAATATGAATTTGGCTCATGAGTAAAGTACGTTAATTTTTGAGAGAATCGAAAATTTTTATTAAGAAAATTGCAGAATTCTTCTCAAACATCAGGAAAAGGAAAGCAAATGTTTATAGTAGAGAAGAGAGAGAAAAAATTATGGATTACCGTAATTAGGTGGATCAATGCAAAATCTAAAAATAAATCTGATTTTTTAGATAGATCGGTGTAATTCCATATATAAATGTAATTTTCAATTCTAATCCAGTTTTCTTTATGAAAATTTTCGATTTTGTCAAAAATAAACGTACTTTACTCTTGAGCAAAATTCATATTTTTTGACAAACCTCGTATACGGCTTAAAAAATTTGATATCTGATAACTGTATTTTAAGTTTTGGGTCATGCAGGACTTTTTATCAAGAATAACTTTTTTTTGACGCCAATTGTGTCATTGTATGAAATAAAGAACTCTGAATGAATTTAGAAAAGCCAAACTACATGTACTTTCGCCAGGAAACAAAATTTCTAAAATCAAAAATTTTTTTTTTCTATAATACATTATCTAACAAATCAATTGCACAATTTTTTTTTACAAAAACCTACTAGGTCTAAAAGAAGTGGCTCAAAATGATGCTGGAATCACAGAACAGTAAATACAGGGTGTCCCAAAATTCCATGTACATAGATCTACCGTATGTTGGTGAGATCAAAATAAGTCGATTGAGCCAAAATTACCTATATCACAAAGTCCATCGTTTGCCTGTGAGGAAGCTTCAAAGTTGGAAGAAAATTTTAAATTTTTTTTAATAACACAAAAACACTTCGTTCGATTTTTATGAAATTTGGTGTGTAGCTATTTTAATTGAAGAGCCATTGTTCAAAGCAAAAATTACACCAACTGAAATTATAGAAGGGTAAAAACTACCCTAATCCTACCATAAATGACATCGTATTTTTTTCAGGGCCGCCTCTGTTCCCTAATTTTTTTTTGTGGAGAGCTGTTTTCATTTGTAGCATTTTTTCTTTCTTGCAAAAAACATGTCTCTCATGGTATTTGAGTAAAAAAAAATTTATGGACTGATGGTTAGTCACTTAAAATTTTCAAGAAAACTAAGTTGGCGGTTACTACTGCAACCCGAACAAGATTTTAACGTTATTACAATAAAACAATCATTATTAGGCAGAGGTATTTATTGAAAAATAACAATTCGAAAAGAAGGATAAATTTTTTTTACAATAAATGTTCAATATCGCCACCTCCTTCGTTCATGCAGATTTCAATTCGGCGCAAGAAATTGAAGTGTACCCTTCTCAAAATGCCTAGATCATTTCGCATAGAGTTCACAGCAGTTTGAATCCTACCCCATAATTGTTCAATGTTGTCGATAGGAACTTCATAAACTTTAGTTTTCAAGTGACCCCAGATAAAATAATCACAAGGATTACAGTCCGGTGATCGAGGTGGCCACTAAATAGGAGCATCCCGACCTCTGCCAATCCATCTTCCATGGTATTGTTCGTTTAAATAATCTTTCACAATGCGGAAAAAATGAGGTGGTGCACTATCGTGCATAAAAAACATGTCACGGCGTAAATTGAGCGGTAAATCTTTTAACAGTTGAGGCAAATCTTGACGTAGAAAATGCAAGTAACTGTCACCGTTAAGACGATCTGATAATCTAAATGGACCAATCAGGTGTCAATAATACCCATCCACACATTAATTTTAAACTCTCGTTGAAAGTGTTTCTCTTTAATGGCATGTGGATTTTCATCTGCGTAAACATGTTCGTTATGTGAATTTGTTATACCACGTCGTGTAAAGCATGACTCGTCTGTAAACAAAATTTTTCTGTGAAAAACTGGATCGGCACCTCTGTGCTCTTGAATAACTTGTAGAAAATGCAAATGAGACTCATAATCAGGAGGTAGGAGTTCCTGGATACTTTGAATGTGAGAGGGATACATAAGTTGTTCTCTAATTATTCTGTTGGATGTGCTTATTGAAATCCTACTTTGGCGTGCCAGTCGTCGGGTACTAATTTCGGGATTATTTTCAACTATTTCAAGTATTCCCTCCTCTGCAGCAGGAGTTCTAACATGACGAGGTCTTCCAGCATTATTTCTGTTCGGTTTCAGTTGACCAATTTCTCGAAGTCGTCTCTCCATAGAAGTAAAAGTCTGGTGATTCGGAATCTGTCGATTTGGAAATTTTTCATGGTATACCCGAACACTCTCACGGCAGTTGCCATTACAGAAACCAAGCACTAGCAACATATCAGTTTGTTCATTGAATGTGTACTCCATACCAACCACAAAATGTTTGAAATAACTCCTTCACAAAAACTTTAAATCGAAACAGAAAAAATACAATACATACATAAAATGAGTAGTATCGACAATTTTTACAGTTCTACAACATACATATCTGTCAAAATTATCAAATTATTTATTGTAACGTTGACAACCGCCAATTTAGTTTTCTTGAAAATTTTAAGTGACTAACCCTCAGTTCATAAATTTTTTTTTACTTAAATACCATGAGAGATACATGTTTTTTTCAAAAGAGAAAAATGCTACAAATAAATAAAGCAACCCACAAAAAAAAATTAGGGAACAGGGGCGGCCCTGAAAAAAAATACGATGTCATTTATGGTAGGATTAGGGTGGTTTTTACCCTTCCATAATTTCAGTTAGTGTAATTTTTACTTTGAACAATGGTTCTTCAATTAAAATAGCTACACATCAAATTTTATAAAAATCGAACGAACCGTTTTTGTGTTATTAAAAAAAATTGAAAAATTTCTTTTAACTTTGAAGCTTCCTCACAGGCAAACGATGGACTTTATGATATAGGTAATTTTGGCTCAATCGACTTATTTTGATCTCACCAACATACAGTAGATCTATGTACACGGAATTTAGGGACACCCTGTATAACGCTTTCTAGTGTTTTAAAATGAATAATTTTGTGTGGGCACTTATCACGTTCTTATTTTTTTTTTTTAATTTTCGTTATTTTTTCAATATGTTTTGTATACTTAACTGATTTTTTGTTCTAAACTGATTTCCGTGTTGTTCTTAAGGTAAATTTGGAACAAATAAAGAATAATGTATTTGGTTGTATTATTATTTTTTTCTTAATTATCTCAAAATATAAATTTTGGCACTTGTCACCTTTGTTACTTCCACTCTTCAATAATAAGTTTTTACGAATATCAATGCGTTGGTCTGTCTCTTATATTTTTGTCTTTTAATATTTTACGTATGTTTATTTTGAATTTTTCCTTGTCTTTTTTATTTTCCTGGTCATCGGTTTTCTATAAATTTTAGAACCATTTCATTTCTTTTTCTGTTAGCCTTTGATAAAATATAATTTTTTAAATAGATTTCGCTAAAGTTTTTAAATTTTGTCGATAGAAAAAAATTACATCAAATAAAAATAAACTTATTTGTTTAAATAATGTATGTAGTTTCACATACTGTATATTTTAAATAAATATACTGAAACATTTTTTGAATTTTAAAGCAACTACTTAATTTTCGTATGAAAAGAATAAATTCCAAGTTTAAACTATCACCATCAAATTAAAACAATAAAGATTTATGACCGACACATTATTATCATTGCTTACAAATTACTAATAGGTACGGCAAATATAGCTGATAATAATATTATTATCAACACTCACCTATTTTGTATGCGCCCAAGCTGATTAAAGGTTGTGTATTTTTCCAACCGATTTTGCTAAATATTAAAAAAAGCAAATGTAATAATTCATGAATTAGAAACAAATTTCTTTAAGATAACTAGTTTTTTTAAATTTAAAATGAAGAAGAATGAATTCTAAGAAAAATTCTGGAGTGATCAAAACCACATACATGTTTTACATGAATATTAATCCAAGAGCAGGGGCGGTTTCTTCATTGGTTCATTTGTGCAGTGAACAATCAGTTACATTTCATAAAAACACAATATTTTAAAATATATAATACAAAAAAAAAATTCAATTTTAATAACTTTATTGAGCGGGAGATTTTGGCGAGAAGCTGTGGCTTAAAAGAGACGTCAACACGTCAACAAATCCATAAAACAAAAAATGTACCTGCTTAAAATGACTTAAATCACTTTATTTTGCGCACAGCACACAGTGACGTCGCAAAATAAGGCAGGGCATTCGAATCTTTCCAATTATTATCATAAAAGATAAGATGCTATGACGATACTAAAAGTGTCCAGACACTTTTATGTCATATTTTAAACTCAAGCTAGTGGAGCCGTCAATTTTGGCGAAAATGAACACAATTTTTTTAAAATAGCATGATTTAAATGATATAATAACATTTTCATTCAGTCAATCTTCAAAAATAAAATTACCTACCCTAAAGTAAAGAAAAATATTAATTCCACATTATATGGAAATTCGTCTAAGGAATAAAAGAACTACCTTAAAAGATAGTCAATTGATAATTGTAAATCTAAAGCAAAGCTTTTACTTGTCAAGACTTTCAAAAAATTGAAACTGAATTACATATATTCCAATCTCAACCTGAACGAGAAGTCCTAAGCGAACCTCCAACTCCTACAGCAAATTATCTACCAAAAGAAATTGATATTGATGTAGTAACTGACAACTTAGAGGCAAATTGTTCCAATGCTAACGAAGTCAAGGCCCAATCACCCATCAAGGAAGTTGTTACAAAAAAGAATACTTTAGTTAACACTAGAGCATCGTCAGTGTTAGAAACGCCTAAGTCAGTGAGAAAAGAGGGTCCTATTACCAGGGGTATCCATAAAAAATAACAGTCAACTTGTGTGTCATGTGACATTGCTCATATCAATGTGCTGGTTCAATAGTATTTTAATATTTTAGTTATTTTTCAATTCTGTTTTTTTTTTGTCGTAAATAAAAATTAAAAAAGTGTAGTTGATATTAATATTAGGTCTCTTGTATTGCATCTCAATGTTTTCAGAGATTTAGTTTATGTCAAATATGATATTATTGGAGTAAAGAAAATCTGGCTTTCAAATAATATTCCCGACAATATTATACAACTTAATGGTTATCGATTATTCAGAAGAGATTATATTAAAAATAACAATAAAGCCAATATTATTCAGCAGCTTAATGTAAGTAACTCTGAAGAACTATGGGTTTTCTTTATATTAGATAAGAAGTATGCATTGAGGTTTTTTAATAGACAACATTCCCACACAGTTTCTAACTTCCTGGAAAACTTTGAAATGTTTCTTAGTATCGTTGCACCTAAATTTAATCAAGTAATCTTACTAGGAGACTTTAATATCGATGCATTTGTGCCTGATAGTTGTTGCTATAAGAAATTTGATACTATCTTACAGTTCTACGATTTATCTCAGTTAATTCATGAACCAACACGGTATGGATCGACAACTGCTACTGCTTTGGCCTTGGACATAGGCTCTGAAACTATCAAGGGTAAAGTATCTGTAACTGATGCATCTGCTGTAGCTGATCATTGTATGTCATCTCTAACATTTTCCAATAAAGTTCCAAAAAAAGATCCTTCCTTTATCACGTTGTCTTTTAAGTCCATTTTACAAAATTTTACAGGAGAGCTTGTTGAAACTTTTGACTGCCTGCATTTTGATTTGGACATAATATCGGTTTTAAAAATATATGTGGAAAGCTAACAATAATAGAACTTAATACTGATCACCAATGGAAATAAAAAAAGTGGACTGAATACTGTTTGGTTCTGAGGTCCAGAAATAGTTGTATCTATGTTAGTTATGTACCTATATCATGAAGACTTGTTACTAATATCAGTACCTGGGAGGTAAACTGAACTATATCGACATAGTTTTATAAAGGTTATATTTTTAAAATTAGCTCATCGAGACCTTCTCAGGTCGTTAGTCGTTAGTCGTACTATTTATAGAAGAATGTTGGAAGTATACGACACTATGTCATAAAAAAATTGTTATCAGAACATAGAAATATGTTACAAAAACTAACAATTAATGTATATTAAAAAAAGTTTTAATAGTTAGATTATTAGTAAACTATACATACATATTGTGACAATAATTGGGGCCAACTGCATTTCTTGTCAAAATATAATTAATATAGGTAGGGGAAGGTTGCCTATATTGAACCGTCTCCTAAATTGGACCACCGCATATTTGAATGAACAAGCGCGACGGTAGCGACATCTTTGAAATCCTCTTGTTTCTCTTGTTTCGAAGTTGTTTTTAGAAGGGGAGTCGCCGCCGCCGTTGATGCACGTTTCACCTCCCTACGACGTGTCTGGCAGTTTTTGGTATTTGGATGTACATTTTGTAAATAATTCGTGTTTGTGTAGCAAACGTTGGAAATTCACCTAGTGCTGCTATTTTTATGTAAGTTTTACCCTATTTATATCGCTATTAAAAAGATCGAACCCCAATATATTGGAATAATAAAATGTGATTTTATAAAATAACTGGTGATCTCCTAAATTGAACCACTACACTGTTACCTACATTGGACTGGAGTTATTTAAGCAGAAATGTCGAAAGCCTTATAGGCTTACAAGGGCGAAGAATATGGTTTTAATGAAATATGCCGCATGTACAGTGTCCTAAAAGCGACATTCAAAGGACATTTGGACTCAAAAAATAAAGTGGCTAACCAAAAGTCTAAAATCTTCGGACGAAGCACCGTATTTTCACCATAGAGTCACCATAAAAGATGTCCGTAATGCAGCATATGAACTGGCGCAAAAAAAAAACAACATCAAACCCAATTTCAATAGAGAAAACGGCAGACTGGTAAAAAGTGGTTTTGTGCATTTGCAAGCATCCCAACCGTTCATTGAGGCAACTGGAATCTACCTCCATAGCTTGGTGCAAGGGATTTATTAGAGAACATGTTACCCAGTTCTAGACTTCTAGAGAAAATTGTCGATGAATTCCAGCCTAATGAAACAGAAATTTTCAAAATAGACTAGTCTGGTTTTTTCAACTGTTGCGAAGAAGTGCCTGAAAATTCTAGCCCTAGTAGCCAAGTAGGTTCGGTTGCTAGCGGCGAACGTAGGGTGAATACCACGATCGTCGTATGCGCCAGTGCAGCTGGTCAATTTGTTGCATCAATGATAATATTCAAGCGAAAAAGAGTTAATCTAGATCTTAGAGTTGGAGCACCTCCTCCTGACTGCCTGGTAGAGATATCTGACACCAGATACATCAACAATCAACTATTTGTTGCCTGGCTTAAATCTTTTATCAATGCAGTAAAACCAACAAAGTCCAATAAAGTTTTACTTGTTTTAGACGGCCACAGTACTCACTCGAAAATTCTTGGGCAATAGAGCTGGCACGAAATAATGGAGTGATTATGTTACAGCTTCCGGGACATATTACCTACTGGCTTCAACCCCTGGACGTGGCTGTATTTGAGCCATTGAAGTTCTATTACACTGAAGCAAACGAAAAATGGCTAAGGATTAATCCCGGAATGACAGTTTCTCAATACCAAATTGCTCAACTTCTTGGAGAAGCTTATGCGAGAGCAACTGTGGTAGCAATTGCTATGAATGATTTCAAGAAAACAGTAATTTGGCCAGTAGACCGTAATGTTTTCAGCGATGTTGATTTTGCACCTCATCCCAAAAATAAGTGTGGACATGGTTAAACATAACACTGGAAGTAATTCCGATTCCAGTGATGAAGATGTGCCATTGAGTCGCTACATTAAAGGACCAGTTGCAAGAATAGAAATAAATCTTTTAGATCAAAGATCTTTAACATCGATATCAAAATCAGCTATGGAACAAATAGCAACTGTATCAGCTAAAGTTGATCCACCACAACAAAAAAAGAAGAATCTATAGAGCCAATATTAAAAAAATCCAGTTGTTGATTACAAGAAGGTGAAACCAACTGCAAGTATCCAAAAAGCACAAATCATTATATCCACACTCTAGAAAGATGACCTTGATGTTAAACAGACATCATCTGATATTTCAAAAAAGAAAACTGTCAAGCGCAAAGTGAAATTTGATTTCGGCACTTCTAAGAAAAAAAGCATTAATATCAAAGAATGGTACTGCAAACTTTGCTCTAAGAGCATTGTTGAAGATATGGTTCAGTGCCTAAAGTGCAGAGAGTGGGTGCATGAATCATGTGCAAACATAGAGTCAAAAGATAAATTTATCTGTGGTATTTGTTCCTAGCTCTAAGTAAAAATAGCGTTCCTATTTTAGTCTTACTGTTACTTAGTTTCTAAAAATTACATTTTATTTCAAAGATCTTAGGTTTAGTCGTTCTTTATTTGTGTTTTTTATTTTGTTCTTTTTATTGTGTTATTTTTGATTGTTTATGGTAAGATTTGCCTTTTTTTAATGTTCATTTAATATATTTTAGTTTTTTGACATTTGGTTTTTAAATAAAAAATATTTTCTTTTGTTCATTTAATGTATACTAAAAGTTTCACTTAATATTACGTAAATAAAATAAATGGTCTAATATAAAAACCCACTGGTTCAATTTAGGCAACCAGTTTCCTATAATGGACCAGGTGCAAGGGTTCCAGATTAAATTTTTCTATGAAAAACTATTAAACAAAAAAACTGAAAAAATTACTGGAAGTGGACAATATATTAAAGTATTTGGTGTTTAAATTTAAAAGAGTTTTCTTTTGTTTTCTTAAAGTTAGCGCCCTAAAACCGAAAACTGGACCAGTATGAGCAACCTTCCAATATAGAACACAAAAAGAGTAATCTAAACAATATTCAGTCTGCTCTACTAAAACATTTATTAGAATGACATAGTGCAGTTTACCACCGAGGTACTGATTACCTATTATATAATTTTCAAAATTTTGTATTTATCATTTTTTAAGTCTATTATGTTATTGTAATTATAATAAAGGTTTTAATTTTTCCTTCTGCCCGATGTCACGGTTTTTGTCTGCATAATATGTCAAAAACGAAAAATCAATTTTAAACTAAAATGAAGCTCTATAAGGAGACAAACCCTATTGAATTAAAACAAAAATCTTATCAAAATTTTTTAGTAAAAATGAAGCTATATAGAAAGATAAATCCTATTGATCCTGAAAGAAATCTGAATAATTTGGGGGGTTAAAGGGGTTAAAATTTAAAAAAAGTCTTAACTCAATAACGGAAAGTAATATTAACTTGAAATTTTTTAGCAAACAGCTTTAGAAGGAAAAGCCCTTTAATTTTGAAAAAATCTTATTAAAAATGGGAGCTAAGGGAGGTTGAAATTAAAAAAAAAAAAACAAATCAAAAATGAAAAGCGATATCAACATGAAATTTTTAGTAAAAATCAAGCTCTATAAGGAGATGAGGCCTATTGATTGTGAAAAAAAAATTGAATAAAAGTGGGGGTGTTTAGGGGGGGGGTTGAAATATTGAAAAAAAAAAAAAAACTCAAAAATGAACAATAATAACAACTTAAAATTTTTGGAAAAATGAAGCTCTATACGCCTATTGATTCTGAAAAAAATCTGATTAAAAATGGGGGTTAAGGGGGTTTGTTAATCTATAAAGAGTATAATTTAGAATGCCTCGTATTATATATAAATATGGGTGTTGCAGGATTATTTTCTACACCTATTTTATAATTTGTCAATTAAATGTTAATTTTCAGTTTCATAATGATAGTCATAACACTGGTTTTCATTATAAAACTGAAAAATTGGCCAATAAAAATCTAGATTTTCAAATAACCAAGTAGGCAAACCCAATATTATCTATAGAATGTTTGACACTTTCTAAGAGATTCGTGTTTTATGATAGTTTCAATCTTTTGCGTTAGTCCAAAAGGTAGATAGGTATCTCTCATTTATTTTTAAAAAAATGTCGAGCGACGAAGAGTTTCCATGCACAACACCTGAAATCGCTGGAAAGGCGAAGAATGTACCATTATAGTTATTATATTGGTTATTGTGTAGGAATAAAAATTAAGTCGAAGAACTTATTTTTCTTTCATATTTTATTTCTTACTGTTTGCATAAAAAAGTATAAAAAAATAAAGCAATGTTGTTGAATTGAAATAGTTTCTTGGTCGTAGAACAAATAGTGTATGCAACTCTCATGTAATGGCTATTAATACATGATCGTTGCATAATATACTATTTTGTTACTGTGTGGAGCTTCGTGGAAATGAGCCTACCGAAAATTTGAATTGTTTTATTTATTCATATGATAATGTTATAAGCAAAATAGAGGATTTCCTTTTAAAATACAAATGCCGAAGGGTAATTTTCCATTTCAAAATTATAAAATAATATTATATTTTTATATTTTATGTAAACTTCACATTTTTTTACTTGTTTAGAAGAAATTAAATCATTTGATTGAAAGCAAAATATTAAATACAGGAAATTTTGTGACATGGTGATCACATTACAAGTGGAGACCTTATGACTATGGTTATTTACGGATCATAAACCAATATCTCTTGATATTCCAATTTCACATTGCCCTTAGGCGACATTGCATTTCTTATAGAAACAGACACTGACACAAGGTCACCCCACATAAACAAAACATTTTTTTTTTCTATGGAGAATTAATATAATTGTTTTATTGTAGTGGTAAAATAAAACTTAAAAAGCGCATTTATGAATAAAAAATCACCCCTTTCTTATCTTCCTTGCGAACACGTAAAAAACTATTTAATTTGTTACCAAATCCATCTCTGAAAGATTAACAAACTACAATGTTAGTAAGAATATTCGATACTATTGCGATTTATAGATTTGGGTTCAATACTTCGAAAAAGTAGTTCATTTCAAGACAGTAACAGTCGTTGTTTTTGTCCGGAATTTGCATAAGGATGCCCTATTTCATGGCAATAGAATCTTTCGTCTATCCATATCCTATCCCAGCAAGCATTTTTACCGTTTTTTACGTACAATTTTCAATAAAAATACGAGAAACTCGAAAGAAGATTTCGTCGGCAACAATTTGTGACATGTAAACAGTTTTCTTTCAATGTCTTCGTAACTTATAGATATTTTCTCTAATCTAATAACACAGAGGAAAATGTACGTATATATACGCAAATATCTAAAAAATATCCACAATAATTTCGTGATTTTATTTGTACTCATTCGTATGGTAAAATGTTTATGGAGGGGAAGAAAAAAATACTGACGAGCAATATGATTTATTTATGGATTCGCTTCTATGAAGTTAAAAATATAAATAGTATATACTATATACTGAATAGTCACTTGAATAAGAAACACAATATTAATTATTTGCGAAAGAAAACTATCTACACAATTAATTAATTTATGGGTGATTCTCACATAACTGATCGATTTATGTCCTTAAGGTATTTTACATATTCAAGATTTTGTTTAACCCAAAAATTTCAGATTAGAAAACGTTAAAAAAATTTATTAAAAATTGCAAAGCAATGAAATTTTTAGTTTAAAATATTGATAAAAACATCAGATTCATCATTTCGATAACTGTCCATGATCATATTATATTTTAATAATATAGCTCTAATAGTAGTTGTAGTAGAGTGAGTAGGAGTGAACAACATATACCATGTCCCGATTGTATACATTGCTTATAAACAATGCCGCCGAACCGTGGGGCATAACTGTGGTTTCTCCCCCAGAGTCGTCGCATGGACTTACACGGCTGTCATAAGACCTATGGTAACATACTATGCAGTTGCCTGGGTACTAAAAATCTAAAAATTAACAGCTATCCGTAAACTAGAACAAATTCAAAGAACAGCATGTCTCAACATAACAGGAGCCATGAAAACAACACCGACCAAATCCATGGAAGTCATTCTTAGTCTCACTACCCTTGATATTTACATCAATGATAACAATGACACGCCTCCGCACGGTTGGAATAGAACCTGATGAAGGATCTGGTGAGGCGTGACGTCGCTTCAGGCAAACATGGACTCCATTTCACCGAGATATATCTTCCATAAGCCATATAAAGTTATAATAGAACAAATAGAAGAGCCAAAAGTGGCAGGTACGATTCATATCTACACCGATGGTTCTTAAACAAAACAAGGCTCATGATGTGGAATATACTCCAGATTCTTAAACCTAAATATAAAATGGGCTGTGAGTAATAGTGCCAGTGTAGTTCAAACAGAGCTAACGGGGGTTCTCACAGCAGCAGAACAAATCACCAGAAACAATGCCACAAGCACTACTCACCCTGAACAGACCACGAATTTACTCATGGTTTGTAATAGAATATCACGAATCTTTGGCCGAAGTAGCCATCAACAATGTGGTCACTTTAAGATGGATCAAAGGTCATGCTACATCGCTGATTCACTAGCCAATAAAGCAGTCAACCAAATACTTTTTGGAACTGGCCGTTCTATTGGCCTGACAAAATCGGTAGTGACAGACCTAATTAAAGAACATTCCCTTGTGAAATTCAAGGAGAGATGGGATGAAACAAGAAACTGTAGAGTTGCCAGGGAGCTCTAAAGTTATCATGACAATGCAGCAAACAAATACTTGACTATGACTAGACAGAAGCTGTGCCTAGTCACAGGCAATCTAACTGGCCATTGCCAAGTACGGAAACATCTCCATATCATGGGACTGTCAGAATTCGCACTCTGCATAGGGTGCGAAGAGGAAGATGAGACAATTGAACATATCCTTTACGATTGCTTGACGCTCTCATGTATTAGAAGATTTGTGTTCGGCAAGTAGCGGCTAACACCGGCCAATATAAGAGAAGCACCTCTTGGCGACGTTGTCAACTACATTAAATCTGTAGACTGGCTCACGAGATAGGAGGTGCCTATCATCTTAGGAAGATGCACAATGGACCTAGAGAGGCCTAAGTGCAGTGGAGGTAACCCACCCTCCACACGTTATAGATACAGATGTCCCGATTGTGGGAACTGTCGTATAAGCTATCAAATTCAATGGTTTATTGTTTTTCCTGGCAATAAAATGATATGCCTCTAGACGTCTATAGCAATAAATAAAATAGCTTTACAACCATTTATTGTTATCCGGTTTTGCTACTTTCGGTATAAGTGTAGATATTTTTCTACATCGGACGTATACAGAATACAGCTTTTGATATCGGGTTTATGAATATTCACATAAGTTAAAGCACTCATCATGTTCTTTTAATAAAAATTTAACCAAAATTTAAATAAAATTTTATCAAAATTTTATCTAAATTTATTCAAAATTTAATCAAAATTTAATCAAAATTTAATCAATATTTAATCCATATTTAATCAAAATTTCATCAATATTTAATCAATATTTAATCAATATTTAATCAATATTTAATCAAAATTTAATCAAAATTTAATCAAAATTTAATCAAAATTTAATCAATATTTAATCAAAATTTAATCAAAATTTAATCAAAATTTAATCAAAATTTAATCAAAATTTAATCAAAATTTAATCAAAATTTAATCAAAATTTAATCAAAATTTAATCAAAATTTAATCAAAATTTAATCAAAATTTAATCAAAATTTAATCAAAATTTAATCAAAATTTAATCAAAATTTAATCAAAATTTAATCAAAATTTAATCAAAATTTAATCAAAATTTAATCAAAATTTAATCAAAATTTAATCAAAATTTAATCAAAATTTAATCAAAATTTAATCAAAATTTAATCAAAATTTAATCAAAATTTAATCAAAATTTAATCAAAATTTAATCAAAATTTAATCAAAATTTATTCAAAATTTAATCAAAATTTAATCAAAATTTAATCAAAATTTAATCAAAATTTAATCAAAATTTAATCAAAATTTAATCAAAATTTAATCAAAATTTAATCAAAATTTAATCAAAATTTAATCAAAATTTAATCAAAATTTAATCAAAATTTAATCAAAATTTAATCAAAATTTAATCAAAATTTAATCAAAATTTAATCAAAATTTAATCAAAATTTAATCAAAATTTAATCAAAATTTAATCAAAATTTAATCAAAATTTAATCAAAATTTAATCAAAATTTAATCAAAATTTAATCAAAATTTAATCAAAATTTTATCAAACTTTCAACAAACTTTCATCAAACTTTTATACAAATTTCACCAAAAGTCCATCAAAAGTCCATCAAAATTTCACCAAAATTTCATCAAAATTTCATCAAAATTTCATCAAAATTTCATCAAAATTTCATCAAAATTTCATCAAAATTTCATCAAAATTTCATCAAAATTTCATCAAAATTTCATCAAAATTTCATCAAAATTTCATCAAAATTTCATCAAAATTTCATCAAAATTTCATCAAAATTTCATCAAAATTTCATCAAAATTTCATCAAAATTTCATCAAAATTTCATCAAAATTTCATCAAAATTTCATCAAAATTTCATCAAAATTTCATCAAAATTTCATCAAAATTTCATCAAAATTTCATCAAAATTTCATCAAAATTTCATCAAAATTTCATCAAAATTTCATCAAAATTTCATCAAAATTTCATCCAAATTTAATCAAAATTTAATCAAAATTTAATCAAAATTTAGTCAAAATTTAATCAAAATTTAATCAAAATTTAATCAAAATTTAATCAAAATTTCATCAAAATTTCATCAAAATTTCATCAAAATTTTATCAATTTTATTTAATTTCTTCATGAAGTTTACAAATTAAAAAATAACCCAGAATGTTTACAGAAGGGTTAGTTTAATAAGAGGTTGATTTAAAACATATTAAACATATATTAAGGTTGGGTGTTCCAATGAAAGAATTCCTACTATATATATATGTCAATCTAATTTTTTTAATTTTTACCATTTAAGAAAAAAAAAACGAAATAAACTGAGTCTAAAAAATTGTATCACAATACGTTTACAAATTAAAAATTAACATTAGGAGCTTGAGATTTCTAGAAGACGGTTTCAATTTTGGTTGATTTGAGACATATACCGTAATTTAATAGTTTTACCTTGCCAACTAAATTTGACATCAGCTGGCAAAACGCCTATGAATTACCTAGTATTTTTTAATTATTATGTTTTCTTTTATTGTGACATTCCTGGTTTATTATTATTATTAAATACTGTATGTATGATAAAAGCAAATCAAACATCTCACGAAAGCAAAAATGTTTTAAGAGCATCATTTTACACAAACCTTAAAGTAAAAAAGGTGAGAAATCATCCCATTTAAAAACTACTAAATACTTATTATCACAAAAATTAAATTTTCTTAGATTTAATACAAAATGGAGCGTAAATATTTTGGAGCGTAAATATTTTTTTTTCAATTTCATTTAAATTTTTTCAAAATAAATAACTCGTTGAAGATTTACAAAACAATCAACTTTTCCCCACTCTAAGTTTGTTATTATTGGTATATCCTAAAAATTTAACAAAAATGGGACCAAAAATAAAGACTGAATGAATTATAAATATCCGAGGTATTCGGCTTTATAATAATAATAATACTCTCCCTATTCACCCCCTTACGAGTGAATTTCAACCCCTGAAGTCGACTGAACGACTTGTGTAGGGGAAGGGACGGCTATTGTTATTATTTGCCGTGGCGCTCCGGGGCGACTTAAGGATGATTGATGGTGCCATTTGACTTACAGGTGAGGAAAACCCGGAAAACCTCACCGACCATCATAAACATATATTCTTAATTCTTTAATAATACAAAATACAAATAATACAAAAAATTAATTATTGTTATATTTATCATTGTTCCTGAAAATACAAAATATTTTAGGTGTCATTTATACAGAGTGATTCGATATTTTTTTTATTGAATGTGAAACTCAATATTTTAAGTTGATGTTTGTGTATTTGTTTTAATACTAAAGTGTATAGCTATCCAATTTGTTCACTACATAACGATTTAATAATTATATTAATAGTTAATTTATCGAAAGTGTCGAAAAAAATTTGATAAATCACCCTGTATTTTTAGTCCTGTAAAGGTGTTTCTTTACTGGTGTATCAACCATTCTGTAGAAAACAAATTTCCAAAAATAACAGCTTTTTAATAGGATAGGGTTTTGAGATACAGGATTTGACTTAAAAAATACCCCCAGTTTTTATTACCTATTATTCCAGGAAAAAGCAAATCAATTGCAATTTTATGCGGCTGATTTTATTGCAACATCTTTTCGCATTCGACGAATATACACAGGTATTAGCTACTCATCTTTTAAAAGAAAATACTATTTGGTTTCTATTTATATTCGTGTGATTCTAAAAAATATTTATATTTTAATAATTTCAATAAAAAGGTCATAAAAAAAACAACCGGTGACAAAAAGAGCATTTCAAAAGTTTAACAACTATAGTATCTCAAAATCCAATTACAGTTAAAAGCTGAAATTTTGGGAAATTATGTTCTACTGAAAGGAATAAAAAAGTATACCTTTACAGAACAGTAAATATTTATCAATTAGTCACCCCGTATAAAATACCGCTATTCCCATTAACGCTAATGAAAAAAATATTGTCCAGCGGCGACATTTACTAATCATATCGTACGTATGTAACATATTTTTTAATGATTTAAGCAATAAATTTAGTAATAAATATTTTTTGTATATATTTTCATCCCCTATACCAGTGTTTCTCAAACTTTTTTGGCGACAGAACCTTTTTGAAAAGCGAAATATTTGACGGAGCCCTAAAATAATATAAATAAATTTTTAAAATTTATAATGGTTTAAATAAGTTTTATTTTACTTTGCAACCCCGGGACTCAGTGATATTTAACCTTTTGTTGCGAACTTCTAAAAATATAAACCTAAAGCTGTCAAGAATATTATGACTATTATTTTCGTGGAGCCCCTATGGTGGCTTTGCAGAGCCCCGGGGCTCCGCGGAGCACACTTTGAGAAACACTGCCTTTTACAATAAAAGACAATAATAAAAACATGTGGTTCGATGGAGAATCTATTAATTTATTTAGTAAATCATCCTGTAGATATTGAAATGGATAGTTATACGTATGTTAATAATAATAGTACCTCAAAATCAGTAACTAAAAATCATATTGGTCATCATAGATATTTACTAATCACCCTGCATATGGTACCTAAAATATTTTGATTTGTCATTAAAAATGGTAAATTTAGACATAATTAATTTTTTAATAAATATTTTCAATTTGTAAAATAATGAAAGTAATAATAAATAAGAAAGGACTTATTTACGATTCACCCTGTAGAGACAAATATTTTTGGACTCCTCTGTATATTCGTGGAGTGTCAAAGGATGTTACAATAATATCAGATACACAAAATTGTAAATAATTGGCCTTTTCTTGTAGTAGCTCGTAATAAAAAAGGGTAAATAAGTTTAACCAATCATAGAAAAAAGTGAAATTTTGGACATCTTTTACAGGATGGATAATACGCCAGTGAAAAAATATGTATACTTTTAAAGGACTAATCAAAAAGTATAGGGTGCTTAAAATAATTGTTTTTTTGACACATTAGATATACAAACTATCAATATATTCATTAAATCATCCTGTAATCAATGAATTGAATAATTTACACATGGTAAATACACAAAAGTACTGTAAAAATACTGCGTTTTACATTAATACTTATAAAAAATATATTGGCCTATGTCGATATTTACGAATCACCCTGTATAAGTGGCACCTAATATCTTTTGTATTATTATTAGCCAGGATAAATATAGCAATATTTTTTTTAGTAACTATTTTTACATTCTAGAACAATAAAAGTAATTATCAAAAACATGTCCTTACTTATTTGTGACTCACTCTGTAAAGGAAAATAATTTTTGACTCCTCTGTTTATTGAAAGAATGCCAAAAGATGTTAGCATATGATTTGGCACAAAAAATTATAATCGATTAGCTATCTCCTGAAATACCTTTTATCAAATAAGTGGTATTTCTTAAGTTTAGCACTCTGTTTTTTAAAAACAAGTCATAGAATTTGAATAGTACCATGGACACTATTGCTTAAAAGGTCGAGAACTGCAACATATCAAAAATTATTGACATTTAACAGGTCGCCACTTTTCCATAAGCGGTGTGCGGGTCTTTTCGGGATTATATTAAGAATAGTGCTGTTGAGAAATATATTAATTTTCATTAGATATTTCAAAATTTAAATCCCTTTGATTTTTTTTGTTGGAAACTGGAAGGAATTAAAACTTTAAAATATATGCATATGCTAGATATTATTGCCTAATTTATTTTGTCAAAATTTTAATTTTTTAAAAAAATTACTTTTTGAGATCTCCTTGTCCGAAAATTATAAGGGGTGCTGTAATCACCTTAAGTTGTCTTCGATTTATTCTTGAATACGTAGTTTGTTGCTTATTAAAATTTTATGTGGATTTCTAGTAAACCATAATCAATACAATATTTTGAACCTTTCTTTATAATTATAACTCATTTTTACTATAGTATAGACGTAATTTTTTGTCAGAATCCTTTAAACTCATGCCAAATATTATACAGAGTGAGTTTTAAGTATGGAACGTCTGACTTATCTCGAAAACGGCTTGTACGATTTTTATATACTTTAGTATGTATACGTTTTGTAATACGGCCGATATTATAGTTGTATTTACATTGTTGTCAGCTCTTTCGGTTTTCTAGATATATAATGAACGTTATTATTTCAAATGGATCAACACGTATATTTCTTATTTTTTAATATTCTTAAGAAATACTGATTATTTTTCATGTAATATTCCCTATACCTAAATGTTATAATTTCAGATTTACAGCTACATTTACATTATCTCCGTGGAAGTTAAAATATTACATGTAGTTGGCTATGATTGAATCAACTCGTTCAATTTGAATAATCTTTAATAAACTATATCATAACAAAAATCTCGTAACAAGGTGTAATGTCAGTAAATTAGTAAGAAAGTTTAACGAAAGTGGTGCAATAAAAGATTTACCCAAATCATGGCGCTGAAATACTACAGCAACTTAAGAAAAATCTTTAAATGTTTGTGTCATGTTAAAAGTAGATCCACATTTAAGTAGTAGAAAAATTAGGAACTTTAGAAAACATAAAGTGAAGGCGATTATAGCATATAGTCAAAATGTTGTCCGTTTACTTTAATTCAAAAGCCATGCGATTTTTAAAACTTTGCAATACTTTTTATATAATATTTTGTAACATCCCTGACTGTTCAATTCTTCTTATCTCTGTGATAATCCTATCTTATAGATCCTGAATATTGGCAGGTTTTGTTTTATAAACCATATTTTTTAAGTGACCCCGCAGGAAATAGTCTATGATCCATTTGCACTACTGATCGTTAAGAAATAAGCTAAGCTTAAAATGACATTTTTCCATTGGCAATGTCAATTTAAGCTTAGCTTATTTATTAACTACTAGCAATGCAAATGGCCCTAAAGGATTCATGTCGGGTGATCGTGAACCATTCCATAAAAGCTCACCTTCCAATCCATATATATAACTTATATAACATATATATATAACTTACATAGGAATATTGGTATGTATTATTTTGAAAATTATAAATAACTTGTATTAATCACTATATATGTTGTCGAGTAGTTTTCTTGTTATAGCTAAGTTTTCAAGAAAGTGAGTAATTTTGTCGTGTATTGAGTCAGCAACAGGAGATATAACTACTAACAAATATTGTGCGGTCCTGAATAAGATATATTCTAAGGGACACAGAAGGGTATAATATCCGTTGTTGTCATATGTCTATTTCATTATTCTCGTTTTGTTTACAAAATTATTTACCTATATTAAAATAGCTAAAATCTTACAACCTCGTTTATTGTAACTGAACCCAAAAAATTTGGAATTATTAGTTATATCAAATGTAACTAAATTAGATGTTATTTCACTAAATTAGATGTAATAAGTTTCAATAAATATAGTCATGATAGTTATGTTGTTTATTATAAGCGCACAGGGTCTTCCACATTTATTCATTGATAAAAAAAAGTTGTACCTTAGTAAAATTCTTCTCTTTATCCCCTCTCTTACTTCTTACCTTTCGTCTCCTCGCTGCGTCCATACAAATAGAGCGTATTTGTTATCGAATTTAACTTGGCATCGTGAATGTTATATATTTTTTCAATGAATGGTTATAGCTCTGTTATCTCTGGTGAGAATGGATTAGTGTTTTCAATTAAATTGTGAAGATACGAGATATAAAATGGAACGCGAAACATAATTACTATTAGATTGTAAATTAATTAACAATCTCTGTTTTTATTAAGCCGAAGCTTTTATTTCTTAGATATAAACTTTCAAATTGATTTTAAAACTAAAAACGTTTATTTTTAAATATTTTCTTTTCGCAACTGGTAACAATTCATTTTTCGTAACCAGTTCATTCAACTTTATATAACTCGTTGCATAAAGTAGATCATTTTGACACTTGCTCCGGTTACAAAAAATGTCACTCTATATGTCAAAAATTAGAAGAAAAAACTTTAAAATTGCAATTTTTGAGAGTAGCGTGTCTTTTTCGGTAAGTCCAAGTAGACGAAATCGATCTAATACCAAACTAATAGTATTTTTTGTAATGGCACGGACAATAAGTTCCAAATAAAAATGATATAGATTTAAAAAATACATATTTTAAAAATATTTTTCAATATACAGGGTTTTGTATTTTTGTTTGGCAAATAATAATGTATATTTTTTAAATTGAACATTTTTAGAATAATGTAGTAATACTATATTCAATCCTAGAATTTTTTTTAAACATTACACGATTGCCAAGCAATTAATTTTTTTATGAAATTAGAGAATAAGGCAGCATAATTTAGGTAGATTTACATTGATTTCAAAATTGTTAAACATACAGACTTATAAGATACTAAGCTAACGAATAGTGGTGATAGAACTGGTTTGAAACACGTCCTATGGCTAATTTTAACTATAATTTAGTAAATTTTTTCAAATACAACACCCTGTATATTATTTCAGTATTACATTTTTTATAAATTTACCTATCCAACGATACCAATATGCTAGCAGGGTGTCCCATCAGTGCGTATTTAATCGGTAGCTATTTTATTAGTAGAAATACGAAGAAAATTTTAATACAAAAGTTGTATCATTATATTTAACAAGTATTCTTAAATAAACAGGATGGTCCATAAACGAGGTGAATAGCAAAACACCTTGCAGTTAGTCGTACATATTTGATTGTTTTTACATCGTCAAACAATTTTGATTGACTTCATTCATATACAACATAGCAAATTAATAAAGTCTTTTAAAATTGATTAAATGGACCATCCTCTATATTTGAGAATAGTTGTTAAATATGGTCATACAACTTTTACATTAAAAATTACTTCGTTATTCCAATAATAAAATAGCTATCGATAAATTACGCATTTATGGGACACCCTGTATATGTGTTATTGGCTAACATGTTAGTATCGTTGGACAAGAAAATTTATAAGGAATTATGTGCTAAAATAGTATACATGTGTTACATTTGGAAAAATTGACTTAATTGAACTTAAAATTAGCTATATTTAAGACATCTTTAAAAACACTCTCTATATAATATTCGTTAGTTTAGTATCTTTTAAGTCTGTATAATAAAACAGTTTTAAAATTTATCTAAATTGTGATAATTTAATTTGGGATCTGCATTAATCTCTAATTTCATAAAAAAATTAATTGCTTAGCAACCCTGAAATGTTTAATAGTATTGCCACACCATTCTAAAAATGAAATATATTTCAATTTAAAAAATATTTTTTTATATATCAGTCAAAAATGCAACACCCTGTATATCCAAAAACATTTTTAAAATATGTATTTTTCAAATCCATATACTTTTATTTGAAACGTTTTTGCGTGTCTATAACACAAATTGAAATATTGAACAATTACGCACTAATGGGACACCCTGTATACTAATTTACAACGCATAGAGGCCGCAGCAGCACGTAAATGGAAGAGAGGTATCAATATACTCTGAGTCGCGACTCTTACGCTACTAGCTAACGCGCGTAATATAATGACATTTTTCCATTGGCAATGTCAATTTAAGCTTAGCTTATTTATTAACTACCAGCAATGCAAATGGCCCTAAAGGATTCATGGTGGGTGATCGTGAACCATTCCATAAAAGCTCACCTTCCAATCCATCTTCTGGGAAATACATTATTTAGGTATTGCGTCACCTCACACGCATAGTGAGGTGGAGCACCATCTTGTTGGAGCCAAATATTGTCGTCTGGAATATTGTTATTGTCTGAAAGTTTCGAATAATAAAATCTCTAGATTCAAAGGTAATTGAAAATACTTTCTTACATTTGGAAGAAACCGTGGTAACTCATGTTAAATAAATACTTATTTTCAATAAATTTAAATACGCCAGAGCATTTAAGCTTCCATCAATGAAAAAGGGACCAACTATTTTGTCGCCTATTATTCCAGCCCATACATTAAGTTTTTCTGCATATTGGGTGTGGGATTTACGCATCCAACGAGGATTGTTACGTGACCAGTATCTACAATTTTGCCGATTTAAGTTTCCATTAATACAAAAAGTGGCCTCATCGCAAAACATAACATTACTTTAAAAATTTTGATCGTTTCGATTGTAACATTTTCCCATCATTAAGTCTACAAACTATCTACGTCTATAAAAATCTTCATCTGAAAACTCTTGAAACAACCTTACTTTGTATGGATAGAATTTATTATCACGTAAAATTTTCATTACGGATGTTTGCGAAATATCAAGTTCCTGGTTATTTGTCTAGTACTCAAGTGTGGATCGTCGTTTACATGACAAAAAAACACCTAAAGATTTGTTTTCAGTTGATGCAGATTTTCTGCTCCCTGATGTGAATAAATCTTTTACTGAACCATTTTGTTATAGGATTTTGGTTAGGATATAAATTATTAAAGATATTACACGTTTCTTGTTGACTTCTACGCATATCACTATATCCTAATATCATTAAAATCTCAAATCGTTATTTCTCAGGTGAACGATCCATTGTGACTTTCAATAAACACCAACAATAATAATTTATTAAAACGTTAAAGTTGTTATTGTATCAGTCATAGCCATTTAAATGTATTATTTTGACTTCCGTGGAGATAATGTAAATTATGTCATACAAAATAATCAGTATTTCTTAAGGATTTCAAAAATAAAAAATATAAGGGGATCCTTTTGAAATAACAACAAAGTTTATTATATTTCCAGAAAACCGAAAGATCTGACATTGTAAATACAACCATAATATCGGCCATATTACAAAACCATTATATCCCAAAGTTTATAAAAATCGTGCAAGCCGTTACCGAGATAATTGGGGCATTCCATATTTAAAAATCACTCTGTATAAATACAGTTTGCCATAGGGAAATGTAGTCATATTTTGTTTAAAACTATATTGTTTAAAATAATCTTTAAAAATTCAAACTTGGGGTAGCCATGTGTAAGTTTTTTGGATTAAAGGTGTAAAAAGAGAACAGGTCCTTTTTATTTCATAAAAATTTGTATTTAAACTGTTGTTTAAAGGTTTTTCATATACCTTACTTTAATAGTACTCCTGAGTAAAACTCATATTTTTTGATAAACCTCGTATACCACTGAAAAAATTTGATATTTGATGACGGTATTCTAGATTTAGATAATGCAGAACTTTTTATGAAGAATAACTTTTTTTCCGAAAATTAATAATAAAAAAGTTTTCCACACTATTCAAACTTAGGGGGACATACTGAATATGATACCACCAATAATTAGGAAATTGCCTTTTATAATCGCAGACTGACCATTTTGCCTCGCCAAATTTTGATAGATACTTTTTTTTTTTCGGTACTCCTCTATTGTACAGGGTGATATTAAGTGTGGCGACCGGCGGTATCTCAGAATATCTCGAAGTAGAATTTTTTTTTGAAAGAAACGCAAAAAGAGTCGAATTTAATTTCAAGAGGGACACTTTTCTATAATATCCTCAACTGTCATATGTCATTCCTCTCCCCTACGTCAATCTAACCAAACAATTTAAATAGGGAAAGTACCAAGTATGACACATCGTCGGAAAGGTAATTTTATGGGGAATCCAACAATATGACTGGTTTTGCGTTCCTTTTAATTTTAGCGCCCTCATTAGGGATAAAAAGATTATTACCTATGATAAAGTGTAATACTTTATTGAAAGCTTATTTTATTGGTAATTTAATAAATTACGTATTACGTAATATTATGTTAACTAAATCAAAAATAAACTTAAAAGGAAAAAATGCATTATTACTAAATTTATTTTGTTGCAAGTGCAATATGGAGATATCTAGGTTAATGTTATGTGGTGCATTGTATTACTAATAAAGTAAGATTTCAAATAAAGTGTCACACTTTACAATAGGTCATACCTACTTTTTTATCCCGCTAGAAAGCGCTAAAATTAAAGGGAACGCAATGGACAGTCATATCGAAGAATTCCCCATAAAATTACCTTTTCGACGATGTATCATATTTGGTACTTCCCTATTTAAATTGTAATTGTTAGGTTGACAAACGAGAAAGGAATGGCATATAAGAGTTGAAGATATTATAGAAAGGTGTCCCATTGAAATAAAAATCGACCTGTTCTTGCGTTTCTTTCGAAAAAAATTCTACTTCAAGATATTCTGAGATAACGGCCGGTCGCCACTCTTAATGAATCACCCTGTTTATTCTGGAGATATGTATATCCCGTTCAATGATTTAATATTTTACTATTCATGCGACTGGATAAACATTCTATTAAAACAGGTTTAGGTTTATTGTTTATACCACCGGAAATAAATCAATAAACATCCAACTAGCAAAGTAGCTTTAAAATTTGTAGTTTACAAGACTGGTACATTTTATTAATATTATATTGTTGTTTCTAAAATGCTAATTTGTTTTACTGAAATTGCACAAATCACTATTTTGTTCATCTGAAACTAAATTGTCATGTAAATTAATTTTTGCAATGTTCTTACAGCTAAATTTTAAAAAAGTTTTCACAGTAACTATAAAATTGTTCCATAAACATTTATGCAACTATTTTATACAACATTTCAGCTAATACAAATAAAATGCTCTGTAGTGATTTTATATTGTTGAATTACATCACTTTTAAAACTCTTTGGTTATAAATATATAACTGTTTCTTAAGAACATAATTATGCTTTAAAAAATAATTATATAGATATTAGTGTGTGATAATTCCACATCGAAGGCAATTTGTTTCCGAAAAAAACTCTAAAACTATATAGGGCTATTATAAATAAAAATTATTTAATGATAGTATTATCCCTTTATATATTCAGTATGTCTATTTAAGTTGGAACCATATGAAAAACTTTTACACTATTATTGGTTTTGTGAAAAAATTTATTCGTGATAAAAAGTTCTGCATGGTCCAAAATTCAAAATGCAACCATAAGATATTAATTTTTCAAGCCGTGTCAAAAAATATGATTTTTGCTGAAGAGCAAAGTACCTTAAGTTTTAACAAATCTCGTATACGACTGATAAAATTTGATATTCGATGATTGTGTTTTGGGTTTTAGACCATGCTTGCCTTTTTATAAAGAACTTTTTTATTGTAATAATAATAATAAAATAGTTTTTCATATGCCGCCAACTTACGTAGGCAGTAGCGGCATATGAGAAACTTTTCGAAAAAAAATAGTATTTTTTAAAAAATATGGGGTACTTGCTAGCTTCCAACGAATCCAGCAGGGCACCTCAGTTTTTTAAAGCTTTTTTTAGACTCGTGAAAAATTGCTATTTTTAAATAATACAGGGTGCTTTATTGGAACAAAGTGAGCAGAATACCTCGGTTTATTAATTATGATTTTTTTTAAATCAGCTACTTATGCCACATTTTTAAGCAATTTTTAGGATATTAAAATATTTTAAATCTTAAAAAAAAAATAGAATTTTTGCTAGCTTCGAACGAATCTCTACTGGATTTTTCAACTTTTTTCTAGAAAAAACACACCACGTTTTTAGGCTATTTATACTCTCGAACCATTATAAAACTTTTTAAAAAATTGCTACTTTTAAATAATACAGGGTGCTTTATTGGAACAAAGTTAGCAGAATACCTCGGTTTATTAATTATGTTTTTTTTTTTTGAATCAGCTACTTATGCCACATTTTTAAGCAATTTTTAGGATATTAAAATATTTTAAATCTTAAAAAAAATAGAATTTTTGCTAGTTTCGAACGAATCCAGTAGAGCATCTCGATTTTTCAACTTTTTTCTAGAAACAAACACACCACATTTTTAGACTATTTATACTCTCGAACCATTATAAAACTTTTTTAAAAAAATTGCTACTTTTAAATAATACAAGATGCTTAGTTGGAAAAAACTCAGCAGAGTACCTCGGTTTATTAATTTTTTTCTGAAACAAATCCTTATTCCATTGTTAAAGCTATTTTTAGGCTCTTGAAATATTATAAAAATTTTCGAAAAAAAAAAATAGTTTTTTAAAAATACAGGGAGGGTGTTTTGCTAGCTTCGAACGAATGAAGCAGAGCATCTTTAAAATTTGACTATTCAAACTATTGTTATTAGCGGTTATTTTTTAAAACATTTGATAGATTATTTCTTATTAATTTCGTTGAATAGAAAATAAGCATAAAGAAATCTTACCAGTTTTTATTCGATTAATGATACTACACTGGCTTTAATGAATTATACTAACAATTTTCAGATGAAATTGATATTTATAGATTCATTTAAGTATCATTTTATATACCAAAGAAGGCATCAGAGCACTTACGGAATTTTGACTTAAAACCTGTCATATTTTTGGGCTATTTTTATACCCTATTCAAACATTTTCTCATGTTTGACAAAAATGAAGGTGCTCTTCTAATTTCGAACAAAGTCAGCAGAGCGCCTCAATTTTTTAAATTTTTTTATCAAAAACCACATTATGCCATTTTTAGGCTCTTAATACAAAATTTTTTTTGAAAAAAATTGGTATATACAGGAAGCTTACTAGCTTCAAACCAATCCAGCAGGGTACCCTAGTTTTTTTAAAGCGTTTTTTTTTTTTTTAAACAACCACACGACATTTTAAGGCTCTTGAGATATAATTTTTTACTAAAAAATTGCTATTTTTAAATAATACAGGGTGTTTTGTTGAAAAAAGTTAGCAGAGTGCCTCGTTTTATTAATGGTTTTTTCTGAAATCAACTACTTATGCCACATTTTAAAGCTATTTTAAGGATCTTGAAATAATATAAAACTTTAAAAAAAATAGAATTTTTACTAGCTTCGAACGAATCCAGTAGATCATCTCGATTTTTAAACTTTTTTTATAGAAACAAACACACCACATTTTTAGGCTATTTTTATACTCTTATAACTATTATAAAACTTTTTTAAAAAATTGATACTTTTAAATAATACTTTGTTGGAAAAAAAGTCAGCAGAATGCCTCGGTTTAATTATTTTTTTCTTGAAATTTTCGAAATAAAAAGTTTTTTAAAAAATATAGGGTGTTTTGCTAGCTTCGAACAATCCAGTAAAGCACCAAAAGGTTTTAAAAGCGTTTTTATTCTATGTTTAGGCTTTTGAAAATTGTGAAACTTTTCTAAAAAAATTGTTATTTTTTTTAATATTACAGGGTGTTTTGTTGGAACGAAGTCAGCAAAGCACCTTAGTTTATTATTTTTTTCTGAAACAACTATTTATGCCAAATTTTTAAGCTACTTTCAGGCTCCCTCGCAGGCTTCTGAAAGATTATAAAACCAATTTTACTATTTTTTTTTAATTTTATAATATTTCACGAGCCTAAAATTAGTTTAAACATGTGGCAAAAAACTAAGGCGATCTGCTGGATTCGTTCGAAGCTAGCAAACCACCTTGTATTTTAAAAAAAATATAATTTGTTTTCTCTAAAAGTGTTGTAGTATTTTTAGAGACTAAAAATAGCTTAAAAATGTAGCATAAGTATTTGATTAAAAAAAATAATGATAATAAACCGAGGCACTTTGCTGACTTTGTTCCAAAAATAACAATTTTTTAGGAAAGTATTTCAAGAGCCTAAAAATAACCTAAAAATGTGGTGTGTTTGTTTTTTGAAGAAAGCTTTATAAAACTGAGTTGCTCTGCTAGATTCGTTCGAAGCTAATGTATTTTTTAAAAATACTAATTTTTATAAAAGTATTCTAAAAGTATGGTATTGTTGTTCTTGGTAAAAAACTTAAAAAACTGAGGAGCTCTCCTGAATTCGTTCGAAGTTAGCAGCTTAATTTTTGTAAAACACGAGAATAAAATGTTTAAATAGAGCATAAAAATACCCTTCAAATAGCCTAAAAATATGACAGGTTTCAACTTAAAATCCCCTAGGTGCTCTGCTGCCTTCTTTGGCATCAATATTATGTAATTTATATTATACGTTGATCGGCTTAATTTTCTGTATCTGTATAAAAATTATATTAGTACTCGCAGTATATCCATTAAAAATTTTACTTTAGTTAAGAGCACATTCATACACGTCTAATCTACATTACATTTACTTTATTTCGTGTATTGTTCATGTAATTATAAACAATACCGGTGGTGTGTTATCAGAACGGTTTCTTTTACTTAGAATAACCGAAAACGACATGTTCATCACAAAAAACGCAATTTAACTGAAATATTATAATAATCTATATAAAAGTTATACTATAATAAACTGGCATAGGTATTATAACTTCAAAAAATACTTTAAGGTAAGTCGCAGCATTCACGCTACTAGCGAATGCACCTAATAAATAATTCAAAAGCAGTAGAACATTTTCATATTTATCACAACATGACAACATTATAAAAAAATAAAAAAAAATTGGTTAATATCAAATCATTGATTTATTGGGGTCTATTCTGTAAGGTTTTAGTTAATTTAAACCGCTTTAAGGTTATTTATAACTGTGACATTTAAATTTTAACCCAAATCTCTATTCAATTCACCGTCAATTTAATTTTGGGCTTAAAACCAATCCTAGTTAAAATAGATATGGCAACGATGTAAGATATCTTAAAAGTGAATTTAAAGCAAGACCAACGAAGCTTTAAAAATGATAAAAATAATATATTTGTCAGTTAATCATTAATAAATTTATTATTGACACGTTATAATTTTAACTAAATAATACAAAATACATTATTTAAAATAACATCTGGTTACTTTTATAACCGAGGGTTAATTTTAACAAAATTTATATAAAATAGATCCCAGTCTTTTAAATTAAGCTGAAACGTGATATTTTATATAGTTTAAAATAATAACTTTAAAAACAAATTATAGGAACTTTTTTATTTGTATTAAAGTAAAATATATCAAAAGATAACTTTTTTAAAAAATGGTTTATACAATAATTTCGTTTAAACAAAATGTGACCACTTTGGCCTTTATATAATACTTGGCACGTATTAAAGGAGTCTGACAAAAAAATAGGTTCGAATAGTCATGCGCCGATTCCTTCTAGAATACTAATATTTCATTTAAAATCATTAAATCTAATTTATTATATTTTTTTTAAGATTTTTTCGAGTTATACCATTAGGTAAAATTTCGTATTTAATCATAATATTAAGTAAACCTATTACAATAAATTATAATAAATATTATAAATTGACTTACCTTCTTCAGCAAAGGAAATAATTTCAGAAGTCCTTCCATAAAAATCGTCAACATCAACAGTCTCCATGATATTATTCCTAGCGCTAGTTGTAGAAAAATTTTCATCTCTATCAAAATTCCGTAAAAAATCACTATCCTCATCCTCAGCTCTGTATAATGTTTCCAAAATAATCTCTTTCGGAAGACTATGCGTCACATTTGGTTTCTGTCGCAAACCCAACTTTTGTAAAATTTGCTTTTTTATTGCTTCTAATCTAAGTTTGTCAGTTTCCTTTTTTTCCCTATCTAATTCGTTTTCGAAAAGGCAATTCGGGCAACTTAGGATCGAGTTTTTTGAACTATCTTCTAATCTAGATTTTTCCAATTGGGACCAGCCTGGTTCCCCGCGTTTCATATGGGGGTGCCTCACCCTTTCCGCGTTAACTATGGTACAAGAAATAGTGCTGCAAAGGAGATATAAGCAGGACACTGCTATTGTCCAATGGGCCCTACGGTTGTAATAGTTTTTGTAAACAGCCATCTTTTTTGCCTATTCTGATTTTGGACGGTAACTATTTTTGAATTAGATGAATTAGAAAAAATTTGCTATTATCTTGAATTACTATATTTTCTATCTAAAATTTTATTCCCCTTGTCTTCTTCTAACATTTTTGTTTTATTGTGTACTTTACCGCTCGCTGCAGTACAAATATTTTGTTTTCGGTGATTTTTTCGAAAAAGTCTGTCCGTCTGAAACCATTAATTCGCACATTTTTTCTAAATTGGGCACTATCGCACAGCTCCACTAATCAGTCTACGATCACTCTCAACAACACCCCAAATATAAACCAATAAATTATGTCATCCACATTTTCTAAAAACTAGTCTAAAAGTTTTCCCGTGTCTCTATCTAGTTGGCGCGCGCCCCGCGTTCATTTGTTACCAATGCGGCGTTCGGATGGCAACTGACTACTCCATGCTTCCATGGCTTGCTACTCTTGCTAGACTCACTTGCATGTGTCAACTTTATTGTAGCTTGACCGTTGTAAGTCACTTGATTCCTGAGAGTAGCTTTTTTTGGGTGGTGTCGATCGTTTTGGGAGCAGGACTATGATTTATTAAAACAGATTAAAAAGGATGAAGAGCAGAATTTCGCGAATTGAGTGTTCGCTTTGCGGTCAGAGTGCGTGGACGTTTTGAAATTCCTGCTGGTGTCACGTGGGTCGGTTTGTACTACGGGTAAATACGATTGATTGAGTCGTTAATCTTTTATGAGAGTCGTAGTCGTAGTAAATAACAACGAAATATTTTATTATTAATATTATTATGAGTTTTACGTCGTGTATTGTCTGAATTTAATTACTGACCTAAACCAAATTTTAAAATTAATTACCAATGGTCTTAAAAAAGAAATTAATATCTCGTTCAAGGATATATTTTATCTGTCCTGTTTGAGCTGCTATTTTTCATCTGTTCGTGACCTAAAATGTACAAAATTCAAATGGAAATAGGTCAACTAAAATCACAGAAAACATAATCGTTCAAAATTCAACTATTAATTATAAAGCAATATTAGAGTTTTAACTATAAAAATATTTAAATAAAATACCTAATAATAATATAGAGTGGCAAAAATTTAATTAAATACTATGGGATTTTATTTTTTCTTATACAGGGTCATCTAACAGTGGTGTGGTCTTTTATATCCGATGGTCCATAATACCCACCTAGCACATAACGTTGCCAAGTCTTTCGACGATGTTGTTTAAAGGGAACGTTATAACATTACTAAATAATGTAAATGCAACGTTCAAGTGAAGTTGTTGAGGGAAATCAAAATCTCGCAAAACTTCTATTTAGTATTTACCAATTTAACCTACCTATTATGTTAACACAACGCAATAATTTAATTTGCTATAAAATAAATCCTCGAAAAGTACCATAAACATCACAATCTGAATTCAGACGTTTATTTTTATGTCAATTGTCACTTGTCACTTTTTGTTATTTATCATGTTTGTGATAGAGACACGGGAAAACTTTTAGACTAGTTTTTAGAAAATGTGGATGACATAGTTTATTGATTTATATTTGGGGTGTCGTAGACTGATTAGTGGAGCTGTGCGATTAGTGCCCAATTGAGAATTTATACCTAAATTAATTATTTCTTATACATTTGAGTAAATTTCCTCTATAAAATAGAAAAATATCTTCTAAACCTTTATCTTCGTTTCGTTAGAGATTAATGTCATCATTAAGTCTTAGTTGTATTGTTTTTCATGTACTGTTCACTAGGTTTTTATTTTGATGTAATGTCTTTTTGATAATAAATTAAAAAAGTGTTGTCAAAAGTAATACCTGGTATTTTTACATTAAATCTTTGGAATAAACTGTGGCCTAAATACTTTCCTGCGATAGCGACATCCCAATAGTTTATGGGCCCAGCAGGAAGTAATCAAAAAAATATCAGTTTATCTAATGCAACACTTTGAAAGATTTAAATCGTAGATTTACAGCGGCATCCAGTTTTGAGGTTGAGGAGAGGAATTCAGTCACAATGCAGTTTCAGAGATGATTTTTACATGAACAGTACCTATCTTATTAACCCCAGCACAAACACATACCTACTCATGTAATATATAGCTAAACTAAAAATAAATTGTATAATTTGGTATATAAAAGGAGAAAACATGTTTTTATTGTTAATTCCAATGTATGAAGAAAAAAGTTGGTTTATTTTAGTTGTACCACATTGATATTGCACAACATTCATGTAAAAAGTAGATCTGTCTCTGTTTTTATATTACTACTAGCTATTGCCCGCGGCTTTGCTCGCGACTTTGCTCGCATATTGTCGTGTTATTAATATAAAAAATACATGACTTCCTTTTTTATTAATTTTTATTAGTTTTATCGATTTTCATTCATTTTTTCATTTTTTACATTTTTTACATTTTTATATATTTATTCATTTTTTTCATTTTTTACATTTTTTTATATTTATTCATATTTTTTTTAATTTTTATTCATTTGTATTCCTTTTTATTCATTTTTATTAATTTTTATTAATTTTTATTAATTTTTATTAATTTTTATTCATTTTTATTCATTTTTATTCATTTTTAATCATTTTTAATCATTTTTATTCATTTTTATTCATTTTTATTCATTTTTATTAATTTTTATTAATTTTTATTAATTTTTATTATTTTTATTCATTTTTATTATTTTTATTCATTTTTATTCATTTTTATTCATTTTTATTCATTTTTATTCATTTTTTATTCATTTTTATTCATTTTTATTCATTTTTATTTATTTTTATTCATTTTTATTCATTTTTATTCATTTTTATTCATTTTTATTCATTTTTATTCATTTTTATTCATTTTAATTCATTTTTATTCGTTTTTATTCGTTTTTATTCGTTTTTATTCGTTTTTATTCATTTTTATTCATTTTTATTCATTTTTATTCATTTTTATTCATTTTTATTTATTTTATTCATTTTTATTCATTTTTATTCATTTTTATTCATTTTTATTCATTTTTATTCATTTTTATTCATTTTTATTCATTTTTATTCATTTTTATTCATTTTTATTCATTTTTATTCATTTTTATTCATTTTTATTCATTTTTATTCATTTTTATTCATTTTATTCATTTTTATTCATTTTTATTCATTTTTATTCATTTTTATTCATTTTTATTCATTTTTATTCATTTTTATTCATTTTTATTCCATTTTTATTCATTTTTATTCATTTTTATTCATTTTTATTCATTTTTATTCATTTTTATTCATTTGTATTTCTTTTCATTAATTTTTATTAATTTTTATTAATTTTTATTAATTTTTATTAATTTTTATTAATTTTTATTAATTTTTATTATTTTTTATTAATTTTTATTAATTTTTATTAATTTTTATTAATTTTTATTAATTTTTATTAATTTTTATTAATTTTTATTAATTTTTATTAATTTTTATTAATTTTTATTAATTTTTATTAATTTTTATTAATTTTTATTAATTTTTATTAATTTTTATTAATTTTTATTAATTTTTATTAATTTTTATTAATTTTTATTAATTTTTTATTAATTTTTATTAATTTTTATTAATTTTTATTAATTTTTATTAATTTTTTATTAATTTTTATTAATTTTTATTAATTTTTATTAATTTTTATTAATTTTTATTAATTTTTATTAATTTTTAATAATTTTTATTAATTTTTATTAATTTTTATTAATTTTTATTAATTTTCACCCCTGTTTTCCCCCCTTAAAATGTGAATCCAAAAACCATGAAACACCTCATTATTTATTTATTATGAGAACCTACAATTCCAATTTTCAAGTTCCCACCTTTAAAAAAAATCGATATTTTTAAATAAACTTTCACTTCCCCCGTTCCCCCCTTTAAAATGTGAAAATCCAAAATCATACGTTATTATTAATTTGCACTCATTAGCTGCAATTCCAATTTGCATGTTTCTAACTTCAAAGAGAACAAAAAAGTTATACTCCCATACAAACTTTTGCCCCCGTTTGCCCCTTTCAAGATGTAAAAATATAAAAACCCTAAAACACATTATTGTTAATTTGTACTCAGTAGCTGCAATTCCAATTTTCATGTTTTTAACTTTAAAGAGAACCAAAAACATGGATACTCCCAAATAAATTTTTACCCCCCGTTTTCCCCCCTTAAAATGTAAAAAATCCAAAAACCCTGAAACACGTCATTATTTATTTATGCTCAGTAGCTGTAATTTAAATTTTCATGTTTCTAACTTTAAAGAAACAAATAGTTTCATTAAAAGCTTTCTCCCCACATTTCCTCCCATTTCCCCCTTTAAAGTTCAAATTTCCAAAAATCCTTTCTTAGCGGATGCTTACGTTATAATGTTCCAAATTTCAGCTTTCTAGGCTCAGTAGTTTTGGCTGTACGCTGATAGGTCAGTCAGTCAGTCAGTCAGGACAAACAATTTTATATACAGGGTAGCTGTTAAAGATGGAACCAAACCTATAGTGCTTAAACGGTTTTAACATACAAAACCCAAAATTTCATAATTTCAACTAAATATATTTGCGCATATTTTAGCCCAAAAATTATTTTTTTATAATTACAAAATTTGAAGCATGGCCGCCATCTTGATTTTTTTAAACAGCAACATAGGTCATATGGTATACCATTTGAAAGGGTTTAACACACTAATTACAAAATGTATGTATTTGACGTCTTGTGTCAAATGCACAGCCTCCTACGCTCCCTATTAATAATATCCTTTTTGTTGTGTTTGGACCCCATGTGTGATACATTTTTTGTAATTAGGGTGTTAAACCCTTTCAAATGGTATATAACACGACCTATTTTGCTATTAAAAAAATCAATATGGCGGCCATGCTTCAAATTTTGTAATTATAAAAAAAATAATTTTTGGGCTTAAATATGTACAAATATATTTAGTTGAAATTCTGAAATTTTGGGTTTTGTATGTTGAACCGTTTAAGCACTATAGGTTTGGATCCATCTTTAACAGCTACCCTGTATGTTAGTTTTAATAAAAGTATATGTATTTGTAAAACAAGTAAAACATTAACTTATTGTTCAGGGTAGCTGTTAAAGATGGATCCAAACCTATAGTGCTTAAACGGTTCAACATACAAAACCCAAAATTTCAGAATTTCAACTAAATTTATTTGTACATATTTTAGCCCAAAAATTATTTTTTTTATAATTACAAAATTTTAAGCATGGTCGCCATCTTGATTTTTTTTAAACAGCAACATAGGTCACATGATATACCATTTGAAAGGGTTTAACACCCTGATTACAAAAATGTATCACACATGGGGTCTAAACACAACAAAAAGGATATTATTAATAGGGAGCGTAGGAGGCTGTGCATTTGACACAAGACTCAAATACATACATTTTTGTAATCAGGGTGTTAAACCCTTTCAAATGGTATATCATGTGACCTATGTTGCTGTTTAAAAAAAATCAAGCTGGCGACCATGCTTAAAATTTTGTAATTATAAAAAAAATAATTTTTGGGCTAAATATATTTAATTGAAATTCTGAAATTTTTGGTTTTGTATGTTAAACCGTTTAAGCACTATAGGTTTGGTTCCATCTTTAACAGCTACCCTGTATATAGATTATTGTACGACAACAATCGTGGTGCATCTAAGCATCCGGCTGGTGGTACCTATTGAACCTTTTAACCGTTTCTGTAACGTGTAGAGAGTGGGTCACCCCCAAGAGATTTGGGCCTCACCAGGTCCATTGTGCATCTAACTAAATTGATAGGACCCTCTTAGCTTGTAACCAGTTTACAGATTTGATGTTGATGATGGCCAACGTAGCTTAGAGGCGTTTTACTTATGTTGGAATGTTTTACTGACAGTTCATCGGATTATTCGTGGCTTTGTAGGAACGGACTATTTTCAATGCGAATGCGTCTGACGTCCTTCTAATAAGTAGATTAGCTGTTAGAACAAACGTAATATTTACAATATATTTTTCTGACTATAGTATGCCCGATTCTGTTTTGTTTGAACTGGTTCTTCTTCTGCCAAACTTTGGTCCCTTGCCTCTTATAACCTTTTCAAACCTCCGGCCTTTTACTTTTACTTTACCAGTAAACTTCTACTTTACCTCTACTTCACCAATTTTCCCCTTCGGTAACTTTATGCATTTATTGTTTAACTTTAACCTCAAGTTACCTACATCGCCTAACTTCAACTATCACTGGACTTTAGCTTTCCGTACCTGTTAACTGCATGATTTTCTCTGCCTGACTTTCACACACCTAAAAAATATTGTGCATGATACATACATCAACTACCCGCATATACAAACTAACCTGCACTTTTATGCTTGCGGTACTTGCTGAACGACTACGGTAGGCCCTAACAGAATTACCCACTGGCCCTTCTGTCACCAAGAGGCCTCGGTCTGGACAACTACCACAATATCGTCGACAGAATCTACAAGAAAACCAAGTAAGAATATTCCATATGTTACTTTTGAGATCACCTACCTGCACCCAGTTGCTTCGCCTAGTCTTGCATGAAGCTTTTGTATTTATTTAAATCTCAGTTACATAAATATTCGCATTTATTCTACAAACCAATTACATGCCTAATCAAAAGCAACTTGGGTTGTATTAAACGAACAAACCTTATTTAGATCTTTTGTTTATTCAGCTACTCTAGGCTCAAAACTGGGCATATTTTAGCTGAAATTAGAGCCCCCTTGTGTAATCTTAACCCTCCACCATCTTAAATCGAAGTGTAGATTATACGCCAAACTCGCCAAACACAAATATTCTAGTAAATGAGAGCATTGTGCAGGCGTAGAGTATATGATCAACAGTCTTATCTTCTTGTTCGCCCCCCCTGAGTACAGTTTCTGACAGCCCTATGGTAATGACCAATCAGAATTCCTATATTCAGGCGCAGATTCGGTCTAGAAGTCAATTATTTGTAGTATTGTAAGGGTATATTAGAAGTTCGCTGCAAACTCTGCAGCTTCTTTTCTAATTCTTTCCTTGAATTTAACACAGAAATGATGTTTAATTAGGTTTTTCTCGATCGATAATCTCAGTCTTGATTGACCTTTGATCCATCTTCAGATTACCACATTGTGTATGAAAACTTCTTTGAGATATGCTAGCACTAACCCTATGTTTTCCGGGTGAGAAGTGATTGTCTGCTATCTATAGAGATGTGCAAGTTCGTTCCAGTCATATTGTTTCTAATCATTTCTTTTGCTGGTATGAGAATCCCCGTGAGCTCGGTTTGAACTACACTGGCACAATTTATTGCTCACAGTCCATTTTATATTTAGGTTTAAATACATGGAGTAAATTCCACATTCTGAGCCTTCTTATACTCTTCACACAGTAGTCTGCGGAAAGTATTATGTATTTGGTTCCGTCCGTCCGAAGTCATGTTTCTTGTCCGAATGAACAAGGATAAACATTTTAAAATTTCAGGAAATATCAAGTTTTATAAGGGACCGAAGCCTATTCATTAAAAAAAAAAACTGAATAAAAATGGGGGATTTTGGGAGGGTTGAATTTAAAAAAAAACGTTAAATGATATCATCTTGAAATTTTTGATTTAAAAAATATATGAATAAAAATGGGGGGATAAGGGGGTTAAATAAAATCGGTAATCAGAAACCAAAACCGATATCAACATAAAAGTTTTTGTAAAAATCAAGCTTTATAAGAACATTCGGAAAAAATCGGAATTAAAATAAGTGAAGTTGGGGGGGGGGGGGGTTAAAGTCAAAAACGAAAATAATATCAACTTAAAATGTTTAACAAAAATTAGGTTTTATAAGGGAAAAGGGCCCTTTTACTTTAAAAAATATCTTATTAAAAATAAAAATCATAAATCAAAAATGAAAAGCGATATCAACATAAAAGTTTTTGTAAAAATCAAGCTTTATAAGAACATTCGGAAAAAATCGGAATTAAAATAAGTAAAGTTGGGGGGGGGGGGTTAAAGTCAAAAACGAAAATAATATCAACTTAAAATGTTTAACAAAAATTAGGTTTTATAAGGGAAAAGGGCCCTTTTACTTTAAAAAATATCTTATTAAAAATAAAAATCATAAATCAAAAATGAAAAGCGATATCAACATGAAATTTTTAGTAAAAATCAAGCTTCCTATAAGAAAATAAAGCAATTTTAATTCTGAAAAAAATATGAATAAAAATGGAGGATACAGTGATTAAAATATTGAAAAGAATCCTATCTCAGAAACAATAAACAAGAGCAAATTGAAATTTTCGGAAAAAGTCAAGCTATATAAGGGAATAAGGCCTATTGATTCTGAAAAAAATATAAATGATGGGTAAAGCAGGGTACAAATATTTAAAAAAATCCTAACTCAAAAACGAAAAATATTATCAACATGAAATTTTAAGCAAAAATAAACCTCAATGAGGGTTTTGTCCCCTCATTTTGTCCCAACATGATTTAAAAAAAAATCCTAACAAACTGGGGCTTAAAAGGGGGTAAAATAAAAAAAAAATAGAAATCAAACACCAAAAGCGATATCAATATGAAATTTTTAGTAGAAAAGCTCTATATGGGAATGAAGTCTATAGAATATTAATATGAAAATTCCCGACGTCTGTCATTAAAATTGTCGTCAAAATTGAATTGCTGCGGTGGTAAATTTTCTGCGAATCAAATTTAAAATAGAAAATCAATGTCAAGGGGTTGTTGATTTATGGAATTTGTCAGATTACAATTATTGATTGTCAGTGATAAATTAAAAAAAAGAAGTCAGAGATGTAATATGTTATAGTCAAAGAATTTGTAGAATTGTGATATTGAAAGTTAATTAAAATTAAAAAGAATTATAAAAAATTGAGGTAAAAAGTTTTATTATTGATTAAAAAGATAGGTGCAACAGATAGAAGAAGCCGTTGTAGAGTGAACCAAAATCGCAGAGACAGGCGGCAGAGATAAACACGCTAAGTAGCAGCTAGAAAATAGGAGAGGAAAAATTAATTGTGAGATACAAAAGTCCTGTTTTCTTTCTTCATCCCACCTTTAATTCATTAACTCACACATGGCTACCCCAAGTTTGAAACAAATTAAGTTTGTTTATTTTTAACCTATTGCATAGCTTTTATCGCGGGCTTTGAGCGTGGCGACCGAATCAAAAAATTCCGTAATTCCGTAACGAAAATAAACCTAACACCCCCCACTCCGACCGGCACAGCGGTGCGGCGTTTTGAAAGCCGTGGAAGGTTTTATTTGACCCTATTCGTATTAGTATGAAGCGAAATTAAATATACGTCTGCGGACTGGAACGTTTATGCAATACAAGAACTAGAAGAACTTTCTCTGGCTTCTCATAAATTGGTATCACAAATGTTCCCGGCTAGCGAAAATATTAGATATTAATTTGTTTTTGCAAGATTTATAATAGTATATTATGCAACGATCATGTAATAATCATTACATGAGAGTTGCATACGCTATTTTTTCTACACCCGATAAATAATCAAGACCTATAAATATTATATTTATGTTGGTATTGAACACAATAAGAGTAATTACTCGCATTTCTAAAAAAAATTCAACAAAATTGTAAGTAATGGTATTACTTCGGGTATTGGTATTTCCCTAGATTTTTGCGGCAAAATATTTTGTACTGCATTTTCTGCCTTCTTCGATATGTGTGGTCTTCTCTATCGCTGATATCAGACATTATAATATTATAATTATCGAAGTTTAGCTATCTACGAAAATTTAATACGTTTTGACAACTTAATATCAGCTCTGCTCTGCTATGCTCTGCTATTCCTTTTTGTAGTATTAAATTAAATAAAATTTATGTATTTAATGCTACTGTATTTGTAATACTGCAAATAAATTATTATTTATTTATTTATTTATTTTATTTTATATCCCATAACGGAATCTCTAAAAGAAGCATATTTTTGTTATTTCAAAATTTCGGTCTCTCACCAGGACAAAAAATGGGCCCCTCACGTTTTTTTGTGAAAGATGTAGAAAAACGCTAAGCTTCTGGGCTGCAGGTGCAAAAAGATTTTCGAATTTTAATATGCCAATGATATGGAGGGATCCATCCAACCACGAAAATGACTGTTATTTCTGTCTCACTAAGACATTTGGTTTTAATCAAAAGAACAAAGATAAAATTGTATATGCAGATGTTCCTTCAGTTAATAAACCTATCTACAGCTCAGACAAGCAGCAAGTTCCGGATCATCCCGGTTGTTCTAGCACAACATCGATGACTAACACGGAATCCAAAGAAGATCAAATTCAAAGTGACACAAGTTCAGATGAAATTGGTTGATGTTAATGAAGAACCACATATGATAACTCAGTCTGAACTGAATGATTTAGTGAGAGATTTAAACTTATCTAAATCCAAAGCTGAATTACTAGGTTCACGACTCCAACAATGGAGGTTACTTGCTCCCAACACAAGAGTTACTATGTATCGTAAGCGAAGTAAATATTTTACAACATATTTCAAGAAAAAAACCTAATTCTGTTACTGTTATGATATAGCTGGGCTTTTCAAAGAAATGCAGCAACCTTATAGGCTAGAATAATGGAGGTTATTCATTAATTCATTGAAGACTAGGTAGTTTAAAAGCAGTCCTTCTACATAACGGCACGCAGTAAATACCAAAGAAACATATGAAACGATGTCAACACTAATTAAACTTATTAAATACAAAGATCGCAATTGGTGATTTAAAAGTTATGGGTTTACTTTTGGGCTTACAAGGTGGTTATACAAAATATTGTTTTTTTTTTGTTTGTGGGATTCGCGAGCCAAACAAGATCATTATAAAAAGATAGATTGGCCAGTTAGAAAAGAATGTAGCCCTGGTAAACTGAATATAAAGCATAAATATCTAATATCTCCACAAAAAATTGTTCTACCATCGCTTCATATAAAATTAGGATTGGTAAAAAACTTTGTTAAGGCTTTAGATAAAACTAGCGTAGCTTTTAACTTGGGCTTAATTTTTCCTAATCTCTCTGCAGCGAAACTAAAAGAAGGTATTTTTATCGGACCGCAAATCAAAAAATCTGATGTGTACAACACATGACTTTCCTATCTAGTTATTATAGGTTTTTCCGGTTATTTTGTACAACCTATTGCAGCACCTCTATAAATGTTTAGAAGATAAACTAAATATATACATTTTCCAAATACATCTAACTCGAAACATTTTTCTATAGATATTCATTGAAAACGAAAATACTGAAAAATTTAAATTTAGCACTTTTCCTTCAATTTTTCCAATTTGGTCCATTTTAGAAAAATCATATAAAGAACAAAAATTATAGAGATCGATATCATAAATAACTATTATTTAAGGTAGTTCACTCGTAAAACGGCTTTTCTTAAGAATTCAATTAAATTGGAATATAAGGTTAATGAAAGTGTCTTTTATGTAAATAAAAAAAATTAAATTTTTTGACCGACTATGAAACGAGATATTAACAATCAAAATGTGCATAATTAACACTTTTGAAGCCTCTCATGTACACAAGTAATGCATTTATTTCCAGATATCTCGAAAACTGTTCTTACCATATTTTTTAAAAACTAATGTAATGTAAATCAAGAAGGTATAAAATTTTCTAAAGAAACGCTAAATTTTTTGACCGTCTTAGTAAAAAGATATAGATTTTTAAAATAAAAATATTTTTAAAGCAATCGACGAGTAGTTGCGTAAAATTATTACAACTTGGCAACGTTGTATACGCTGCAATCAACGCGTTGTACCAAACTAACACTCGATCAGCTAAGAGGATATTATAACCTCGCGACGTTTCCTTGAAAAATTAATTCGTCCACTGTATTTGAGAACTGGAATCAGCGGTTTCTATAGTCAACCATTCATGTATTTATGAGGTTGCCGAATGGATTTTATTAAAATCCATATATATATAAGATGATATAAGCTTACATGTGTTTTGTACAGTCTCTTACAAAAATAAAATTGATTAGCATTGAGAATCTCGAACTATTGGTATTCACCATTAAGCGATATTTTTATGTACGACTGTCACGAGTGAACTACTTTAAACAATTTTCCTAAAAATTTGAATTTTATTAAATTTTGTAAAATTTCTCGAATACGGACCATTTTAAAAAAAAATTGTATAAAACAAAAATTATAGATAATAATATTGTAAGTAACTTTTATTTGAAGAATTTTCTTCTCCAAACGTAAATAACGGATATATTTCATAAAATATAAAAATTACCACCAATAAAGTACCCTCCCAAATGTTCCGACTCTGCCCAAAATCTAATCAGTTCACCGCAGGCTGGAATAAAGCCTAAGTTTAATATTTGGTGTTTTTATTTGTATCCGTTCATGAGTTATGGTGGACACAGACACACACACACACACTGACACACACACAGACATCATCCCGAAAATTGTCAAAACGTATTCAGGGGACCCCAAAACGTAAAAAACCGTCGAAAACTGGAGGTCGAAAAAAATCATGATTCCTTTACTTTCCTTATCTGTATATACAGATAGGAAAGTAAAAATGTTGTAGGATGAGGTATTTGAAAACAGTCTTACTGATACTAAAATATCTGCTTGGAATTCACTACGACTTGTTATAAAAGAGTTTTTAGGCAACAAAAAAAAATGAAAATTACAGACAGTTAATTGCTGATTTCATCAGGATTTGAAATTTTTTTAACAAAATTATCAAGGATACTGGGACCAAGCCATGTTAGGTGATTATAGCTGGTCTGTTATAAGAGACACAAACACAAATAAATACAAGAAAGAAGCATTTTTAATTTTTTTTTAAATATTTTTGTAGGCATTTTTTTTATAAATCAAACGTATTAAATATTTTGAAAACGTGGCGTGTTGGATTTTTTCATATTTTTTTTTAAACTCGGCGCATCTCAAATGATAAGAAAAAACACGTTTCATTTCAAGGATAAAAACCATGTAAACTAATGTTATTAGTGGCTCAAATGTTTTTGTTACTTAGGGCCGATCTTTTCACCTCTGAGTAAAGTTACATGTAGGTTTACTTGACAGATTAACATACAATAGCCCTATAGTTTAATCAGCAAGTAGTTACTTTCAACTTTACTCAGAGGTGAAAATATTGGCCCTTATAGTCTAAGATCCGAAGTAAGGTCGACCTTCACCCATCTGTTTAATGGATAAAAGTTTATTTTTATTAAATAAAATAGGTTTATAAATATACCGCAAAAGGGTTGCCTAAGAAAATATGGTCCAAAAAAAAAACAACACCCTGTAAAGTATTCCTCAGATGCTTCGACTATACCCAAACTTTAATCAGCTCACCGCAGGACAGATTAAAGCTTAAGTTTAAAATTTGGTGTTTTTCTCTTTATCCGTTTTTGATTTGTCTTCAAAATTCGAAATTTGCACTTTTCCTCAAATATCTTGAATTAGGGCCATTTTTGGGAAATCATGTGTAGAGACAAAATTAAAGAGAATGACATCATAAGCAACTTTTATCATGATTCATATACTTTCCTCATCTGTACACAGAAAGGAAAGCAAAAAATGGCCGTGACCGTATTTTTTTAGGCAACCCATTTGCGATATATTTAAAAACATATGTTATCTAATAAAAAAAACTTTTATCCAGTAAACAGATGGGTGAAGGCCGACTCTACTTACGGATCCTGGACTATTAGTATAATTTCACCAAACGTGTTTGGTATTATGTTATTAGTTTACCTTACAGCAAAAAATCTGTTAGTTAAATTTTGTCAGTGCCGATTTTAGTAAAATTATATTGAATAATAAAATTACTACCTATATATTTACCCATTTTTAGTTTTTTAATTTTCAACTTAACATCTTGTATTTCAGAAATTTCGTCAGTGCCTATTTTAGTAAAATTATATTGAATACTTAATATAAATATATCTATCTGTATATTATAACCTATTATTAATTTTTTAATTTTCAACTTAACATCCTGTATTTCAGAATATTTTATCCAAGCATTTTTTATTTTCGTTTATTTGTCCCATTTTGAACACAAGAATCTTCAGTTGTTCATATCCTATTTTCAATTTAATATATAAAAGTGAATAAAAATTAATAGCGTAAAACTCAAGTATTAATTAACCGTCAGCGTTCAATCCAAAATTCAACATATAAATACAATATAAAAAAAAATGTTTCCTATTATAGCAAAAATTTCACCCAACCTCAACTCTTTCAATCTTTTCCAAACCAAAACAAAAACTAGTTTATTATATTGATTATTTTGGCATTTGAGTGACCTTCAAATACCCTTTCGTAATAATTTGCAATTGTAACTATAAAAATCCATTACCGAAGACAAGTAAAAATGAAAAAGAAGATTTTAAATTATAATTCATTCTCAAGCACAGATATGTACCTAAAGACCTGACTTGGAACATAGTGTGTCACCATCTAGATTCGATGTCCATCGTCCTCCAATGATTTTTCCAAAAGGTTATCCTACTATAATATCTTTATACAATGGTAATATGATGGAATTAGGCTGACACGTACAATTTTGAGTACTACAAATATTTAGATAATTTAAGCAGGTATCACTCATGTAAGGATCCTGCGGGGTTCTTAAACATACATTTTTTTGTTATTCATTGACTAGTACTTTGTTTTGCTACCTACGCTTCTGGTTATTTGATTTTTATTAGTTCAATTCCGATTCAGAGTGGCAATATCTCTATCTGGTACAACAAACCCAGAAAACAACTTTGCATTTGCCGATTTCCGGAGGTGATTAGAATCTTGATTAGTAAAAATATTAACTGAAGGGCACACCAATAAAATATCGAAAAATAGTAAAGTGCATATAAAAATCAAATTAATTTATAGGTAATCATTGTATAAAAAATCAGATTATTCAGAAATATTACAAAAAAAAAAAAACATTCTTGTCTGCATTAGGAATAGAGTCTAATCCATTTCGAGAAATGTACAGTTGCGCTTAAATGTCATCGTAGTCAGTGCCATATTGTAAATATGATAAATCAGTGGCGTAATGACTTTATATTTGTAGGTTAACACAAAGTTAGTTTGTAAAATAGTATTTGTTTTATTTTAGAATTATAGTTGAGTTTTAATCCTTCCGAATGCCTTAATAGAGTTTAAAAAACTTACATACAGGGAATGAGTCTTAATATTTTAAATTAGACGTTTTTTAAACCGTATGCAAGCTTGAAATCCCAAATTATATTGTAGTGAAATCAATTTACAAGAACTTCTTATTAAAAAATTGGAATGTAATAATTTATAATTAGATATAATTATTTTGACACAGAAATATCACCTTGTATAGTAAAAAGATTTTTTTTTTGTTTGGCTTGGGCACTTGCCATTCAGCCAGTCGCGAAATATATTATATAAGTTTAAATTGCATTATCACTCTAAATACATACACTCAATCATACACACTTTTGTTAGTAAAAAGATAATTTGGCATAAATGTCATAAGAAAATTAACAATTATTGAAGACCTTAGAGCAATACAATGGTAAGCCTCAAAATCAAAAAGTTGAGATATTACGGTTTAAAGTTTTCAAAAATTCTGTAAAAAATTGGTTTTGATTTAAAGATTTCAAATTTTGTCAGTATATAATGCCAAAGAGCGAAAAAGATAAGCAACTAATATAAAAAAAAAAACATATTTTTTTTACAAAAAATGGAGTTTATTTTGAAAAAATGTGGTTAACATGTTTTTGCTTAAACTAAACTCATTATAAAAATAACTGAAGAAATACAATACTACTGATCTAAGATTTCAACCTCTTCGTCTAAATCGTTAACAGCAACATTTAGTTGCGTATAAAATGCATGGTAAGCTGGACGGTATATAAGGCAATAATGTCTGTATATTTTTAATTTTTTTCTGCAATTTTTACTGGCTCGTTGTATTTAAGTTTAATATCTGATAAGCTAATCATTGCAGGTCTACCTTGTTTTAAAACATTAATTTCCCTGTACTCGCCATTGACTGTACTTTTAACGAAAAATGACCCAACATTTTCTGTCTTAAAAAGGAAACTGTACGTTCCTGCAAATTCTAAATTCTGCTTGTCAGGAAAACGTGCTTTTTTGTTGATATTAGCTAGTAAAGGCTCAAAAGAAAAACAATCTTGTTGGGTCATTTTTGTAACAACAAAAGGGTTTTTTTTTATTTGCTTTTCAATAATATCTAGCCAACCTTGTGGTGAATAAATAACTGGAGCCCGCTGTCTCTGGCGTTTTTTCATTAGAGCAAAATCTCTGTCTGACGGCATAACGGAATGACCGCTAACAAGAAAGTGATGTGTTATTTTTTTAAACCTTTTTTCTTTTACTAACTGCAACCAAAATGCCATCATCTGCCAGTTCTTATTCTGACCCGGGCAGTTATCAGTGAAAATAATAAGTTCATCATAATCTAATTTAATTTCTAAAAATTTCATTAGAACAGAAGTAACTTCATCAGCTCCGCGCTCAGCCTGATCTTCAGTCCACAAATACATGAATCCTTTCTTATTTGTGCAATCGTGAATTCCTAGGTTATAAAGCCATATCTTTCGGCAGTAAAATGCAGGACAGTTGTTAGTTTTGGAAGGGGCATACTTTGGTGCAAATCAAAAGAGATTACTAATTTTTTTTAGCAGGTGTCTCTATTTTACTTTTAAGCAATTTTTGCATTGCGTCAGCTCTAGCCTGGTGCAGGTTCAAAAATGTAGTTAACTCTTTTTCTAGCTCTATATTATTAGTCCTTTGCCGCCTTTATTTTAATGTCCGTCTTATCGCAGGTCTTGCAGGTATCCGATTTTGGTAGTTTGAATCCTATGTTGTATTTATTGAGTACAGAATATTTTTCTGTAAGCGCTCTCTTTAACTGGACTGATATTTTGTTCCCTACACCAGGGCACATAGAAATCTGTATATAGTCCAGTAACAGTCATTTCGCAGTTCAGATATAGCTTATAGATATTTTTGGCTCTGCTGTAGTGGCTTTGATATTTAGGTATTGATTCAATATGAGTTTTTACAGAATGAATTTGTTCGTCCGACTATTTATTGGGTCTAGTATTGTGTTTGCCACGCATATCAGGTTTAGGAACCATAGCCCCTCCTACCTTCATTTTAAGAATCCTTTCAACTCTTCCCCGAGATTTCTGAAGACCGTGAACACTCAAGAATTCGGTTTTGCATATTTTTATTTCATCGTTTCCTATATTAACTAAATAATCAGCGGTAAACTTTCTTCTGGAAACATTATTCTTTTGTTTTTTCTTGTATGACCTTTTATTATTTTTTGGTCTTATACAACCAAAAAGATAGCTATTTTGGAAATCGAATGAGCCCAAAATCCCAAAATTTTGTAAACAGTTGTTCATGGTTACCTTGCAATTTCTCCCTGCATCTATTTTTATACTCGCAATTTCACGCGGATTGATTATCTTCTTAGTTTTTGTCGCAGTATATTGATGTCCCGAATTGCGTCTCCTTTTTTTTTTATTTCGTTCATGGTTTTCTTTATTCCGATGTCTCCATCTTGTCGGCTTCGGTTCCTCTGGAGACTCTTCTATACCCCTGCTAAGCCTAGTACAATGCTCTTGCGATTCATCCTAACACACAATAAAATAAGACTTAAAATACAAATGCTAAAAAAAGTTTACGCAATAACATGTTAAGCCACATGGCATACCATGTTTTTGCATATATTATTTACAAAATATTTTTACATGAGAACATGGTAGGCCAAAAAAAAAATAAAATGTAGCCTACCTCTGTAGAATCTGACGATACATTATCATTACTGGGTACAAAGTCTTTGTCGCCACAACTGTCATCACTGTCTTCGAAAAAATCAGAACATGAACTTGAAAAACGGCATATTTTTGAAAAATAAAAATTAAGTTTACAATACGTATTAAAACTTGCGTTTTGCTGTGCTTATTTTTCGTAATTTTTTTAAAATTTTTAAATCCAGCCCTATTTAGTTAATGTTTGAAATTTTTGACGGACAATATCTATTAAAAATTATTTTAGTGTTTGTATTCACCCTATTTATTTTTAATATTTTTAAATATTATTTTCAGCCCTCTACCACCCCTTTTAACCAATGTTTAATTATTTTATCTTTAAAAGATTAGGTAAAAATTACTTGAACAACAAATAAATATTACACGATTAAAACTAAACACATGTAATAAAGAAATCAAACATAAAAAGCTAATAAACCAAACATAAAATCTTATAAATCAAATATAAAAAGCTCACACATCAAGTACAAAAAAACATAGTGCCTAATAAACAAAAAACATTTACTGAATTTTAAACTGTCGTTTAATTTCAAATGTGGATATAATTTTTTTTTATTTTATTCTTGAGCAGATAAAGCTGTCTCTTGATTCTGTGCCAATTACCAAAAATGATGACTCTGTAACTAATTTTAAGCATATCTCCACGGATTGAGTATGGCAAGGGAACTTCGGAAAATCAAAGTCTAAGATTACAATCAGTAAAATCCATCGACACAAGAGGTGGTGTCACATCGCACTCATTCCAGTAAATTAACTCAAAGTAGTCTGTAGTACTGAAATTAATTTTTGGTACCATAAAGTGTTTTACTTCAACGATTTTTTGACTGGTTTCTCTAGCTTTTAAGATTCTTTGTAGATATATCTCCCGAACCCATTCACGAGTGTCTGTTACCATACACAAAATAATGTTAATAATGTTAATAAAATACGCGTTTCTATGGATTACAGTATCCACAATACTTTTTCGCCAGGATTTTTTCCCCGCAGTGGGGGTTCAGGTACCTTTCTAGGAGTAAAAAACTGCGCGTAAGCTGGCTTTGTGAGCGGATGCTTTGTTTTTAGTAGAGCACAGTCTTTGGTCTTCTAACTTAAATAAAAAGAATAATGACAAAATGCATCCTGACGACCTTCGTTTTTCGGATTAGTCTCAGAATCTTCTAGATCCTCATCATGAAAATGTTGAATTTATAGATAGTGAGGAAGATTTGGTTGGAAATGAGAATGTCGTGAAAGAAATTCATAAAGAAAATTCCGATGCGGATTACTCCGACAGTGAAACTAGTTCAGAAAGCGAACCAGAAGAGTCCACAGAAGAGGAAAGTATTATTATGGAAAAAACAAGTTAAGTGGTAAAGTTTTTAGTTATTGATGGCAGGATTGTTTTTAGAGACAATATTTTTTTAGGCGCAAGGATGAAATGAGAACCAGACATTGTTATTACGCTACCTGGATTACGTACAAAAGCAAAACAACTCGACACATGCAAATCCCGAAGATGTTTGGTAAATTCTTTTTTCACAAGACATGGTCTCCGAAATAATTAATTGGACAAACGTAAAAGTAACATAAACCAGACAAAAGTGCAAAAACCCAAATAGCCCAGTACTGGCCACTGTTAATACGGTCAAAATAAAAGCTTTCTTGGGTATTTTAATATATTTTGCTGTTTTTAAATCAGAAAATGAGAGCTTCGAATCTCTGTTTGCCACTGATGGTACAGGCCGAGTTGTTTTTCGCTATATTATTTCAAAACGAGGTTTTAAATTTATGCTTGCTGTGCTTCGCTTTGACGATGCAAAAACAGACAAGATCAAGGAGACCCAGTACCGCACATTTCAAAGATTTCTGAAAAATTTATTAAAAGTGCCTTTTCTCTTGGAACAAATGTACCAATCGACGAGATAATGGTTGCTTTCAGAGGTTGTTGCAAATTTAAAGTGTACATGCCAAAAAAGCCTGCCAGATATGTAGTGAAAATTATGTGCCTTACTGATGCTCGTAACAGCTATCTCTACAACGCGTATATCTTGGAATTGCTCTGATTGTCATAAGATTGTCCAAATCAATTTAAAATACAAATCGCAACATAACTGCTGACAATTTGTTCAGCTATGTGCAAGTGGTGCAGGAGTTACAAAAAAAAAAACTTTACGTATGTCAATCAAGTGGAAATTCCACCACAATTTTATGCCAATAAAAATCGACAAGTAAAAAGTAGCATGTACGGATTCAATAGCGATATAACTTTAGTCTCGTATGTTCCCAAATTGTGTAAATCTCTGATTTTAATTTCATCCATGCACCACAAAATATCAAAAGTTTCGATTTCCGAAAAACCTGAGATAATTGGGTTTTATAACTGGACTAAAAGTGGAGTCGCCCGGCTTGGACAAGAAAGCGGCTAACTAGTCCCAGTCGTAGAATACGCAGGTGAGCTATGGCAATTTTTTTCGCACTGCTAAGTACGATTATTGCTTACGTTCCATTCTCAAGTTACAAGGACACTGCAACATTGGACAAAGCAGATTTTTTAAAAATGTTGTAACGGTTGTAACCGTTTTCGTTATTTAGTCCCAGACATTGTAACGGCTGTAACCGTTTACGTTATTTTGAAACCACCATCTCTACACAAACGTCATTTGTCGTTTATGCCTTGTGTCAAATCTCGGGTTGTCATTTCGATTTACCTCTGTCATCGAGCAAGTTGAATTATTGAATTTTAATTATCTTTTATCTTGGACCGTCTGATTTTATAAAGGTAAGTTTACTACCGATATTTTGTTGAAAGTATATATTTAGTACAAGAATTTCGTTATTAAAATGTCACATTTGAAACATAACCTAACACATTGACTCACACAAGAAATCACATGTTTTATATAATTTTATCTATTATTTTGTTAGGAAAGAGATACTATGCTTTACTATATTTAAATATGTTAAATAAGATTTTTCCTTTTCATATTAATTTTAGCCTCTGTGAAACTATTCAAATAATAGTTTAATTTGTACATTTGATAGTAAAAAGCATTCTATCTGCTTCCTATTTAAACTCTTCCTAATTCCTTTCTTTTTATTTTTACTTTTTCCTTGTAGCTTGGCTGTATATAGATGGTCCTATAGAAGTTGTATATAGATGGTTTCAGTAGAAGTTCAATAGAAACTATATAGATGGTTCGATAGACACTATATAGATGGTTCAATATAAGCTGTATCTAGATGAATTTTAGAAGAATGTTTGGAAATCTGGAAGAACGTACAAGCTGCCTGTTTAGAATACATCAAGAAGTTTAGTTTAACCACCGAAAGAAGTTAACGAGATTTCACTTTACCTTTGAAAATTTAACAAGAAGGCCTTTACAGTCACTCCTTAAATGTTACCTCGATTCCACAGATAAGTTATTAATAAATCATTTAAATTTGAATAATTAAGTCTCTGTGAATTAGAATTTGTCGCTACCTTATTTAATTATAATATCATAAAGGTTAGTGATTTTCTATATTTTCGTCATTGTCAAGTTTAGAAAGTTTAAATATAGTGGCGTCCAATATTCTTTTTAAAAGTGATACGAGTTGTTTAATAACCTGACCCACTCCCCAAAATCATAGAGCTTAAAACACTATAAAAATAGATAAAATAATATGATCATATTACAATGTTAATCAGAAGTTTAGTGCTGACGCATTGAGAAAAAATAATAATAAATTTCAAATTACATAGAGAACTGCAAAGGACTATTGCAAGAATATGAGGTAAAAACGGCACTGGTGTAGTTGAAAATAATCCCCAAGAGGACCGCCTTGAAAAAATAGCAACTTGCTATGCCTGTTCACCAAAACTTAAACGGAAGACACAGTAAAGTGATCCCCGATAATTCCGACCCAAATATTTAGAGAAAAACGATCTTGGAAATTATTTTCTATGATAGCATTGAGATAATCCTCAGCTCAAATATGGTTGTTGTGAAAGTTGGTGTTTCGAGAAAAAGAAGATTTCTCTCTAAGAAATCCGGACATGTTAATAATTTAACTCGCAGCCAAACGCAGAAATCTACTCTGAGAGGAAAATCTCTAGATAATAATGCCTGTTGTACACGTTGAATATGATAAGGATAAAATTGTTAGGATTTTAAAATTTGCCAATCATAATGTGTAATATTCAATTTATGAGCAATTTACCGTGTACTAGTTTGCAACTCTTGACTGCTATATTCTAAGAAGGTCGCGACATAGTCCCAGGTTATGGATATGGAGGTGACTAATGATAGGGGGAAATAGTAGTAAGCTTAAGTTGTGATTTAAAAAAAAAAACGTTGATATTCTTTTCTTATATTGGCAGACCTGGCGACTACTATTTCAGAAAAAATGACATCCAAAATTGACGCTATGTCGCGACCCCCTTAGATATACCAGCCCTGTTGGAAGCACGTCTTTTTTAAGAATGACTAATTTCTAATTCCAGGGTGAGTCGGGAGGAGCGCACCAAACTCTAGGAGTATATTATACACGTGAAAATAATCTAAAAAAACTCATATGTTCTTATCCGATTTTCATTTGTTTATAAGTTATGGCATAATTAAAAATGTTCATCTAGCTTTCCACTTCTGAATTTTAACATTATCAAAGTATGCCATATGTTCAAGGCTCAAAGGCATTTGATAATTCTGACGTTTTGATGAACTGTCAGTGTACAGTAAACAGTAACTGAACATTTAATTTCGAATTTATGTGATTGTTAATATTGCAAAATGCCAGATACTTATTCAAATTTAGAATATGCAAATATGGTCTTAGTTTATGGTTTCTGTAATGGAAATGTTACAGCTGTTGCTGATGAATATCGTCAACGTTTTCCACACCAAAGACATCCTGATAAAAACGTATTTATCAGAGTTTTCAAAAAATTTTGCGAGACTGGTAAGCTTCGCAGTGCTTTCATAACATCTGAACGCGCTACTTGACAAGGTTTTGTAGAAGTAGAAAATATTCTGCATCTAGTCGAAAAATATGCAACTACTAGCTCACGGAGAATTGCCACTCAATTGGGAATTCCACAAAAAAGGGTGATAAACACACTCCACGAGCAAGGCTTATATCCTTATCACGTACAGAGAGTCCAGCACCTACAACCACAGGATTACGCTAACCGTATGGAGTTTTGTCGGTGGATAAATAATAATCATCGTGTTGTATCGAGTATACTCTTTACGGATGAAGCTACATTTACCCGTGATGGCATTAATAATACTCGTAACTATCACGAATGGTCAGAACAAAAATCCCTACGCAACAGTAGAAAGCAATTTTCAAGATCGGTTTTCTGTAAACGTGTGGTGTGGTATGGTTGACAGTTATTTAATTGTCCTTTCATTTTAAAGAATCGTCTTACAGGAGACAACTACCTCAATTTTTTACAAAATGAATTACAAGGCCTGCTAGAGGATGTTCCTGTAAATATTAGAATACAGATGTACTATTAGCACGATGGAGCTTCTGCACATGTCGCTCATCAGGTCAAGCAACATTTGGACGAACGTTTTCCAGGGCGTTGGATTGGTCGTGGAGGTCCTATTAATTGGCCTGCAAGATCTCCAGACCTCAAACCATTAGATTTTTGTTTATGGGGCTGGATGAAAAATGAAGTCTACAAAATAAAAGTGGACACACGGGATGCTATAATTAGACGAATTGAGAATACTGCAGCTCATATTAAAGAAGAAAGAAATGAATCAATTAGGAGAGAAACAAACGCTCTTCGTAGACGAAGCAGAAAATGTTTCGAAGTCAATGGCAGTATTTTTAAACATTTATTGAAAGAACGCTATGATTAAGAGAATTTTTTGTGTGTAAATTTGTTTATTTGTTAATAGGCTCTAACTTGAAAACAAATGAAAATCGGATAAGAACATATGAGTGTTTTTACAATATTTTCACGTGTATAATATACTCCTAGAGTTTGGTGCGCTCCTCCCGACTCACCCTGTATAAAAAATAGTCAGTTGACTGATAAATATCAAAAATTCAGGAAATTTCACAGTAGTCCATTTCTCAATAAGCCCGCTGTCTGACAATTTATGAAACCCATCTATCCTATTTATTAGAGAATCACTTTCATTACCAAAAAATGTAGAAATCATGCAAATAACTTTGTGATGTCAAGGGATAAAACCATAACCAAGAATTAATAAACTGCTTAATTGATTGTTAGTCTCGCCATCATGCAAATAAAATGAAAGTGATAAATTTTTAGCGTACTCCTTTCTTTAGTATTAATACATAAGTTTTTCACGACAAAAAATACTATATAAATAAAAAATTTATTTCAATATTTCAAGATCACATAATTTAATATTCTATAATTTTATTACAACATTTATTTCGTGATTTATTTAAACAACAAGAATCAGGCAAGCAGGAATGATTTCTAAAAAGGAAACAAAATTTCTTTCTCCTGCTAATGCTGTATAGTCCAGTAACTGAAGAACTGAAAATATGCAAAGCTGTCATTAAGTCGGTCCAGATTTCCTTTGTGGCTCAATTCTTAGGTCTTGATGGTGGCTTTCAAGAGCGAAAACTTTTACCAACACAGCTGGGTCGGAAAGGGCTCAAAATTGCCCCTATAGTCCGAAAAAATGGTTTCCCGCTAATATCTGCCAAAATATACAAATTAGACAATTTTTGTTTGAATAAAAAATGAAGATCGTATCATTATCTACAAAAATAGTCCCTGCCATTTTTTACGCAAGGCGATTTTTTTTTGCAAAACCAGCCTTTGAAAAAGCCCGAATTTTTGCACTGAATAGAAATGTTAGTTTCTCACTGAATTTCTGCTCGAGGGAGTTTGGGACTTTGGAGACCAACTGTAGATGGCGCCAGCGGCGTAGCACTGCTCACTAAATTTTGGTGCCTATGAATGGAAATCGGGGCACCAATCGATCTTTCGACAATTATTGGCGGATTCTACGGATTTTTTGTTGTAAAGTAGCGCTTGGTGTATCTCATCTATATTGCCGAATGTTTTGTGTAATTTGCGTTGCAAAATTTAATAGAAAGGTGCAAAAAATTTTTTTTTGTGTGGCAGTCTCAAATCCCGGCGCTTTGCCTAATAGTGGGTTACTAGTTTTAAAGTGTGATGAATATTGACCCGAGAAGACCCTTTATATTTTCTGCGTCTTTTGCAAAATTTTTGCCAACTTCTATCGGAACAATATAGGTCCAGGATTTCAGAAAAATAAGAAAGTTTCTGAAAAATTTCTTTTATTATGAAAAACATGTTGAAAATACGAAATACATAGCAATGCTTATAATTTATCATACGTTAAACCATTCAATGTCATCAGAATCATACTCTTCATCGTCTTGCTCTTGCTCTATTCCTTCCCCTCCTCCACGCGTTTCTTTCCCGTTTTTCCAACCCCTGTATTGCTGTCTCGACAGCTATTTCATCCTCCTTCCCTTCAACCCCTTCTGGGTCTCGATCCATCTCTAATTCTTCCGGGAAAATACCTTCATTTTTGTTATAATTAAAACACTGTGTCGGCTGACACGAACCACAGACAGGCGTGCATTTCAGTCCGGCTTTCAAACATGAACAATTCTTCTCGCAGCCTATCTTGCACTGACAAAAAATCATCTTCAAGAGTTCCGGGGGGGCCGGATCCCTTGTGGTCTGCCCCGGTAGCAGTACATCTTCTGCACGTTTCCATCCCCATTCCTCTGGTGGCAGTTCGTTTCCAAGCCATTGCTGCACTTGTAAATATGCCCTATAAAAGTGCTGCCTAGCAGCTTCTTGGGTAGAGGGTAAGCATTCTAGTTTTATCGCAGTCTTGTTTTGGGCCAAGAGTAGATGTAATTGGCCGGTTCTGGAAATGAGAAAGAGGTACAAAGAGAGGCAATTGGGTAATTAGTAATTATCCTAAGTACCCCCCACCCTTCGCGCAATTAGCAAGTACCTCCCAATTACATAAGTGCAATTGCACAGTAAGTACCACCCAATTACATCATGTACTGTAATAGGTGCAATTGCACAGTAAGTACCTCCCAATTACCATGTACACGCCATACTGTAATGATTGTAATTGCATAATAAGTACCTCCAATTACCCACAGGGTATATATCTCATTACTCCATACACATTAAAGTGTAAGTACACCTTAGGTAGTAATTACTGTATGCAATGTAGTGTAATGAATGTTATCTAAGTGCATCCTAGTGATTACTGTTGGCAGCAGGTCCTTAACTCTCGACCGTCGTGCCTAGAGTGCTTAGCCTGCGTTAGATACGGTCGCGCTTAACCGAAATATCGGGGTAGGGCTGAGAAAAAGTGGGGGCATTTTCTAGAGGATATATACTAGGATCCGCATCCAAATAAAATCAGTTTAAAATCGTGAAATTTAAAAGGTCTACAAGTTCCAAATAGTTACCAAGTGTAGTATTGTGTGTGTATTATTCAGGTAAAAAAATATTTATTTGTATTCTACTATGGCTCAAACGCAAATTGATGCGGTTAATAAATTACTTGGAGACTGGCCCACAATATTGGACCAAAGAGAACTAAAGTCATTGGTTATAGGTCAACTTTATATTATTAAAACGATAATGGTCAAAGATACCAGGTATGGTAAATGTTTACTTATTCATTTAATTGATCGACATTCGCTGGAGCTTTTCCAGTGTTGGTTACCGAGGCGCATTTTTGAAATAATGCTATCCGAAGTCATTGCTATGATAAATGATTCTACTGGCCAATATGCCATGGTCTATTTAGGGGAAAAGCCGTGTTACAACTCAACTACTAGGTCTCATATAAGAATCGATCTAGTTGGCCAGCAATCAATTAGTTAAATCCATGGTAGAGTCACTGTAAATATTTTTTTACTTTTATAAACACAATATTTCATTAAGAATTTCTACAATTTTATTGTAAGTATAACTTGGCCCATATTTGTTCATTTAATAACGGTCAAATATTGTTTCAGATTATTTCGATATGTGGATTATGTATTCCGAAGAGCACTGGCCTAAAGCCATCGACATAGAATCAGCAATAAGCAGACTTGAAAAGGAACTGGACGCACTGGCGATGGATGCGTTACACTCCATCAATTACGACGCTGAGGTATGGCTGTTTCCAGAAGCTGTAGCCTATCAAAACGATTGTTATGAGAAATACTGTAAAGGCAGCAGTCTTTGCTGCGAATATAATGCATGTGAGCTGGACTTTGATACATTCTGTGAGAAGATGGTTACCCTAAGTTTGAAACGCTTTTTGAATGAGGCCTTACCATACATCACCCCGCAAATAAGGAGTAAACATGGTTTAGATGAAGATGCAGACGATGAGGCTGATGATGAGACAGATGACGAAATGGATTAGCGATTACTTATATAATATATCTATCTATCTATCTATCTATCTATCTATCTATCTATCTGTGAATAAAATATAAATAAAACAATATACATAGTTTAAATGTTTTTTATTTAAAAAAGGTTACATCTTTTTATTTTTGTTAAAAGTGAACACAGACATAAGTTTGGATACAGTAAATTAGAGTATATGAATTACAATGGCATATATTCGGTGTGTACAGTGCCATCTAGTGCATTATAACTTATAAGAGCTTCATGAATAATAAGCGCATACGCTTTAGTGTTGGCGGGAAACTGCATTTTACGTGTTTCGAATTCAACCTTGACATCCACAGTTGAAGATTTGATTGGTTTTGGATACATACTACAATCAATTACGAATAGGGGGTTCGCTCTAAAGCCATTCAGGCCTAACATCGGTTCAGGATTTTCCTTTTTGTAATAACTTCGCTGAAAATCTTCATAAGCATAATAAGCGGGAGTATCCAACTTTTTCCCGACATCTAGATTCCAACGCTCTAAAGGGTAAACTTCAGAATTTAGATATAATCTGATATTAGTTATATCAGCAGCCGTAAACGCCGTCACATCTTCTTTCCTGTTCTCAGTAAAAGAAGTATTTTGAAATCCAATAATTACATATCTAGGTCGTTCCATGGATGTAGTGTTTTTAATCGCCCATATGTCGTGAGAAGTTTGCCTTAGAGTAGGTAATTCATAAAGATCCCATTTATGGTGTGGTATTTTAATGGATTGCAAATGTTTGTCATTAATTTTTTTATACATGAGAACATCTACATCATTTTCGGGAGTAATATGTTTGACTATCCAATCCATTTTAGTGATAGTTATGTCCGCATCGACTTCTCCTATATAGCAATTTTCGAATGCTCGAGCAATTATTACCGTCATCTCATGCTTAACACCTATTATCCCTTTTTTGTAAGTTTCGGCAAAACCAAATAGATGTTTTAATAAGATTCTACCTGTAAATGTATTACTCGTTGAATCAACCAAAACTTGATTCTCTTCGCTGAGGCCCCAACCGGATGTTTCTAATAATTTCGCATGTTTTTCACCATATGACACCATATTTTTTATTGCTGTCGTTATAATGGGTTTTCGACATTCAGCAATCTTTTGTCCACCCATTTCATATCTAATTTCTTCAAATAGGCCAGGAAGAGCATTGTTGGCCAAATAGCACTTTTTATTAGCCTCTTTTGGCTTAAATGTTCCAACTATATTGATGTAACTATCGCAAATTAAGAGATTCAGGTCCATATTATTGATCGTAAAGGTGATTGTATCAGAATGTTTGTAATTTGGCGATCCCGTAGGCGGGTGGATATATCCATCGCATCTATTGATTGAGTTATCGACGATCGGCTTTTCAAATACGTCCAACATCTCATTTCTTACATAAACAGCCATTATTTAATATCTTTTATGGAATCCAATAGATTGAAGAAATTTATAATCTTTATTAGACAACAGAAGTCTTCTTCGCTTTACAGTTACTCGACGAATGTTCATGTTTTTCCCTTCGATTCTATTTATATGATTATTTAAATGGGCGCTAGTTGAATATCGTGGTTTGAAACAGAATCCCATATTAGTTTATCTCTTTTAATTCGAGTGTGATATTGATAGTTTCCTCTCCAAAGTCAATCAACTCACCGTTATCGTCTACAACTCGGATAGTAATGTTGTCTAGGTATTGCCGACCGGTAGGTATGACTGGTAGATAAATAATGTTATGAGGTTCCTTCGTCAGTTTGTATCCTGGCTCAACGTCTATGTCAAATGAAAAAAGGGTGTGGGATTCTTTCCCATTTATATAGGAACCAGAAATAATATTACAATCCAATTGAACAAGGTGGAGGTTCATAATATTGATCGGCCTTGTAGAGACATAAGCTTGAGGCCTTGGCGGGCACTTCGAATTACCGAATCCTAAGAGGCTAGCTATACTGTTGTCACAATCAAAGTTGATTATAAATTTAGATGAAATTTCACATTTTAGAGTGTTGTTGTTCGCCGACAATTTAAACATATCATCAAGTTCTCCTTGATTTAAAATAGTTTTGGTATCCGGATATAGATAGTCATATATAGCTTTTTGGACGAACTTATTAATTTCGTCAATCTCATAAGCGCCGGGTGCCACACGTACATTAATTTTTTTCGGTCCACTGCCTTCCTCGGCCCAACTCTTCTCTCGCTGCACCACATCTGCCCAAAACTTTTCTCGGTCTACCACCTCTAAACAGATGATATTATTTTTTGAGGTGATATTTTTGATAGAATGGTAGGCATAAAATGTTATTAATCCAAGACCATACTGTTTATTAACATCCAATTCGATGGGCGGAAAAAAATCATTGCTGAGAATGCTTGACGCTATGGACGACAAATGAAATGTTCTTGACATGGCTAAGAAGTATGTCACACTGACTTTGAAATCTATTTTCGATTACATAAATTATAAACTCGCTTTTTAGTGGCAATTTTCAGTTCTCGAATTTCACAAAAACAACAAATTACGTGTTTTGGTGTTGGATCATCGCTTACGTCAATTGACCCGCGTTTCAAAAATACCATCGGACCATCATTTACGTCAATAGATTCATTTTTAGAAAAATCCTTAGGTTGTTCTTCATCGTGGGTATTCATTCTTCAGAGAGAAGAAATTGCAAACACAAATGTCCACATAGGACAGTATCAAACTTCTGGTAGCGTTTATAATTATAGTGAACTTTAGATACCGGCCAACGCCCTTTATACAGATAACTAATTAAATCTGAAGGTGGGGGTAAATCACCATAACTATCGAAATATATTAATGACGCATCTCTTTTCTTGTAAGCGACCCGATGTGTTCCTGGCCCACTACTACTATCCAAATTGACAATGGATCATTCGTTTCTTAGTGGCCCGCAGTTTGGTAAACTATCTCTCATATACACACCTCGAAAGTGGGGAATCTTGAATCTTTTGGCAAAAGATCGTATGTCTAAATTACTGAGAGGTCTTCGAGGTAGTGAACTTACGAGTTTTTTGGCCGATATGGTTTTATGTAAAGGCCCAACCCCTTTCGATAGGGCTTTAAGTATAATCCTTTACCGTTTTTTCCTAGAGAGATGGCTTCCATGGTTCTATTGTGTCGATTAGCTTCTGTTAATTGTTGACTATTTGTTTTAGCGATGTTCACTGCTTTGACGATTCCGGACGCCGCTCCTGCCAAGCTCCCCAATGCAGATAATCCAGCAAAAATAGGTATTAATGGTGTTTTTGGTATCGGTATAATACGGGGAATAATAATTTTTCTCTTTCCCCCGGCTGCTTTAACATATTTTCGGGCAGCCATGAGAGATGATGCAGCCATCTTCCTGAGTGTTTTCCCCCCCATTTTCTGTCCGCCATATGTCTTTAATACCCCTTTAATCTTACTGACAATTCCTCTACCGAAAGCAATTCGTTTTTTGCTTTTTGTTCCGCGACGCCGCTTTCTAGACCGTAATTTATGGCCCATACCAAAACTTCGCTTTGTTTTCATAATATTTGTGATAGTCCAGGCAGCTGCTTTTTCACCAACTGACGCGTCGCTAGCTTTTAACCGAGTCCAAGCTAATTTTTGAAGGTCCTTATCAGCAATATGTCTAGCTTTCAAATCGTTTGCACTTTTAGAGTAAGCAATATCATGTAATTTACAGGCTTTATCTAATTTATTTATTCCGGGGTCGTTACGTGCTAAACGATTTTGTAAGCGCGTACCTGGCCCACAATATTGGTACCCCGGCATGTGCAGTTCAAATGGTAATTTATTTATTAGGGAATTAACAAACCCTCTTCCACACTTTCTTTTTGAATAACGTTTAGTGATAGATCGCACTCGTTTGACGCTAGGCATTTAAATGAATGTTACGTGGGCGATGGTTTATATAGCCAAAGACAGTCAAACGATGCGCATAGTCAAAGCACAAAATAGTATCTGTGTAGAGAATTTAGATGAAAAAGTTGGTGATGGGCTTAGTGAAAATAAGATTCCTAGACAGGGCCCATTGTTGCCTGATACAATACGCGGCCTTCTAATAGGACCATGCGGTAAAACAAATGTTATGTTATCACTACTCATTCAACCAAATGGGCTACGATTTTAAAATGTATATATTTATTCAAAATCGTTATACCAGAAGAAGTACGAGTACTTGCATGAAGTTTTGACGCCGATAAAAGGGTTGGGTTATTTTACGTTCAACAATAATAAAGATATAATTCAACCAGTAGACGCCAAACCGAATTCCATATTTATATTTGATGACGTGATTTGTGACAAACAAGATGTTATTAGATCATATTTTAATATGGGGCGACACAGAAATATAGATTGCTTTTATTTGGCTCAAACGTATTCGAAGATTCCGAAACAATTGATTAGAGACAACGCAAATCTAATAATTATGTTTAAACAAGATGACTTAAACCTACGTCACATATATTCAGATCATGTAGCTCCAGACGTGTCTTTTAGAAAATTTCAAGAAATATGTGTGGAATGTTGGGGTGATAAGCATGGATTTCTAGTGATCGATAAAGATAAAGATATAAGCGCCGGTAGATATAAGAAAGGATTCGATAGCTTCATATACCCATAAACAATGCAATACGTGTTATTTTCCAAGTAGCGTCCAAGGCGGTAGATGGTTTCAGCGATTAAAATGTATAGCAATAAAAAACATTTCGACGTGAAATCGGAGCTGGCTGCTGTCTCCGATTCGGTTAGACAGAAATTTAATGCCTTAAAAAGTGGGCGCGTTGAAACTCTACAAGCTCTAGAAAAAATGTATGAACCGCTGACGAAACCGTTGAAAACAATTTCAAAAGCCGCAACCTCTAACCCCTCTAACACTAAAGAAGAAAACCCCGCTAACACTAAAAAAGAAAGATCTGGCATAAAAAGGGAACTCGCGTCAATATCACCGGACTCGACAAAATATGGAGAAAGTTTTGAAAATGCAATATCCGACCGCGGTGATGATGATGATGATGATGATGATGATGATGATGATGATGATGATGATGATGATGATGATGATGATGATGATGATGATGATGATGATGATGATGATGATGATGATGATGATGATGATGATGATGATGATGATGATGATGATGATGATGATGATGATGATGATGATGATGATGATGATGATGATGATGATGATGATGATGATGATGATGATGATGATGATGATGATGATGATGATGATGATGATGATGATGATGATGATGATGATGATGATGATGATGATGATGATGATGATGATGATGATGATGATGATGATAAAAAATATATTGATAAGCATTTAGAAGAAATATCGCGAGGTAATAAACACTATAATACTCGGTACGGCGTATATATGGACAATGACATGAAAACAGTGGTTGGGAATTTAGAAGTAAAATTTTCTGATGGCAAAATCTCGTTTTGGGATTGGGATAGAAGAGTTGCTGACTACCGCGGCAATCCGGAATTGTATGAGCTACTATTTTATCGAAGCCCTAAGAAAGTAAGTAATGCGACTAAGAACACATATAAGGAAATATTACAACTTATCGGAGCGGCCTTTAAGGAGTATGACGAGTCCAAAGGGCTAAGTAACAAAAATGTAAATAAATTGAGAAAAATTATTAGACCATTGTTCTCTCCGGCAAAGGTAAAGGGTAAAGGGTTTTCAAAAATACCTAAATACAAAAAAATAATGACCTCTAAACCCACATATGTTTATTGGAACAAGCCGAGAGAATTGGTGGCTAGATTGCGTTTATTATGGAGTTCAAAGCAAGCCGGTCATACTGGGCACGATAATGAAATTTTATCAATAATTGAAGAATTAAGAGAAGAGCGAATAATATATTAAATACATGCGCTGTAGAGGTCAGTCGTAAACGGAATGTCTTCAAGAAACATTGTAGATAAATTCGGAAGAAAAAAGAAAAATCAACGCGTAATTATTCGAGAAAAAAGGGGTCTTGGATTCAAATTAACAGATGACGGTAATTATGATATGCAAACCAAACGGTTGGTGAACCTCGGAGAGCCAGAACAATCGATCGACGCTGTAACAGTTGGATATGTTGACGATGTTACTAGGCAAGCAAAAGATCTCGTTTTAAAAGCTTTAGCGGAATCCATTAAAAACATATTACGCGAAGCTACAATTTATTTCGAAAAACAGCAGAGTGAACTTAATAAATTAGTATTTGAACATCGAACTGTGTCAAGCAATAGTATTAGCGATGTTAATGTTAAATACCAATCGATGTTACAAATAGTGAAGCACAATAGAGAATTTTTTGAAGACATACTTACCACTACAAAAAGTAATATTTTAAAAGTTATTACTAAAGTTGATAATTTGGAAAGTGAAATAAAAGGCATAAAAAATTTTACTATAATATTAGAGAACCGTTTAACTGATCTTAGCGATAGATTCATTTAAGTGTAATACGGAAATTCTTCGAGACCTTAAAAGCGTCAAAGGAAGTATTGGGCAAATTACATCGGTTTTATCGAAAATTATAGTAGGACTGGAAGAAAGGATCGAAAAGTTTGAATAAAAAATTTTAATTGGAAAGAATGTCTAAGCGCCAAATAATTGAAGAAATCCACCGATCCGCCCGTCGAAATTTTCTCAGAAGAAGGACTATTGTAAAAGGATATGCCGACTTGTGGCAGAGTGATTTGACAAAGATGACAATAATGATTACAGATATATTTTAATTGTTATTAACTGTTATTCAAAGTATGTGTGGGCTAGAGCATTAAAAAATAAAACTGGTTCGCACGTTACAAATGCTTTTTTAAATATACTTCAAAACAGCTCACACCGCCCGGCAAATCTACAAACAGATCATGGAACAGAGTTTTATAACAAGGACTTTGCAAAAATAATGAAACAGTATAGTATTAATCACTATTCTACTTATAGTACCAAGAAAGCGGCTATGGCTGAACGTGTAATACGCACAATAAAATCACTCTTATTTAAAAATTTTTCCATGAGAGGGGAATATAAGTGGATTGATATTATAAATGATGTGATTAACAAGTACAATAATACAGCGCATTCAATCATAGGGATGAGGCCAATAGATGTCCTGCCAACAACTAAACTCAACCAATATAGACAAAAGAAGAAGAAAAACGAAATAAAGTGTAAAAAACCAAAATATCACATCGGTGATATCGTAAGAATAAGTAAATATAAAAGCACATTTGAAAAGGGGTATACTGCTAACTATACAACTGAATTATTCAAAATAAGAAAAATAAATAGCACATACCCCGTAACATACATTATAGAAGATATGAATGATCAGCCGATTAAAGGCTCATTTTATGAATTGGAATTATTAAAAACAAAATGGAGAGATGTGTATTTAGTGGAAAGGGTTATTCGGAGAAAAGGAAGTAAAGCCCTGGTAAAGTGGCTGGGATTCCCACAACAAGAAAACTCTTGGATTAATATAAATGATATTGTTTAGTATGGATATTAAATGAAATAAAGATAAAAAAAAAACAAGTTTTATTTTTCTATTAACTACTACATATACAATAATAAAATAACTTACACTTAAATATATACAGAAAGCTTAAATAAAAAACAATAATATTAACTATACAAATTAAATCCTAAACTATTATAATATATAGAGGGCCATTGACTCATAAGAAAGCCACCGTACCTATTGCAACCCCTGACTCCTTTATTTCAAGCGCCAGTACATATAGGACAAACATTTGTGTCGCAGAAGTGGGAAATATGATTACCGCAAACCTCACACGTTTGCGAGTCCTCTAAATTTTCCCCTTCTACAACAAAATGTTGGTGCTCATGTATGTACCTGGCATTTGGATTTCTTTCGACATCCATCTGCTCGTAATGAAGGAAGCAGGGGTTGCACAGACGTTTGCTCCGTTCCATGTCAGGAATAACCAACTTCACAATAACGGAGCTGGTTTTAACGCAGAAGTGGTTACCGCCTCTGGCCTGAAATACAGCCAGCTCCCTTCTTATTAAAGTCGGTGATCTAGGACAATCAGCCTCAATGCCCTCATCGTCGTCGTCGCTGGTGGGCTCATCGGCGGGTGGGGCTGGACCAACGGCGTCTGCACCCTCTTCGATGGGTGGTGCCGGACCAACAGCGCCCAAATCCTCGTCGGCAGGTTGAGCTAGACCAGCCGCGCCTTTTCCATCATCATCAGCAGCGGCAGCAGCAGCAGCAGCAGCATCAGCAGCCTGTAAAGAAGTATATTGATTATATATTTTATAAGCATAATGAGTAGTAATTTTATAAACATAAGGTAATAGTTAAAAACTTACATCACGTTCTACGGCTGCCCAAAATTCGTCAATTCCTGGCTTGTTGGCATCAGAGCGCGCTACTAAGGCCAGTTGACGAATGATCTCCCTAACTCCTTCATCTTCTTCACCATGGTATTCATTCTGGTTGTTCATGTCGGTGGTCAGGTCAGCTGCACTTAAATGTCTGATGCTGGTACGTGGTCGGGACCTCCTTATATATGTTATGTATTTCCACCTCCACTCCACCAACCCACGCATTTACCACCTCCCCTGCATTACACCGCGCTCAGTTGAGTTCGGCTAGTTCCGGAAAGTTGGAAGTCAGAAAAAATTTTACTCTAGCATTAATCGGCGCCCTGCAGATAATACAAATAACTACGGATTGACTGCAACTTACGCAAGATACTGCGTGCCCGCATGATATAAAAACCATTTGCACCTCCTTATCGCCACAAATCTTGCAAGTAAGACGCTTACTCATAGAACAAGTATCATTTAATTTATTCATAGTAGCGCAGGGCCTTCAAGCTGAATTTAGACAACTGAATATCTGAGGCTATAGGAACTCTTTTATTAAGAGGTCGGTGGATGGATGTTGAGGTGGGGGGATGTTATAGATAGTTCGAACCTTAACAATGCAAACTTTTTTTGTCTGGGCTAGCAATAAGTTCTATTTTTCTTGCTCACACCCATTCTAGTAGATGAGTATTTGGGTTAAAACTGTACATAATTCTTCAAAGGTAAAATTATAGTTTCCTGTTATTCTTATATTATTTTTTCGGAAGACGAAATATCTTCTACTTTACCATTTAAAATATGGTGGGATAGATGTTGAGTGGGACCAATTTTAAATTACAATTGATGCAAAATTATAATGTTTAGCCCATTGAGCAGTCCGCTAGTTTTTGTTGGTTCTAAAAGGAACCGTTTTTTGTTTGTTTTTTTGTTGGCCCTGAAAAGGGCCGTTTTTCTCGACTAGAGCATACACCCTAATCCGAGTCGGAATCGCTATCCGAATCAGATGATATATCGATCGCCAATATATTGTCTGAGCCGTAGCCACCCATATCAACATCGTCGATGTCGATATCCGCCACTTCCACTTGCGAGGTGCTGTCGCAAGGCCCCGCAGGTGATGGCGGCCTTGGCAGAGGGGGAGAAGAAGAAGTTGAGTCACAAGGACCCAACTCCTCTTCCGACGTGGTCGGAAACAACCATGCGATGGTTCTCCTACATAGTCCGGGTGGGCTGAAACCAGAGCCACTTGCAGAATCGCACATCATGAAGCAGAATGATTGTATGCATATGTGCGATGAGTATTTATAGTGATTGAAAAAAAGTGAGTAGAGTGGGGAGAGAGTGGGGGAGAAGCGAGAGTGGAAGACTCTCGGTGATACAACTTTTATATCTTAACATTTCGCTATTATATTATTAAATAGTAAAAATTAAGAGTGCAAGACTTTCGACAATAAAACTTTTATATCTTAAAATTTTGTTGTTTTGTTTGGCTCTGATTAGGGAGTTCGTTTCCACACCATCTTATATATTACAACTAGCCTATCATCATAAACTAATCATAATATATGGAGATAGAACTCATGGCGCGCTGCTTTTTTTAACGTGGTTAGCTCCCCAGTAGGCATATCTCCACGACTAACAAACTAACAAATACCAAAAAATGTCTACCTGTCCTTATGCAAAACTATGTGCCCCAGAAACTGTTTGTAGTCCGCACTTTCTCCATCACCATCGACAGCGGCAGCATCAGCAGCCTGTAAAGAAGTATATTGGGGAGTTCGTTTCCACACCATCTTATATATTACAACTAGCCTATCATCATAAACTAATCCTAATATATGGAGATAGAACTCATGGCGCGCTGCTTTTTTTTAACGTGGTTAGCTCCCCAGTAGGCATATCTCCACGACTAACAAATTAACAAATACCAAAAATTGTCTACCTGTCCTTATGCAACACTATGCGATCCAAAAACTGTGTGTAGTCCGCACTCCTAACGCGCGCCCGCTCAATAAGTTCGCGATACCGGCCCTGCATCATATTGTAATGTTAGGACAGGAGACTATCTTCTATTTATTTTATGAAACCACAGTCGAATCGAATATATATATCATCATTTATTTTTAACTTGAATATGGGTTACATTACAAAGAATTACTGCATTCCTTCTTTCATTGAACCTTGCAGTCTATATTGGAAAAACCATCTAATTAAACAAATTACCTCATATTGCTTAGGTGTCAATACAGGTAACCTACTTAATTGCATAGTTCTTCGTTAACAATAATTAGTTACAATATTATGATTTATATTTACAAATATTAAAATTATACTTAAGCCTATTTTAAACTTAATAACTAAGGCCGGCATTACATCTTCCTCGAGGATTTTGAGAAAAAATGTAATTTCCTAAATTAAAATTTTTTTCTATTCATAATACAACTTAACTCTATTTTTATGAACTAACTTTTCATTTCCTTCTATTTCTAAAGCAAGATTTGGAGATTCTTCTCTTATAATTTTATATGGCCCCAAAAACAAAGGTTCCCTTTTATTCCCAGTTTCATTTCTTACAAGTACCTTATCTCCTACCTTATAATTTATACTTTTAGTTTTCTTATCATATGTTAATTTCCGTTTGTTCTTTGACTCTAATAAATTTTCATGAGCATCTTTCCATGCTTGCTGTAGCCGATATTTTAATTGAGATGGATAATTTTCAAAAGTGTACAACGGATCTATGCTGCAAGAAATGTTTGTTGGTATATTGCATTTTTTACCAAATATTAGCTCATAAGGAGTATATTTCGTTTCTGAATTTACCGTTGTATTGTACGCGAAACACCAATAAGAAATCCAAGTACTGAAATTTCCAGGATTGTTCGCTGTTTGAATTCGTAAAAATGCTCCAAAATGTTTATGATTATTTTCGATTTGTCCTAACGTGTCGTGATGATAAGCAACTGAATTTAATTTTTGAATTTTTAACATTTTACAAATCTCCGTAAATACTGTGTTCATAAATTCAGTTCCTTGATCGGTTAATATTTCATGAGGTATACCATAACGTAATATAAAGTTTTCTACAAAAGCTTTTGCAACTGTTACTGCTTCTTTATTAGGTAATGCATACCCCTCTACATATTTACTTAAATCACATTGCACCGTTAAGATGTATCGGTTATTTTCATAATCAGCTTCAAACGGAACAACTAAATCTAAATAAACTTTTTCAAATGATGATGTGATTGTCATTGGTTCTTTTGCTAAAATAGAATGCTTAAATCTTTGACAATCATCACATTTTCTTAAAAATTTAACCACATCCTCATATAAACCTAACCAGTAATAATATTGCTTAATATTATTATACATTCTTTTTATTCCAGCGTGACCCCCAGTAGGTAAAATGTGAAAAACATTTAAAATCAACTGTATTTTCATAACTCGTGGCCCTTTCTACCCCTTTTATAATAGTTATACCTATTTTACATTCCTCGAATTCTTGCTTGTGCAGCATTATATCTTTTATAAGTGAAGACGCGCCTTTTAAATTTTTTATAATATCCATTTCAGTAATATGATATTTTTTGCATATAGTAAAGAGTTCTCTCAACGATGTCCCTAGAGCGCACGTTGATCGAGATTCTCTTTTTACATAAATAATTTGCTCTTTTAAATCGTAAATAAAATTATGTTGTCTATGTATATGTTGTTTATTTGTAACTTTCTCCAATTGTTCGCTGCTAATTAATTGTAATTCTACCGCGTTTTTATTTGGCTTTAACAATTCCACCAATCCAGGGTGATCAGACCTAGTAGAAGAATTATTATTCGCCATTTCTAACTCTGTTAATTGCATTTGTTTTTTCGTTTGAGACCTTTTTACTACGTTTACTAACTCATTTTTGTTACCTATATTTTTTAGCTCTTCAGATGACATTTCTATCCTAGACAAAGCGTCTGCTTCCACATTGTCTTTTCCTTTTATATAATTAACTACAAAATCATATTCTTCTAATACTAACCTAAATTTAGTTAATCTACTCGAAGGGTTGGTCATCCCAAATAAATAAATAAGTGGGCGGTGATCTGTCAAAATGACAAATCGTCAAAAATAAAGATATGGTCTGAAATGTTTTATGGACCACACAATAGCCAATAATTCTTTTTCAATTGTTGCATAATTGACTTCTGCTTTATTTAGAGATCTACTTGCATAAGCTACAGGACACCCATTACCATTACAAAGAATAGATCCAATTGCTTTACCTGAAGCGTCTGTTTTTAAAATAAATGTATTACTTGGAGAAAAATCTGGATATTGCAAAATTGGTGGGGATATTAACGCTTCTTTTAGGGTTTCAAATGATTTTTGACATTCTGGAGTCCACATAAAAGATACTCCTTTTCTTGTGAGTTTATTTAAAGGATTAGCTATATGTGAAAAGTTTTGAATATATTTTCTATAGTAGTTAGCAAATGCTACAAACCTCTTAGTTTCTACAGCATCTTTTGGGATGGGATAGTTTTGCAATACTTTAATCTTCTCAGGATCTGGAGATACTCCTTTTGCTGAGATAACATGCCCTAAATACAACATTTCTTTCATTAAAAATTCGCATTTATTAGGATTAAGTTTCAAATTGACTTCTCGCAACCTCTGTAATACTTTTATTAAATTTTGATTGTGATTTGATAAATTATTCGCGAATACACATATATCATCAAGATAAACTAAGCATTTTGTGTAATTTAAGCCTGACATCGCTATACTCATGGCTCTAGAGAAAGCAGAAGGACTTAGTTTGAGTCCCATAGGCAATCTTGTCATCCTAAATTGACCCTTTTCTGTTGTAAAACTAGTTATAGGCCTACTTGATTCATCAAGCTCAATTTGAAAATATCCTTGTGACAAATCAAGATGTGTAAAATACATCGCCCCTGATAAGGAATCTAAGATATCTGTTATGCAAGGTAGAGGAAATTTGTCGTCTTGTATTTCTTTATTAACTAATCTATAGTCTATACAAACCCTAAACCGTTTATTTCCGTTCAAGTCTGCCTTTTTTGGAATTAAAATTAATGGACTAGACCAGTCTGATGTAGTTTCTTCAATAATTTTTTCACGTAAAAGATTATCAATTTCCCTATTTAAATCCTCTTTTTGCGCATGTGGTAATCGATACTGTTTTACATAAACAGGTTTAACTGACTTTTTCAAGTGAATTTTTTGTTTATAAATATTTGTTACTGACAATGGGTCGCTATCTAATAAAAAAACATCTGAATACTGCACAAATTTTTTGCAACGCGTCTTTTTCTTCGGTATTTAAATGCTCCAACCAATTAAATTAAGTAATTTTTCTGTACGACTAACTGATACATTTTTTTTTTCTTGATTACCAACAATATCATAATTATAAAGTGCTTCAACTACTGGTTCAAAATTTTTTATATTAACTTCACTTTCTCTAACATTTAAAATTTTAACAGGAATCCTATTATTTTTATCTGGTTTTAGCACACTGCTTGCAATAAATACACCTTCACATATTTTACTTGGTAAAATTACGCATTCATCTTTTAATATAGTTTTATAATATTTTATTATTTCACACCGTGGTGGAATAATTGTGTTATAAATAACCTGTTTAGATTGCATTTTTAATGAAATTTTATTGTGATTATGATAAAAAGAAAATACAAATGTCTCATAATTAATAGTTGCGGCATGTTTCGTAAAAAAATCGGATCCTATTATGCCATGTACTTCGTTATCAAAACTATTAATCAGCAAAAATTCATGACCAACATTACTATTTTCTAGTTGCAAGGTCAGGTTTACCACACCTGTCGTTACTGTGGATCCTGATATTCCATTAATATTAATTTTCTTTGAATAATCTATAAACTCATCTGATTTCAAACATTCGGTAAATAAAATACTAACTGATGCTCCAGTATCAAGTAACATTTTTAACAAAGTATTTCTATAAGAAACATATATAAAATTTAATGAATTAATATTTAAAACTGTATTTTTAACATTTGTTTTCTCTTTGGTCTCGAAAAAAACAATTATTTGACGTCGATGGATTACCATTATCGAAATTATTTGTGTCCCTACTGTTACTAGCATAGTTATTTGTATCGGTACTGTTACTGTTACTAATATAATTTACTCTTGTATTATTCCTATATCCTGATTTATTAAATTTTCCTCTATTTGAATATTCTTTTCCATTATTATACTTAGAGTGAGGCTGTCTATTGTAGTAATTGCTATTATTATTTTTAAAATAATTCTGAGAGCGAAAATTAGACTGTTGATTATTCACTCTGTAATTATGATTATTATCTCTAAAATTGTTGTTATTAAAATGTGTTCTAGGTTTCGCTTCAAAATTATGATATGTGTTATTATTAGTACCTCGTCTTATCTGAAAAACTTCCCTTGCATTCGGTAACATTTCATCTTTGGCTCCTTGAATAGCCTCGGCCAATGATGAATAATTTCGCGCTTTTATTATAGTTCTTAGTTCACTATTTTCTAAACCATTACTGAAAGAATTTATTGCAATTTTTTCATTTACTGATTTAAGAACTTTTAGTGAATTTTCGTCCCCATCAGCTTGAGCTATTGTGAGATTGACAAACATTTCTTCTAGCACCCTACCAAACTGTTCAATAGATTTTCCATTTTGTTTAAAATTATTTAATTTAGTAGATAAAGCAGGCACTGACTTTTTACTAATAAAATGTTTACGTAAATCTGTAATTAAAGCTAAATTTGATACGTATTGTTTATTTAATCTAACTTTTGCACTTTCTGAAAGTCGCGTTTTTAAAACAAAAGTTGTTAACAATTTTTTACCTGGCTCATCTAATAAAGCGTCATAGAGTTCAATTGAATCGATTAATTGTTTTGTATTATTCTCAGTACCATCCATTGACGGTATCAAGGTAGATGCCACTCTTAATTCAAATTTTTCAGACATTTCGGAAATTAATATTTGATTTGAATCTATTTCTCCTAATCTACTTTCTAATGTTTTCTGAGCTAGACAAATAGTATTATTTATTTCCTGGTAATATTCTAATATTTTACTATCTAAATCTTTATCCTTAACAGTATGCTTTAAAGAGTTAAAATCTTGTTTAAATTTATCTAGCTTAGCTAACTTGTTTGTAACAATATTTATATCCTTACGTCTACTATTACTATCCTTAATTAAATTCTTGTAAAATACCTGTACTTCTTCATTTAATTTTTCACATAGTTTAATTACCATTTCTTTATTAATGACCTATATTTAACTGCCATTCGTTATATTTAACTTTTCTTCAATTCCCATTTCTATTTTTGCATTCCATTCCAATAATAATATACCATATACCTAAAATGTGCCTAAAAGAAAGCTTAAATGTTTTCTTGGCTTGCCCTTATTGTCGATCTTGTTACTTCTGTTCTTATTTTCCTTTCCAACTTCTTCTTAAGTTTTTGATAAAAGTAAACTAGTATAAGACTTAGCACCGCTATTACAAAAATTCCTTCGCAAATATCCTTTACTGACCAATTTCCAATTTTACTACTTGGTTCGCTAGTTTGAACTCCACTGTTTCCTGATTGTGCTATAATAATTTCTTCTTTTTGTCCTTTGATTGATTACTTCCAGCCATTTTTCTTCATCTAACTAATTTCATTTTTATACAACTTCAATTTTTTTTTAGCAGGATCGCCATGTAATGTTAGGACAGGAGACTATCTTCTATTTATTTTATGAAACCAAAGTCGAATCGAATATATATATCATCATTTATTTTTAACTTGAATATGGGTTACATTACAAAGAATTACTGCATTCCTTCTTTCATTGAACCTTGCAGTCTATATTGGAAAAACCATCTAATTAAACAAATTACCTCATATTGCTTAGGTGTCAATACAGGTAACCTACTTAATTGCATAGTTCTTCGTTAACAATAATTAGTTACAATATTATGATTTATATTTACAAATATTAAAATTATACTTAAGCCTATTTTAAACTTAATAACTAAGGCCGGCATTACAATACCATATGCAGCCTTCTTTTTTTCATACTCCGATTGGGTCTCTTTGACCCTAGCAATTTCAATGCCCACATCCAACTGTCTTTGGCGCACATTATTCCGACGATAAATGGTCTCATCCATCTGTCGTTGCAAGTCAACCAAGTGCCGTTGGATGCAAGCATCTTAATCTGCCAAACCTTCAGTCTCGCGCTGAAGTGGCGCTAAGGTAACCCCTATATCTCTCGCCATACCATCCACCTCTATCCTAAGCTGTTTTACTGTCGCTTCAGTGATACTTAACTGCTCCCTATCAGCATTATACCGCGTCTCCAAATTCAATAGGACGGTGGCGGCGTTGTTGATTTTCTTCCTCATGCTGTCTTCTTCGCCGTCATCCTTGGGCGGTATTGGAATTGGTACCGCCGCACTTGTTGAGGCTACCGCCTTCAACTTCCTTACTGGCGCGGTCTTTGGTTTCGCTGCGGTGGCTCTCGGCTTTCTACTCTTCGGCACAACCACCTGCGGTCTCGTTGGCTTCGACCTACAGGGCGCATCTTCCATTGTGCCGACAAGTTTTGGCAATGTGGCTGACGAGGATAGCGTATCGACGCGTACATCAATGAGGACCCGGATCTTCTTGGGCGCTTCAAAATCGTCTCCGCTATCGTATACCGGTACTGGGGCTAGTAACGGAGCCGGTGACGGGAGCGGCAAAGGAGCCGGTAACGGGGCCGGTAATGGGATGTCGCACACTTGCGACAGTTCCATCGGCGATACCGGTGAAGGAACCGTCAACTCCTTGAAGATTTCTTCAAAATCGAATTCCACAGCATCGATTGATATGAGTGAGTTAGCTGCGGCGATCGTCTCTTCGATTGAAGTCATGTTGAAACACTGCTGATTACTGAAAAAATAACTTTAAAAGAATTAAATAGTTTACTCGGCGAGCCGTAGTAAACTGAATTTCTCAGGTCTGGTTCCCGTATATATAGTGATCGGAAAGTGGAGGGGAGAGAGTGGGAGTGGGAGAAAAAAGAAGAAAATCGGCCGGGCGCGGGCGCCTCCGGCCTATACGTTATATCTAAATTGAGCCACAGTTTTTCGAGATCCATTACGATATTCCTGAATATCTTTATGCCCCCATAAGTTCTATAACGCTCATGGCACCTTTTTTTTTTGTTTTTTTTTGTTGGCCCTGAAAAGGGCCGTTTTTGCGGCTAGAGCATACGCCCTAATCCGAGCTGGAATCGCTATCCGAATCAGACGATATATCGATCACCGATATATTGTCTGACTCGTAGCCACTCATATCGACATCACCGATGTCGATATCCACCACTTGCGTGGTGCTATCGCAAGGCCCCGCAGGTGATGGCGGCCTTGGCAGAAGGCAAGCAGAAGATGAGTCGCAAGGGCCCAACTCCTCTTCCGACGGATCCAATTGTTGTGCCCGCCCGGCCAGCCTTCTGAGGATCGCTTCTCTGAACAACTGACCAAAAAAAATATCATCAAAATCGCCCATCGTCCAGTTGTTTACTCAGCGAGGAGCTGTGATAAACTGAATTTCTCAGGTCTTGTTCCCGTATATATAGCGATCGGAAAGTGGAGGGGAGAGAGTGGGAGTGGGAGTGGGGAAAAAACCGGCCTCCGGCCGGGCGCGGGCTTCGACCGCGGAGGCGGGAGGCCGGAGTCCTCCGCGGGCCCGGCCTTCGGCCCTTCAGGGAGAGAGTGGGGAGAGCATCGACGAGGCATTTTAATCGAAAAAAAGGGAAAAAAGGGAAAAAAAGGGGAAAAAAGGGAAAAAAAGGGGAAAAAAAAGGAAAAAAAAAAAAAGAGTAGCATCCCCAAAACCGCCGAAACCGTCCCCCACCGCCCACCTACCCAAAATCGCCCGCTCCCCAGCCGCCCACCCGCCCTCTCCGCTTCCGGGGGTCGGCTACCGCCGCCCCCCTCCGCCCCCCTCCGCTCCGCTCCGCGGTAGCCGACCCCCGGAAGCGGAGAGGGCGGGTGGGCGGCTGGGGAGCGGGCGATTTTGGGTAGGTGGGCGGTGGGGGACGGTTTCGGCGGTTTTGGGGATGCTACTCTTTTTTTTTTTTTTCCTTTTTTTTCCCCTTTTTTTCCCTTTTTTCCCCTTTTTTTCCCTTTTTTCCCTTTTTTTCGATTAAAATGCCTCGTCGATGCTCTCCCCACTCTCTCCCTGAAGGGCCGAAGGCCGGGCCCACGGAGGACTCCGGCTACCGCGGAGCGGAGCGGAGGGGGGCGGCGGTAGCCGACCCCCGGAAGCGGAGAGGGCGGGTGGGCGGCTGGGGAGCGGGCGATTTTGGGTAGGGGGGCGGTAGGAGACGGTTTCGGCGGTTTGGGTCGGGGAAGGTGGGGGGCGGTTGGGGAGCGGTTGGAGGCGGCAGGGTGGTCAATAATGGTGAGATATTAAAGCGTGGTTTACAAAACCATGTATCCCTTACTATAATTTTTGCGTCCATTGTCTACTGCCATCCTTGACTTCTTCAAAATTGGTTCGTTTAGTTATTTACCTGCTCCATCTAGAAATTTATATTTTATTAATCACTACGTGGTGACCTATGGCTTGTTCTCTTGCAGTTGTACTTACTATTTTGGTGTGGGTGAGGGGAAAATATAGACGGAAATTGGTATAAATATATATTTAAAGTAATTTTTTACAATTTTTTATGCTTATAACCTAACAATTACATTTTCTTTTTATGGGCCTTGTTCAATGTTGATTTGTTGTGGCTATTTACTTCTGATTGGAACTTCCCCATGTTTTATTAAACATCACATGGTCAATTATGGCTTGTTCTCTGGCTATTATGGTCGCTATGTTGATAGACATTTTTTCTGTCTTCTGTTTCGGCTGGATATGGCAGAATGAATATCTGACCATGAGCACCCACTATTTATTGTGGTAGGAATAAGTAGGGAGTAGAGGGGAGAGATAGTTGGAAATTTTATAAAAATAAACTTATTTTGTTACAAATATATTACAAACTTATGCATACATTTCTTCTAATAGCCTTAAAAGTAAATCTAATCTATCTTCTTCATTACTATTATTTACAATATTGGATACCCTACATCTAAATTCAGCCAAAGTATTTCGAGGTCCATTACGATATTCCTGAATATCTTTATGTCCCCACGGTAGAGTTTTAGCAGTGTTTGGTATTATAAACCTTTTTTCATCATTGTAAGATAACGCAACTTTATTTTTCATTTCGGTATAGATATCATGTAACTGACTTCTAAATGTATTCATTTTTCTAAATATCTTACCCCCACCTTCTACAATTTTTTGATAATCCACCATGTTTAAGCTGTTTTGAATTACGGATTTCTTTACGCCCTTAGCGGTTTTGCTCTCTTTTTTATCTGATCTAATGTAATAGGCCTTGGCGCCTGTCCCTAAAAAGATGCTGATGGCCTGATTTGGATGCTCATCCTTAAAATTTCCCAATATTGGTTTACTTACTGGCAGGTTAAATTTATTATCCGATTTATAATTAGATGTGTCGAAATGTTCGATATTTCCTTTTATAAATTCGTAAAAATTTATTGATTTAACTTTAAGCACAAAACTATCAGTATCCGTGTAAAGTAAGGAAATGTTATCGCCTAATTGTCGTTTTAATGTGCCGTAATAAAAATCATACATTCTCACTTTCGACAATTCCAACACCGTGAAACCTACATAAAGTGGTTTGTTATAACAAATTTTAGTTCTACCCATATGTATAGCCACAAAGTGCTCTGAAAATATGGAACAAGACTTAAAATTAGGTCTAGCAATTAAGTTGTTTGCGCCTGGGGAATTTCTCTTACTTGCCCAGTGGGTTTTAAGGTAAATATCACGCCTGTCATCTACATTTTCCATAGTTTTCCCGTACACAGAATTGACCATGCGCTTAAAGTGATTTTTCTCGGATGTGTCGTTAGCATTGTTTCTCATATTTGTATTGAGGTCTATATATTTTTTCAGCCAACGAGACTGCTTAAACTTGAGGACGCGATGAATTTGAGTTACAATTAGCCCATTATTTATGGCCTGCTTGAAGTTTCTATAGTGTAATACGTACTTGTCTTTATGATTTAAATTGGGAACCAATTTGGGGATTTCTGTTTTGGAATTAGGTGGAATTATATTCTCTACTAAAAATGGCAAATCAGCGTGTTTATCATGAAGGTGATGCGGATATGTTACATCAACTTCTAAAACATACCCATAATCCCCGATATCATCAACAGACATAATATCGAGTTGATTAATTTCCTCAGCCGACAACCAAACAAATTCTCCCGTGGGCAGAGGTTGACTCATGCTATAACCATAGAGATTTGTCGCATCGATATAATGTATGGAAGACTTCGGCTCGAAAGGATTATATTCGGACAAATACGGGTTATTGGCGATATGTTTTCTTTCAACGCATTGGCTTATACCACCGCGTATACTATTTTTGAAGAAATTAATCATATCTATATCTGTCAGTAGTTCCAACTCCACCTTAGTGTACCGCAACATCGCATCCCATGACAGACCTGGAGATGTATAATATTGCGCCGGATCTAGTTTATATGCTTTAAGTGATACATCCCTAAAATTTTCAAATATATCACACAGCATTAAAACATCTGATTTTAAGTATAAATCAGAATAAGATCCCAAAGTTTGACATTTAAATACATTCCAAACTTTCTGAGCCCTAGCATATTCCTCATCAGTTATGTGGCAATTATTTAACTTGTCATAAAACTCATCTTTTAAAGGTAAATTGGGGTGATCTAATTTCATTATATTATCCATGAAATTATATGGAAACACCCCCTTCTGCCTCATTAAATCGAATTTTTCTTTTTCTGCAAAACATTTCCTTGTTTCAACAAAAAATTCTGATGGCAGGTTTTCTGACAGTCCAGCCAATGAATCAGCTAAAAATCTGTAACTATCCAAAAATCGAAGTTTTATGTAATTTTTTCTCAACATACCATCTCTATCTACATAGCTATGGGTGTACAATGGTTTAGTGAACGAAATATATTTTTCTTTATTTTGTGAAATAACTTCGGTCCTCTCTCCTTCGCCATACAATTCTTTAATAAATAAATGACTGTCATACCCACTCAAATTGTGGAAAAAGATTGGAACAAATTGTGGGATTTTATAATTTAAATTACAATTGCTATGCGCGGCGCCAGGTGTTTTCTTCCCGGTAACATGACAATGATCTCTTACTTTAACGTCACCTTCCTGAAAAGGCTCATCGCAAATAGAGCATATAGTCGACGAGTTAAAATCATCTATTTCATCATTAGACAGCTGATGCATCGGAAACAAGGTCTTTTAAATAGGTATTATAAATAGTTAAAACATCGTCCTCTAGTCGTTTCACGAAATCGCTACCAGCATTATCACCCGTAAAAGTTACAAATTTCGTCAATGAATTATCAAACGAACATTTAATCAAATATGCAAAAGAATATGGTTCATGTTGGTATGTCGGGATAGTAAACTTTTTTTCCGGATCTGGTTCGCAAGTATCTATTGGTTTTAAAATCGATTCAAAATCAGCGTAAATTACAAATGAAACCCTAAGTTGCTTATCATTATTTTGAAACTTAAGTATGTTTTCAGGTACATAATTACCGCATTTGTCTTTTTTCAGCTACACTGATGGCGTGCTGGTGTATATATGATTACAATCGCGCAATTGGTGCCGCAATAGTATGCTTTCAGATCGGAAATAAAGTAAACAGCCGTCACAAAAAAAATTTTTATGTTCATTTCTAGTTACTTGATTCGATACCAATCTGGAAATATTTTGAATCCAACAATAGTGACTATTTCCTGAATCCTCCGTTATTAATAGTAAATTTATATGGTGACCTAACCTCCTAGAGGAATATCGTAATGGGCCTACTATTTCGAATTTAACCTTACCATTTTCATAACTACGTTCCAAACCATAAACATTAACACTTATGTCATTTAAATCTTCAAATTTTGAAATGTCTTTAAGCTTCATAGGGAATTCAATACCATCAGCATTCAGCACGGTCTCGAAGTGTGGATACGATGTCGTTAGGTAAACATTGTCCCTCGCTGGATATAGCGCCGACGTGATGGCCCAAGCAAAGCAATACGCATCATTATTTTGGACATTAACTACACCCTTCTTGGTTTCAATAAACTTGGGGAGCTTAATGTACGAGCAGCCGCCTAATGGGGAGTACTTATTTATATTTACTTCTAAAAATAGTACTTCCCGTAATGTCCAACCTGAAACAATTAGTAATATATTAGTAAACGCTATACTATGAATTATAAAACTACTATACCTGAATCCTTATGTTGAAAGTCTGCAGTTTTAGATACCACAGCATCCTTAAAGTCTACATATACCGCATCCAAATCCGTCGACAAATCGAGTAGTCGATTTATGCTGTTAAAAGATTTGATTTCAGAAACATCTTGGCTCTCCAATGCATAAGTAGCAAAGGCTTCTACATTAACTTTAATGGCATTATGGGCCTTCAGAACAACTTTTAACAATTTCAATACTCTTAATTTTATCGCATCAAAAAATGTTACATAATCTATATGTTTTTCATCACATTTAAGCCTGTAAGCTGCGATTCTGCACTTAAACGCGCTCTTAATTAAATATATACCATCAGCATGAATTGCACAGGCTTTTTCTTTATGTTCAAGACTCCTCATATGCGACGTCATCTGATTGGTAGGGACATCTACATTACATGATTCACATCTTCTATTATGGGCTTTTGAGTCTACGATGCGATGCGTATGAACTTGTGGAACTCGCAGTACCCTGGCTTTTTTTTCAGGTGGAACATCATTACTGGGAGTAGTAGATCTCTTCGTACCTCCGGATGATTCGCCGATGCGGTTAGATATCAGCTTACAACTTTTATTTTGATGTCGACGTAAATTATCTACCCTTGTATATGTTAAACCACAATTGCACTTATACATGTTTATTATTTTTATGATTATTTCGATATTAGATGATAGAACTCCCGATAGGCTTAAAGCTAACGATATTTGTACGGATTTGGATGCGGGTCCTACTATATATATCCTCTAGAAAATTCCACCACCTCTTCCTAGCTCCTCCCTCGATATTTCAGTTGGGTGCGTCTATGGGCCTTCAGAACAACTTTTAACAATTTCAATACTCTTAATTTTATCGCATCAAAAAATGTTACATAATCTATATGTTTTTCATCACATTTAAGCCTGTAAGTTGCGATTCTGCACTTAAACGCGCTCTTAATTAAATATATACCATCAGCATGAATTGCACAGGCTTTTTCTTTATGTTCAAGACTCCTCATATGCGACGTCATCTGATTGGTAGGGACATCTACATTACATGATTCACATCTTCTATTATGGGCTTTTGAGTCTACGATGCGATGCGTATGAACTTGTGGAACTCGCAGTACCCTGGCTTTTTTTTCAGGTGGAACATCATTACTGGGAGTAGTAGATCTCTTCGTACCTCCGGATGATTCGCCGATGCGGTTAGATATCAGCTTACAACTTTTATTTTGATGTCGACGTCTGGCGCAGCTACCCCTTCTTAGTCCCTTACCACGATATTTCGGTTAAGCTCGACCGTCTCTAACGCAGGCTAAGCACTCTAGGCACGACGGCCGAGAGTTAAGGACGTGCTGCCGACAGTAATCACTAGGAGACGCTTAGATAACATTCACTACATTGCATACAGTAATTACTACCTAAGGTGTACTTACACTTTAATATGTATGGAGTAATGAGATGTATACCCTGTGGGTAATTGGGAGGTACTTATTATGCAATTACAATCATTACAGTATGGCGTGTACATGGTAATTGGGAGGTACTTACTGTGCAATTGCACTTATTACAGTACATGCTGTAATTGGGAGGTACTTTCTAATTGCGCGTCTATCTCTGGCGCAGGCTACCTCTTCTTAGTCCCTTACCACGATATTTCGGTTAAGCACGACCGTCTCTAACGCAAGCTATGCACTCTAGGCACGCCGGCCGAGAGTTAAGGACGTGCTACCAACATTAATCACTAGGAGGCACTTAGATAACATTCACTACACTACATTGCATACAGTAATTACTACCTAAAGTGTACTTACACTTTAATATGTATGGTGTAATGAGATGTATACCCTGTGGGTAATTGGGAGGTACTTACTGTGCAATTGCACTTATTACAGTACATGATGTAATTGGGTGGTACTTACTGTGCAATTGCACTTATTACAGTACATGATGTAATTGGGAGGTACTTGCTAATTGCGCGAAGGGTGGGGGGTACTTAGGATAATTACTAATTACCGAATTGCCTCTCTCTGTACCTCTTTCTCATTTCCAGAACCGGCCAATTACATCTACTGCCAAGTTGTTGAAAGTCTTGTATCGGAGGGCCTGGAGAGTTGTCACCTCTTTTGGAGATTTGTTAATCGACATCAAAACAGTTTCTCTGTTCTTGAATACAGTCTCATGAGAAAGGCTCTGATTTTGAAAACATTCAATGGCTGTTTTGAGTTCACTGGACTGACCTTCTTCTGCCAATTTAGACAAATTTTCCACTACTGACTTTTTCTTTTTCTGAAAAAAGCAGAGGTAGTATCGCTCCCAGTCATTGCATGTAAAAACAGAATGTTATCTCTCATGAAAGGCTGATCATCAAGGCTCCCGGAAGAAAATAGCTGTTCTGGCTTGTTTCCTTTGGCAGCTTTTAAAAAATAAATTTTCCATTGCTGCAACAAGAGCTTTACAAAAATATATTAGTGAAATGTAATAAGAATTACAACAAATTTATAGACTTTATTTTAAATCAATCAAACTTTTTCTGTTCCCCTCAAACGAAAAACAAATTCTTGAAAATTCAAGAATGACGTCGAATTTTTCACTTTTTTTTTTAACAACTTAATTGATTTTGATAAAATACTATCAATATTTTTCTAAAATACTATTAATAATACCGACAATAACGACTCCAAAAACAACAGAGATTGTATACCAACAAAAGCAAACGATTAAGGGGAGCGCGTGGCGCGTGGGTACACGTGGTTAGGTTATGATGGAATATCATGGATCTCAGGCGGAGAGCGTAAAAATGATGAAGATAATTCTAACAAACAGTTAAGAACCACGCTCACATACGGGGATCAATTGATAGAAATGGAAAGGTGAGAATATCAGCTTCACTTCGGTGTGGATATTAATGTTCAAAAAATAAACAGCGGGGAACAAGAAGTATTTAAAAAAAAAGTCCGGTTTTTCCCCGGTGTGATCAATTTTCCCGATTTCTGGAAAATGGAGCAACTTTATTAAAAAAAAAAATACATTTAAAAAGTAGACACTCTAAGCTTTAAAATGGTGTGCATTGAATAACAATATAATGAAATATGAGTTTTTAATTACTGCTTGTTTCAAATATTTATAGAACTCCGAAAACGTATGAAAAATGCAAATAAACAAATCAATTTTGTTTTTAAAACGCCAAAAAGATACTGGAAAAAAATTTCTGAGATCATTCGAGACATCTCAAGATCCCATTTAAAACAAAAATGGGATAAGTACCTATTAAAAGAAAAAAAATATGAATGAATTACTATAAAGTGGTCCAAAATAGTGGGACAACGCAAGTTTGACCTCTTTTTCAATGTTCTTGACAGGAAATAATGGGTTTCAAGGCACATGGATCAATACCTATGGGTTTTCCTTTTGTAATGAACTTTGAATCATCGAAAAATATCAATTTTTGACCGAGTTCTGAAACAATTTGTCCACCCGTTTACAAGCTTATCATCATTGTTATAGAGATAAAGCAGGGGCTGTACGAGAGGATTTTTGATTGCGGTTACCTCGAAACCTGTCGAATTCCCAACAAAAATGATAGGGACCATTTTTGTAGATAATGATAAGCTTTCTTTTTTATCTAAACAAAAATTCTCTAATTTGCATATTGTGGAAGATATTGGCGGGAAACCAGTTTTAGGGTCCATTTTGGGCCCTTTCCGATCCAGCAGAGTTGGTAAAAGTTATCGACCTTGGAAGCGGCCGCCGAGACCTAAGAGTTGAGCCACAATGGAAATCTGGACCGACTTAATGACAGGTATGGTCCCTTTAGTTACTGGACTAGTACAAATTAGTAATAAAATGACGATAAGATCACAAAATAAATAACTCTAAATTATCCTGTTATATTTAATCTAAACTTTGTTTATAAATTTTTGATTAAAAAAATTCACATACATAATGTTGTAGAATAATTCTTAAAAAATTTATAAAAATTAATATATTTTTTAAAATTACCCTTATGAAATAATAAAAATTATTTTTAAACCCCCAAAGTCAAAATAAATTAATGGAAAAATTAAAAATTGTTCCGAGTAGGGTTTGAACCATCTACATTTGTGTTATACGGACGCTGCTTTGACAAATTGAGGCATCAGGACATTAGATAACCGAAGTCCGATATGGTAATTTGAATATTAGAGGTATGTTCCAACACGTACGAAGACGGTAATATTACCGTACAAATCATGCGCTGTATACAATTTTTGAGTAGAACACATAATTTGTACGGTAACATTACGATTTTCGCGCGTGTTGGAACAAACCTTACGTTGTAATCTTAACGAGCAATATTATAATGAAATATTTTTAATTTTGTTAGTTGGTATTTGATATAAACTATGTAAATAATTCAAAACAAGGAATTTTTTTTTAACTTGTGGTATATATTTGTACAACCAATATTTTTGTGATACGCATATGTACCATACAGGGAAAAAGCTAAAATGATACAGCATTTTTTGTCAAGATAACCGCTCTTTCTGGTATAAATACTGTTACGCATCACCCTACAGTGTGCTGCGGTCGTCATCAGTAAAGAGGCGAGTAAAAGAAGAAGGGACAAAAATGTCTAGAAATGTCATTCCAAGAAACATCTGGACGTTTCTGGAAGGTTCTAGAAGGTTAAAGTAAGCGATATGAGTCGGTGACCCGGAAGTCAGAGTTTAGTTTTATTACAGGTTTTATGATAGACGTCATACGTTCATGTTCTCAGTTATATAGTTGAATTGCAAAGTTACCAAAAACCTGCGTAACATTGGTGACTGCGGTGAGATATAAAATAAAATTACCCAAGCATTCTATTTATGATAAATACTAGATCTACTGCGCACGAAATAGATATGGATACTTCAGGCCCACCAGCATGGTTTTTGAAGATGGAAGAGAAGAGAAAAAGACGAGATAAGGAAAAAGAAAGGCATAAGAAGGTAGAAGAGGAGAAAAAAGACAGGCGGGAGAAGGAAAATAAAAAGCGTATGAAGGAAGGAGGAAAAGGAAAGGCGTAGGAAGAAAGAAGAGGAGGAAAAGGAAAGGCGTAGTAACGAAGAAGAGGAGGAGAAGAAATGGCGCAGGAAGGAAGAGGAAAAGTAGTAGGAGGAGAGGCGTAGGAAAGCTCAGGTGGAAATTATGAATGGCTTGCTACAAATTCAAGAAAACTTCAGCCAACAACAAGATATTTAAAAACTAATTTAAAACAACAACAAACGGCTAAAGTAGAGTTGGAAAGGCATATTAGAACTAAACTAGTTTAGTTAGAAAGAGGAATTCGTACCCTAGCTTTAATAAGCAACAGAGAAAGTGCAAACACTAGCTTTTCCTCATCCATAACCGAACCAAGCCATATCCAAAACTCAGTTTCACAAAGCCATGCTAGCAAGACCATTAAGCCACCCACGTTTGACGATCAGACAACATGAGAACTGTATCGACTCCAGTTTGAAGCTGCAGCTAGAGCCAATGGCTGGGCTATTAAAAAGATGGTTGCTTCATTGATAGTGTCAATACAAGGACAACAACCATTTTACAGTTAATTCCTCAAGGGGAAACCAGTTATTCGTCTGTCGTCCAATCCTTGAAGACAAGATATGATCAGCAGCATTTAAAACGTGTATTGCAAAGCCAGGTAAAGGTTCGTAGTCAGAAACATAATGAGAGGCTACAAGAATTCGAGGCTGATATAAAAAGATTGAGTCATCTGGCCTATCCACAGGCACCCAAAGATTTCCAAGAACAAATCAATGCAGGCATTCATTGATGGACTACAAGATGTGGAAATGCAGCAAGCCTTTCGGCTACAATATCACAAGATGCTAAAGAAGAAACTGATTGCAGCCCAGGTGTATATAACGGTAAAATTCATATCCAGATCTTTTCGGGCAGAAGGGAAAGTTAAGAGGTCAATACTAATATTATTCCCCAACCTATCTCTCCCATATTTTAAATATCCTGCAAAATATGCAACAAAACAGCCAACATGAAAGCAGGAGATGCTTCAATTGCTGAAGAATCAGGCACCTTTAAAGAACCTGTAGAAGCAGGGCTCGTTCTATGACTCGATAATCAGGGAATGAGGCTAGAAAGTCACATAGATCAATCTTTTGAAGCCGGTCATGAAGTACAACGAGAAATAATTACACCACCGATGCGTCCTGGAGAAGCCGATTACCCACACCTAGTCGGCTTTCTAGCAATAACCAGGAAGAACGGCATCGATAAGGTCGTCTCCATAGTAACACAAACATTTTCTCCAGGCGACTCTGTTTAGAAAGACAATGCCGGTACAGTAAAATGCTCGTTAAGCAAGAGAAACCAGTTATTTAAGTTACTTTTAGGCAACCCCTATACAGCCAGAGGGCGACGAAGAAGAAATCACCCTTAAAAGCCTGATAAACAGGCAAAAAGAAGACAATGACTTAAAGGTTGTCCAAGAATAACTCAAAAATAAAGTCAGACCTACTTGGCAAGAGATAGCCAAATACAGTGTAGCTATTAAAGGGTACTGGACTTATTGGGATTCCCTGTATCCTCACGATGGCCTATTGCCTCGATTTAGTACATGTAGTCCGCCAAATGGTGTTGCCGAAATCACATGCCAGAAGTGCGTTGGATGAGATTTATTGCAGCCGTTCGCTACTAAATGGACACTGGCACGAGTTTAAAAAATATTTTATTGGGTCAATTACCGCCGGGATGTAGAGGATTGGTTTAAAAAATGTGATGTATGCAATGGCACAGAACAATGGTCTAGGGTTTTGCTCGGGAACATCTGAAAGTTAACAGCGACAAAGCGCCGAGGAGGACTCTGTCAAAAAATGCAACGGAATTGGAAAGACCCCTACACCATTCTAAAGAAAAATTAACAACCTGGCCTATTGCATTTAGCTCTCAGCGGTAAGCAAACCCAAGATATTTCACATTAGAAAATTAGCGCCATACCGTTAGATCCCAACCAGGTCCGAGTAATCAAGTTATTCGAAACGAATAACTAGTGTTAAAAATTAACGCGTATTTTCACAATTACTTCTGTGGTGATTTTTATTATTTTGTTGGTTGGTACTGCTTCTCAAAAAAAAACCTGTAGGCGCCCCCAACAACTCCAGAGCTTAGACAGGGAACCACCAGATAAGTATCCCGTTTAATATTGGCCTCTTCAGATTTTTTATATGAACAAAAATTCATAACGCCATTTAATAGAGGCTGTCGTTCCCTAGCAATTCAAATTAAGCTATTTTAGGGAATAAGAATACCCATGTTGTATAATGTGACATAGTTATCAATGGTATACAGAGTAATATCAATGATTTGCCGGGTTTCAGTAAAAATAATTGCAATAAAATAATTGATCCATCAATTTTTTTTTTATAAATTACGAACATTCATCTGTATTGTTTTAAATTCTTTAGAGGATACAAAAAATATGTTTAGAAGACATGGCCATAGTATTTAATTTTAATACCTTCTAATTACCTATTTATTTACTTCTATAACTTTTAGATGAGTTTAATTTTCTCTCTGGTAAATTAATGTTTTGAATATTTGAAATCTTTTAGTTTAAAAAAAGGAAAAATTAAACGTAATTTAATGTTCATTTTAAAAGGTACGGCTAAAAGTTTTTAGGGGGTGACGTCACGCCGCGCTGGACCCAGCAGAAATTGAATGAATTCGGCTATCCTCTTTAGTTAATATAGTCATTGAATTTGATTGACAATTCATTTGTCAGACTGATTAATTATCTTGTTTGTATAACACAAAATAATTATTGTTGTTTATTATTTTATAGATGATGTAAAATTAATATTTTAAACAAAGGTAAAATAAAATAAATCTGTAACACCATTACCAGACCATTACCATATCTATATTATAATACCTAATCTCTCTTTCAACGACATAAACCTTAGCCAAAAGAACCATAACTATTACCGATTTTACTACCAAAAATGTTTATTTTTATTTAATTTTAAATTGTTTACTTATTTTAGTTTCATGATTTATAAAATCACAGAAAAATGCAGAATGACTAAATATGTATTTTCTTTTGACATAGCCAATCTATGTTTTATATTTTGAGTTTTTATAAAAAAACTATTAAAAACATGTATACCTATTAATTACAAACGGGTATAAAATTCTAATATTAAAAAATATCATTTATCTCTTTTTCTACTTTTGTTTTAATTCTTATGGTAGCAAATATCTAAAAAAGTAGTAAATTTTATAGTAAATTAGTCAATTATGTTTCACCAAGACAATGTCCAACTCACACAATACATTGTTTAAAATGCAAATTATTCAGATTGAGCTTTTGTTGCTTTATCATATATCAAACTTGTATGATTGACGAATTATTTAACGTGTTATTCATAAAGTACCTAAATAAATATGTCGAAAGTATGTTATTCTGTATCATAGTTTTCTGTTCTCTAAAATTAAAAATAATTTGTAATTTTTATATATAGTCCGTACCGTCTTTTAAGAGATTCCTATTTTGATGGGTAACAAATAGTTACTGGTTTTCCAACTAGTTCCAAAGATAAAATGTGTAATAGCTCATTTCGGTTTTTTAAGTCTGTTATTATAAAATATATCAGATAGATTTCCAGCGGTTCCGGCGCGTCTCTAAATAAGAGAACGGCCAGAATTTCCTAGTTAGTGGTAGTATAGTAAGATTGCCTAAAAACTCTCAAAATATTTTGCGAAAGCTACCGCCGCGATTCAAACCTTCCAATCTAAAATGTAAAGTAACGTACCGAAGGATAAATTGTCGGAGGGCTGCTACATGTAGCGTATTATTAAAGGTAAAGTGGATACAGACTCTACAGAAACCAAATGGAAGCTTTGCGAAGAGTGAGGAGAAAAGAGCTCGCCTCTTATTGGAACTGACTTTTCTGGGAACAGACTTTTTTTATAAGGGACATAGGTAAGCATGCCCTTAAAAGAGGCCATTACAGTGGCCAAACACATGGCTTTTTGGAGGACTTTTGAAAGTGATTAAAATTGTGTAATCCTTGAAGGTAAATAAATAATTTTAATTCTGATTGACTATTTTTTAAATAAATAGGGTCAGTTGCACCTTAAAAACAACTAAATTAATATTTAAATGCTTATATAAATTGTACAATTTAAACAGTTCAAAGTCGGCTATTCAAAGCCCAAAGCTTCCTTTCAAATTATCAAATGCTTACATTTTGCTCATTAAAAAGATACTATTCGAAATCCATAATATATCGAAAACGGTTCAATTAATATGGGTTAAAACACATATAGGGCTTAATCATAATGAGTATGTAGACTTTTTGGCTAAAAGCACAACTACTAATGGCTCACCGACAAGTTATCAGCCGTGCAATTTGGATGCTTTTGCAATTGAGAAACAATATCAAATGGAAAAGTGGAGAAAATCTTGGACAGACTTTTGCAAAACCACTACAACTCAATATTTAAAAATACAACCAAAAATTTCGAATGTGCATTGGTTTAAAAACTATTCACTTTCTCGAAAATATATTACAACTATTATTAGATTGAAATTTAGACGTGCATGTTATCCAGCACATTTATTCAAAATCCATGTATTAGATACCAAGATATGTACAATGTATCAAGAGAAAGGCGATTTTAATCATATTTTCTTTAGTTGTGCAAACTATACCCAACAATTTCAAGATCTGATACAAGATCTAATTAAAAATAATATATTTCCTACATTTAACATTTGTCATCTCCTCTCACTTAATCAAAAAAAAAAAAAAAAAGTTACGAACACTTGATAAAATTTGTGTATGAAAGTAAAGTATGTTTGTAATTAATATTAGCCTTGCAACCTATGTTTTAACTCAATTGTTATATACCTACCTTACCGTTGCCTAGTTTTGTGTGTCAAAAAAAAAATGTCTTGACGGGCACCTAGACAAGAAGAAATGTTTTCCCTTGTTTATTCCTTGCTTGCCTTATCTTCTTTTATATATTTTTCTTCTTTTCTTGCTTAGGACAAAAATGTGCATGATTGAGTGTATGTATTAAGAGTAATAACTTATATAACATATTTGGCGACTGGTTAAATGGCAAGTGCCCAAGCCATAAAAAAATTTCGTAAATATTGCCTATAAAGCTAAATTTAGTGATATTTATTAAATAATGGAAGAAAGAAATTATGCGAATAATATGATATTTAGATACCTATTCCTCTTGCAATATACAATAGACAATTTCAAATTAAAACGTAACATAGAACCAATTAGGTCCGTCATGGGCTTGTCGTTGTAGTTGTTTTTATACGAGTGCCTTTGTTATGCCAAAAGGGAAAGAATATATTTATTTATATTTAACTATACACTTAGTTGTGAAATGTTATTTTAGATAATTTTGTATGAATATCTGTTAGGCTAAAAGAAATGAGTTGAGCACAAGCGACGAATATTTAACTTTATATTTACTATACAAACGACAAAAATTAAAAAAAAAAACGTTAATTGAAACCACGATTAGGTGTTTGATGGCGGAAATAAACCCGTGACAACGTCTCCCTACCTTCTACCTCCGCGATACTCATCGTAGAATTCTGAATTTAAATGCTATTCCAGTTTCATATTGAGGAAAAAATAGATTAATATAATTAACAATAATGACACAACAGATAAATATTCATTACACTCAATAAAACATTGATAAGCATCTTATTTTTAAAAAAATCAACTAAACCATACTAACCGCGATATTAAATTTTATAACATGAAATTGAACAGTAAAATTTATAATGACTACCGACAGTAGTAACTGACTCTTGTAACATGAAATTAACGTATCGACATGCCAGTTACAAGTATAAAATGCACTTAATAATATAATTTTTCCAAAGATCAATAATACCCATGGTTGTAGGTAAATATTACGAGGTTTGAACTAGTGTTTGTTTTGCATGAATACGAATATTAAATATTCCTAGCTTCGAAATACCAAGTGATTGATATTTTACGTTGGAAACATTTTCTAACACCACTTTGATTTTTTTGAAAATTGTTAATTTTAACACTTAACGACCAAACCTATGCGTAAAAACTTTACGTTAGGCCCAGATACTGTAACATGATACCTGTTATTTTATCTATTTTTTTAGTGTTTTAAGCTCTAATGATTTTGGGGGAGTGGGTCAGGTTATTAAATAACACGTATTATACTGATTGAGTTTCGATTAGTGATAAAAATATAGAAAATCACTAACCATTAAGATATTATAATTAAATAAAGTTTTAGATAAGGTAGCAACAAATTCTAATTCACAGAGATTTACTTATTCAAATTTAGACGATTTATTCAAAAGAGACTTATCTGTTGGACAAGAAGTAGTAAATAAGGAGTGACTAGTAGAGGCCCCTTCTTCAAAGGGACTCGTACGATACTCTTCATACAGTACGAAATTTAAATTTCATAAACTTCTTTAGATGACTCGAACGAACCTCTTGATATACTTGAAATAAACTTCCTTAGATGCAGTTTGAACTAAACTAAATCTTCTATAACTTCTATAACTTCTATAACTTCTATAACTTCTATAACTTCTATAACTTCTATAACTTCTATAACTTCTATAACTTCTATAACTTCTATAACTTCTATAACTTCTATAACTTCTATAACTTCTATAACTTCTATAACTTCTATAACTTCTATAACTTCTATAACTTCTATAACTTCTATAACTTCTATAACTTCTATAACTTATATAACTTCTATAACTTCTATAACTTCTATAACTTCTATAACTTCTATAACTTCTTTAACTTCTATAACTTCTATAACTTCTATAACTTCTATAACTTCTATAACTTCTATAACTTCTATAACTTCTATAACTTCTATAACTTCTATAACTTCTATAACTTCTATAACTTCTATAACTTCTATAACTTCTATAACTTCTATAACTTCTATAACTTCTATAACTTCTATAACTTCTATAACTTCTATAACTTCTATAACTTCTATAACTTCTATAACTTCTATAACTTCTATAACTTCTATAACTTCTATAACTTCTATAACTTCTATAACTTCTATAACTTCTATAACTTCTATAACTTCTATAACTTCTATAACTTCTATAACTTCTATAACTTCTATAATTTCTATAACTTCTATAACTTCTATAACTTCTATAACTTCTATAACTTCTATAACTTCTATAACTTCTATAACTTCTATAACTTCTATAACTTCTATAACTTCTATAACTTCTATAACTTCTATAACTTCTATAACTTCTATAACTTCTATAACTTCTATAACTTCTATAACTTCTATAACTTCTATAACTTCTATAACTTCTATAACTTCTATAACTTCTATAACTTCTATAACTTCTATAACTTCTATAACTTCTATAACTTCTATAACTTCTATAACTTCTATAACTTCTATAACTTCTATAACTTCTATAACTTCTATAACTTCTATAACTTCTATAACTTCTATAACTTCTATAACTTCTATAACTTCTATAACTTCTATAACTTCTATAACTTCTATAACTTCTATAACTTCTATAACTTCTATAACTTCTATAACTTCTATAACTTCTATAACTTCTATAACTTCTATAACTTCTATAACTTCTATAACTTCTATAACTTCTATACCTCTATAACTTCCATAGGTCTAAACTTCTAAACCGTCTAGATACAGCCAGGTTACAAGGAAAAGGTAACATTACGAAAGGGACTAGGAAATTTGTACAGGAAACAGATAGAATGCTTTTTAACTAATAATTGAACAATTTAAACTATTAAGTGAATAGTTTCACAGAGACTAAAATTAATATGAAAAGGAAAAATCTTATTTAACATATTTAAATATAGTAAAGCATAGTATCTCTTTCCTAACAAAATAAAAGATAAAATTATATAAAACATGTGATCCTTGTGTTTTTCATGTTGAGGTTATGTTTCAAATTTGACATTTTAATTAGAAATATAAAAGCTTACCTTATAAAATCAGACGGCCTATACGATAGATAAACTTTATTTAATACATCGGATGACCCAGATAATTAAAAATTTAAATCAACTTAATCGTTGACAATCGAAATGAAAATTTGAGGCAAGGCATAAACGACAAATGACATAAGAGTAGAGATGTTTGCGTCAAAATAACGAAAACGGTTCCAACCGTTACAATACATTTTATTATTGTGTGTTTGTTGTAGGCTTTGTTACTGTTTTCCAGCACCCTTTCAGGAACGGCACTTTTAATTAGAAAGGAACAGTGAATAATCGGAATGGGAAAGCCTACCCAAGCATCAGAATTATTTTTATTTAGGTCTCACCTTCGTCAGCCAGTTAACATGGAACACGCATTTAAAAAACAAAGTCAAAAGAGCATACATTGCTTATGAACAATGCCGCCGAACCGTGGGGGCATCTGGGGTTCTCCCCCAGAGTCGTCGCATGGACTAACACGGCTATCATAAGACCTATGCTAACATACGGTGCAGTTATTTATTGTTTCGGCCTTTACTTGATGAAAATCCATTTAATTTTGAAAGAGTAAAACCAAATTTGGTAGATTTTCACACTTTTATTTTAAAAATAAAATTTTTTAAAAAAACACTAACATGACATATGTTTCGAAGTACAACTTCTTTTTCAAATGTGACTATTTACAATTCGGTATCCAATATATATACGAAATAATTTAACAAAACAAAGTACTTAAGAAAACATCAATAACATTACAAAATAAACTAACTATTTAAAGTAAATAAGGGTACTTAGGTAATTATAATATCCATCAGATAACAAAAGCTGGCAGCATACAACAGTATGATCCATAGATTAGTTAATATTCCCCTTACCAAAGAGAACTTCACAAAAGAATTAAATATCATTAAACAAATCGCAGTAAATAATAATTTTAATTCAAAGTTAGTAGACAACATTTTAGAGAAAAACTTTTTAAACAGGCTATTCAACAAGTTTATCCCATAATTAAAGATCCAAATTGCAGATATAAGAGTCTTACATATATAGGAACTAGGAGGGTATCATCATATTTAAAAAACCAAAATATTAACGTAGCTTTTAAAACCAATAATACGCTTGGGAAGTATATTAAAAACAATAAGGGTAAAATTAATCCTAATAATAAATCGGGGGTATATAAATTAAATTGTGGTAGTTGTCCAAAATTGTATATTGGTCAAACAGGCCGTACTTTCAAAAAACGCTATTCCGAACATAATAATAGCTATACAAAAAACAAAAATAATTCTACTTACTCAAATCATATTTTAGCTGAAAATCATTCTTTTACAGACAACTTTGAAATTTTACATGTAGCAAATAAGAGCCTTAAATTAAACCATTTAGAAACACTTGAAATAAATAGATTTAAAAATTCATATAACTTACTAAATGATCAATTAGATATTAATAATTCACCCTTATTAGATCTCTTTCCCAGTTTTCTGTGAGATAATCCCGGTAATGGGCTATCTTATTGTTATCTGATGGATATTATAATTACCTAAGTACCCTTATTTACTTTAAATAGTTAGTTTATTTTGTAATGTTATTGATGTTTTCTTAAGTACTTTGTTTTGTTAAATTATTTCGTATATATATTGGATACCGAATTGTAAATAGTCACATTTGAAAAAGAAGTTGTACTTCGAAACATATGTCATGTTAGTGTTTTTTTAAAAATTTTTATTTTTAAAATAAAAGTGTGAAAATCTACCAAATTTGGTTTTACTCTTTCAAAAATACGGTGCAGTTGTTTGGGTACCAAAAACCCAAAAATTAACAGCTATCGGTAAGCTAGAAAGAATTCAAAGAACAGCATGTCTCAACATAACAAGAGCCATGGATCTGGTGAGGCTAGACGTCGCTTTTGAAGAAGGCGCTCGATACGCTCCCACTGCTTCAAGCGAACATGTACTCCATCTCACTGAGATATATCTCCCATAAGCCAGAAGTAGCAGGTACGATTTATATCTACACTGACGGTTCTAAAACGAAACAAAACTTAGGATGTAGAATATACTCCAGATCCTTAAACCTTAACATAAAATGGGCTGTGAGCAATAGTGTCAACGTAGTTTAAACAGAGCTCACGGGGATTCTCATAGCAGCAAAAGAAATCACCAGAAACAATATCACTGGAAGGAACATGCTCATCTATACAGACAGCACACAAGAACTACTCACCCTGGACAGACCACGAATTTATTCAGGGTTAGTACTAGAATGTCACGAAGTTTTGGCCGAAGTATCCATCAACAACGTGGTCACCTTAAGATGGATCAAAGGTCACACCACATCGAAAAGTAATCACCTTGCTGATTCACTAGCCAAGAAAGCAGTCAATCAAATACTTTTTGGACCTGGCCCTTCTATTGGCGTGACAAAATCGGTAGTGACAGACCTAATTAAAGAACATTCCCTTGTGAAATTCAAGAAACTGTAGAGTTGCCAGGGAGCTTTTAAGTTATCCTGACAACACTGCAGCAAACAATTATTTGACTATGACTAGACAGAATCTGCGCCTAGTCACAGGTATTCTGACTGGTCATTGCCACATACTGAAGCATCCCCGTATCATGGAACTGTCAGAAACCATGCTCTGCAGAGGGTGCGAACAAGAAGATGAGACCATCGAGCATATCCTCTACGATGGCTCGATGCTCTCATTCATTAGGAGATTTGTGTTCGGCGAGTATCGGCTAACACCGGTCGATATAAGAGAAGCATCTCTTGGCTACCTTGTCAACTACAATTAATCTGTAGGCTGGCTCACGAGCTAGGAGGTGCCTATGGTCTTAGGAGTATGCACAATGGACCTAGTGAGGCCTAAGTGCTGTGGAGGTAACCCACCCTCCACATGTTGCAGACAGATACCAACGGTGGGATTCCAACCGCGGACTCTTGGATTCGCAAGTTAAGACCAAGACCACAGAGTACATACCGAGGTTTAACTTCATGTGAAAAGGGAAAGCACGCGCTGCTACTCTGACGCAGAGATGAAGACGTTTTCGCGAGGAGAAACCAGGATCGTATTTAAAAATTGAAGTTACCATTGATAAGATCCGTACTTAAAATAATTGAAATGAATTAAATAAGTAAATAAATTGTTTCTTTTTATAAATACCGCTCTCAGTCACAAATTAAAAAAGATTAAAAAAATATTTTTGAGAATTTTTTCAAATTAATAATTTATCTTTATTATTATTTACTTTTTATTTCTATTAATGCATTTTAATGTGTACTCAAATACTCAACAATGGAGGCGCTCAATCACAAAACAAAAAAGAAAAAGAAAAAAAATACGAAGATTAAAAAATTATTTTTAAGAATTTTTCCAAATTAATAATTTATCTTTATTATCATTAACTTTTTATTTCTATTAATGTATTTTAATGTATACTCAACAATTGCCGCGTTTGAGAATCCACATCGGATGCATCTGAGATGTAGTAAATCTTTGATCACGTGATTCAGTATACGTAAATGTAATGGGACAGATGTGTCCGATGTGAATAAAAAAACGCTCGAGATGTAAAAAATACATCCGATGTGGATTCTCAAACGCAGCAAATGGTGGTGCTATTGGTCTGACAGATTCCTTGATTTTAATGCCTTGTAAAATCTTTATTTTTGTACGGTACTCCAATGGTACGTCTGTGCTTGATGGAATATCTGAAATTGAGAACCAGAATTTTTTTAATTGATCCAAGCATTTAATTGCTAAAAAATGGGTATTTTAGCAGTTATTATCGCGTCCGCTTTATTTTCTAAACCCTAGTAATACAATTTTATATTATTTATTGCTCGACTGGGAGCAGTATTTGATAGCAAATTTAAAGAAATTGCCACTTCTAATTGTATTATATAACATTTGCTACAATTGACCAAGCACATAACGTTTCAACACCCCTGTACAAATTTTCCATTAATTCACATTATTAAGTTGTATTTTGAATTGAACATATTATACATTAAAATATATTAATAGAAATTAAAAAAAAGCGACAATAAAGATAAATTATTAATTTGCAAAAATGAATAATAATAATAATTATGAAACAAGTACAAAAAGTAAGTTTTGCACAAGTTCCATACAATTTTTTTCTACGTTCATTCAAAAACCAAAACAATAATAAAACTATTACAACGTATTTCATATTGTTTTTTTGATTTATTTGGTAATAAGTTTAATATCGCTGCATTTAATATTTCACTGACTTCTTGTGGGTCCCAACAAATTCATCTTCATCATTTTTCTACTAATATTTCTCATTTTAAAACTTAAAATTATGTAATTGTCAGAATTAATTTTTAACTGACTAAGAGAAATCCAAAAAATTAGTAGAAGTAGTATAAATACAAAAACAAAAATCCAAAAAAATTAATAGTGGTGGTGGTAGTAGTAGTAGTAGTAATAGTATGGTGTAAAACAGTTGTGACCTTCCTGGACTATAAAGCAGCCTAATGATATGTATGGACTTCTTTTTAAGAAGCAAAGTTAGTACTTGACTCATTTATTTTATACTTCTACTGTTTATTTTCTGTTTCATGACGTTGGGGGTTGCAAATCTGTATTGTAGAAGAAGAAACAGACTAATAATATATAATGGACTTGTTTTTGAGAAGAAGAGTTAGTACTCGACTCATTTATTTTATAATTATACTGTGTATTTTCTGTTTCATGACGTTTGGGGTTGCAAAGCTGTATCGTAGAAGATGCTGGACTTATCAAAAAGGAAATTGTTCCTCGGACCTATAATTTTATATTAATATATTTATTTTAATGAGAATGTACTTATACTGTCTTTCCTCTTTCACAGATAAAAATCTTCACAAAATGAGGGGCAGTTTTGTATCCTGGAATATGTAGCAGCCATCCAGCTACTTTAAACATAATACAGTTTTGATGATAATAATAATAATAATAATAATATATCTTTATTTTTATATGAATAATACATAAAAAACAAGTCAAGGTATATGAGTATATACATAAAATAAGCGACAGATATAATAGTTATAAAAAAATACGAATTAAATAATAATAATAATAATAATAATAATAATAATAATAATAATAATAATAATAATAATAATAATAATAATAATAATAATAATAATAATAATAATAATAATAATAATAATAATAATAATAATAATAATAATAATAATAATAATAATAATAATAATAATAATAATAATAATAATAATAATAATAATAATAATAATAATAATAATAATAATAATAATAATAATAATAATAATAATAATAATAATAATAATAATAATAATAATAATAATAATAATAATAATAATAATAATAATAATAATAATAATAATAATAATAATAATACTTGAAGTTCCTCACTCACTAATTCAGTGCATCGAACACCTGATGCCGCTCTGGAGAACCAAATTTTCCATAAGATCTGGAAAGGAAAAAATTACCACAGAGCCTATACATTTTAAAAGAGGGGTATTTCAAGGAGATTCACTGAGTCCTTTACTATTCTGCATTTCGCTGCTTCCTATTTCGGTATCCCTTCGCAAGACGCGGCGCTATTGCTGTGGACCACCTGGAAACCGAAGGCATAAAGTGACCCACCTCTTCTATATGGATGATCTAAAGCTTTACGCTACAAGCCAGCGAGACCTACAGCAATCTCTAAAGGTGGTTCAAGAATATACTAGAGACATAGGTATGGAGTTTGGTCTAGATAAATGTGCAATTTTAACCTTAGAGAAAGGCCGTTATGGAAACAATCCAGAAAATGAACAACTCGCTGACGGAGCAATTTTACGCCACCTCGAAGCAGGTGAGGCATATCGATACCTTGGTGTCGATCAAAATCGTACGCAAGACACAGAAACGATTAAGACAACGCTTCGACGCAAGTATAGGCAGCGCCTCCGACAAATATGGAAATCAGAGCTCTCCGGTATAAATAAGGTTACTGCCACTAATACACTTGCTGTACCAGTTCTTCTTTACTCCTTCGGAGTGTTGAAGTGGAGGCGTGACGAGTTGCGCGAACTGGACGTGAGCACACGAAAGATGATGCATCTCAATCGCAGCATTCATCCACGCTCGTCGGTTTCCCGAATTTACCTCCCACGTGATCAGGGTGGAAGAGGCCTTCTAAACTTGGAGTGTCTGCACGACAGGCTGGTACTAAGAATGGCCTGCAAAATCATCAATAGTATGGATCCACTATTAAAACTTATAAAAGATCACGAAGCAGCCAATGTCGGAGCTTTTCTTTTTAGAGCAGCAGGACAGGCGGCAGAAAGATTAAATCTAGTATTCACGCTAGATACCGATAACCAGCAGTCGCTTAGTAGGGCTGGAGCCTGAGGTTCTAAAGTCTCGTATTAAGAGAGCAGAAGAACAAGGGCTCTTTGAAGACCATCTCAACAAGCCGCAACACGGAGTGTTCTATAGAAACGTCCAAAATCTAAGGCTATCCAAAAGACTGACTTTCACCTTTCTAAAGTCTGCTGGTCTAAAATCTGAGACTGAAGGCTTTCTGATTGCTTGCCAGGATGGAGTAATCAATACCCTGGTATACCGTAGTCAATTTTCTGAAGTTGCCGACGTCAGATGTAGAACCTGTCGCCAGCATCCCGAAACACTTATGCACTTATTGTCAGCTTGCCCTGTGCATGCTGTTTCAAGCTATATTTACCGGCACAACGCGGCTCTTCGGGTGCTTTATTATCATCTGCGACATGTCTACGGTATGGATGAAACACCAGTGCTGCCTTATGCTGCAGGGGACATTGAGAGAGTAGTGGAAAATAATAACTGTCGCATCTATTGGAACTACGCTTTTCCTACTACAACACGTCTTCAGGCGAATAAGCCAGACATTGTCTTGCTGGATAAGCAGAAAAACTCAATGTTCGTCATAGAGTTTTCCGCTCCGGCAGAAACAAACATCGAGCTTAAAGAGAGAGAAAAGCGGGCCAAATACGTAGAACTGCTTGGCGAATTGCGCAGACTATATCCGGAATACACCATATATTTTGTAGTCCTTATAATCGGTGTTCTTGGAGGGACTATGGACAATATCACAATATCCTGACAGAGCTGAGGAAAATACCGGCATGCCGTGCATCGCTCGAACATCTAGTGATGAACATGCAAAAAGCCGTCGTTCTCGGTTCAATGCGTCTTTTGAGGCAAATGAGTTTGGCCGACGATCACTGACCGAGCGGACGCGAGGAGTGATCGTCTTCACTATGGCCTTCCGCGTAACGCCCTGTGGGGTCGGAGCCACAGGTTACGTCACGACGGAACTTCAACAAAATAATAATAATAATAATAATAATAATAATAATAATAATAATAATAATAATAATAATAATAATAATAATAATAATAATAATAATAATAATAATAATAATAATAATAATAATAATAATAATAATAATAATAATAATAATAATAATAATAATAATAATAATAATAATAATAATAATAATAATAATAATAATAATAATAATAATAATAATAATAATAATAATAATAATAATAATAATAATAATAATAATAATAATAATAATAATAATAATAATAATAATAATAATAATAATAATAATAATAATAATAATAATAATAATAATAATAATAATAATAATAATAATAATAATAATAATAATAATAATAATAATAATAATAATAATAATAATAATAATAATAATAATAATAATAATAATAATAATAATAATAATAATAATAATAATAATAATAATAATAATAATAATAATAATAATAATAATAATAATAATAATAATAATAATAATAATAATAATAATAATAATAATAATAATAATGAAAATTAAGATTAGCGACAGTTATGATAATAGTAGAAACAAATAGTACACAAATGCAAAATAATAATTAACATTAGCGACACTTATAATGATATAGATAATAATAAAATTAAACACAAATGTAAATTGTAATTAAAATTGGACTTAGTGAAATGATAAAAACTCTTCAAGGGTATATGGATTAACAGTATATCGAGGAGGATATCAAATAAAAGAGGGAGACTTACCTAACTTGAAGCCACTTCAAATCCTACACTTCCTTGAGAAAATAGGATTGGAAGGGTCGCTATAGGCATTGAAACATTTCCTTAGTGCAGTGGCGACAGAAGGGGGCACAATAGATCTTTTAGGTCGCAGTGTATTAACACCCCATTATCAACATAACATAACATATGGATTAACATGGTTTGTGTATTTTTTAAGACTTTTTTTAAAACTGTTGATGTTTGAGCATTTTTTAACATAATCTGGAATTAAATTGTACAACATACATCCATTAAAAAATACCCCTTTTTGATATAGAGCAGTATTGTGTTGATTAGACTGTAGTGAATTTTTATATATATACGCAAAATAGATCACTGATATTTTTAAAACTAGTATATCTGAGTGAGAAGTCCCAAATATTTAAGAAGTTATTAAAAACCTAAGTTGATGAAACTAATTTTTTAACATGGCAACCGTGCAAAGTTTCGTGGTTAATAAAGTAGTTAAGTAACACATTTTGCAATAATAATAATGTGAGACCAAGATCAAGAATGCGCACCATTTAAAAATTATATATAATGTAAGGAAGACATAAAAACAATTATACAAAAAATCAAAATAATTATTGTGAATAAAAACTATAAAAAAACTTTTATTTTTTTTTTGTAATTGGCTTACATCCTTGTTTATTTTTTTATAAAAGAGAAACATAATCAAGTAAGTTCGTTTCAGAATTCCAATCTCAAAATACTGTTTTGTATTTCTATACATCTAGATTCTAGAGTATGTTCCAGTATTAGCGTGTGTCATCTATTCTTGTGTGGATATTAGCTTATCTACGCACAGATTACAATAAAAAGTATGCTATTGCCGTCAACTAAACGAATATATTTAATATCCGTTCTAGGTAGTAAGTGTCAAACTAATTATTGTCAGTAATATTTTTTAGTTATTGAGATTAAACATATATTGAAATAGGTTATTCTTGTGTAGAATCGATAAATAATATCATTTCTGTTTTTATTTCGTCAATTATAAATAATTTGTTAATTAAAATAAAACTATATATGAAGTCAATTTAATTACGAATAATAAATGAACAAAAATAAAAGAGTAGGTAGTCCTGCAGTCAGCGTTCTGACCTTACACGCAGAAGACTGGAGTTTGATTCTCGGATAGGGAAAAATAAAATAAACAACTTTAGTGAATTGTCCACAATGCACTCAGACGTTTCAGCACTCCGCCTACGGTGTCGTGCTCAAATTTCGTCTTCGTGCCATGTGTCCATCATATCCACTCTTGTTGCACAAACTACTATTCTATTCCTGCGTTATTGTTTTATTGTGTTATTATTTATATACCTGTGTTATTTTAAAACAAACCATATATGTGTTATACATCACTTTTCTATCACTTTTCATTATAATGGCTCCAATAAAATGTTTCGGTTGTGATAATTACATAAACAAAAAAGCACTTCTCATCTTGCCAGTAATGCAAGATATAGTTTTTAATAAATATGGGCCACTACTTAAAGGAGTACAATGGATTGAACTAGTATACCATTCGCGTATATGCAATATAGTATATTACATTACGAGTGTGGAAAATCACTTTTCACACAAGTGATGTACAATAATTTCATCAAAAAATGTAAACCAGATTATTATAATAATTAAAATGTATTTAAAAAAATAATCAACAATAATCGTATTTATTAAATTTTTATAATTTCTAAACAAATAAAAAAATAAAAAAAAAATTAAAAAAAAATTCTGGCACAGCCAGGATTCGATCGCGGGCGTTGGACGGTCTCAAATTGCAAAGTTGATGCTCTAACCAACTGAGCTAACAGGCCTTACGGTAATTGATTGATCTAATCGCTTATGTGTTTAACCAGAATAAAAAGCAAATATATCTTAGTTATTTTAAAATTATTTTAAAAATAATTGTTAAAGATAAATATCTAGGATCTAATTTACAATAATTTAACAATCATATCGATTTTAGTATTAATATGGACATTACATAGATCAAAATAGAAATTATGTGTTTGACATTTTCTGACAGCTACTGCGGAAAGTAGCATATTCTCACTTGGGTGGAAAGTAAATTCTTATTCATACGCGTGTGATATAGGGCACTTTCCATAGGTCTATATAGTGTGATATGTGTCACTTTCCTAAGTGGTCGTAGGAAAAATGCTATTCTGCGTTTCGACGTCAAGGTAAATACTACTTTATATTCGGAAAATAAAAACACGGCAATTGATTCAATATATTTATTTTAATAACTTTTTAAGGTAATCCAGAGCCTGTTGATTTACACGAAGATCATAATGAAAATCGAGAAAACGGCTGAAACTACCAACTAACCAGTCAACATGTTGCGTGTGCGGAGTTGATATTCGACAACATGTTTTAAAAATGGCAGTTTTAAAATTGCGGACGCAGTTTCATATTTTTGCCATCTAAGGTTTGTTTCAACAACGAACTTGGAACAATACATAAACCAGTCCAAAACTTATTGATGACAATCTGTCGATGACTAGTAATTGACAACTTGTCAGGTACTGGTCGGGGATTGGGATTCAACTCGGAACTCAATTATGTTGGAACACATTTTTTAAATTCAACAGACGCATTATTACAATAATAAACCACAAAATAAAATAAATGATCATGAACAAAAACTATGAAGACTAAGCTCGATTAACAAATACAAATGAGAACTGTCAGAGACAATAGATACAAATAATATAATTACAATCACGAAATGTTCAGTTTATTGCGGCTTAGGGCATGTCTTGACAATTCGTTCCTATTCAGACCCAGGAACTGATTTGACAGTACACAAATCGGTTTGTGATTAATTTTGGTTGTGTTGGAACACTATGTTTTTGTACAGTTTCGAGTCTACGGTTTGTTGGAACACAAATTCTAGACTGCGCAGAATCCCGACAGTACACAAACTGATTTGGTTCTGTTTGCTCTAAGTGTTAACACACCTTACACCACATATTCTCCTTTCCACTAGGCGAGCCTGAAGATGAAGTGATGACACTTCGAAACTGGTCGCACTCAATGTTTTATTAAATAATTAAACATTGACTTTCCTTGTGAGATATAAAGGACTTTTTCTCCCCCTTCACCTTAAAATGATTTGGTTTATGTTGGAACAAACCTCTAGAAAACCGTTGTTGTCCAGACAATTTAGAAAATTGAAGCCATTGGACTTATCAGATTGCGGGCGACCCCAAGACCTTTAATAGCTCATGATAACGAAGCACTTATAAATATCCGTGCTAGTGCGTTAGAAATACAGTTAAACATTTTTGACTTTGATTCTCAAAATATCGAGGTTGAAGATTATAAATGTTTGACTGGACTGAATAGGGCCCAATTGAATAGTCTTGCCGAATAAAACGATGAAATTACGCCTAAAAAAAAAACTGTATTGCTCTTTTTCTTGTCCAGCTTAGAGTTGACACCAGCCAGAAAGTTTTGGGAATGATGTTCGACATAAAACCAAAACAGCGTATGTAAGATTTTTCATGATGTTTTGGTTTTAATAACTAATAATTTTGTTTCTCATCTTGGGCAAGCAGATTCTTTGGTAGTTTTAGTAGATGTACATCACCAAAAACCTTCAGATCACTTATCTCAGAGAAAAACTTACTGTATTCAAAAACGGGACAATCCGGTTAAGTTTTCAATTGTAATAGCACCTGATGGGTTTATATTGGACATTTCAGGCCCTAATTTAATAATTTTGACTGTCTTTTCTTGTAGTTCTTCTGTTGGTGGTGAACGGCTTCTGATTATTATTTTTGGTTGACTGTGTATTTCTGCTGTTTTTCTCCGTTATTTCAGTATAAAGGTATCTTCTCTAAGATTATCTAGTTTTTCTGTTATAATCGGTTTAATATTTACGTACAGTTGATTTTTTCTTATGTATGCTTCTTGTTTGTTTATTTTTGCTAGTTTTAAATATTTTTGGCGTTTTGAGAGAAATTGATAGTCTTCTTGGAGTCTCTAGAAATAAATATTACAGAGGTTTTCAGAGGAGCTTGGTTTTCCAGAATAATTGATGACAATTTAAAGAGGACAAGTTCAATCCGCATGGGTCTAGGATTAACGGAGTTTTCTTTTACTTTCCCTATTCTGTAAATATCTCACATATCATGGAATCTACATTCAATATCCAAATTCATATTTATCAATTTAAGAAATTCGTTGACATCTTGCAGATTGTTGTGGTTTTCTCTCAAGCCATATAAAATTAAATTATATTTTTTTGACTTCATTTCATTTTTTAATACTTTATTTTTTAATTCATTTAGCTGTTTTTAAATGGACGTTTTCCGTTCCTAAATTTTGTATTTCTTTGTTTAAATCTACTCTTAAATTAAGAACTTCCTTTTTACTTTCCTATCTGTATACAGATATAAGGAAAGTATAGGAATCATGATTTTTTTCGACCTCGAATTTTCGACGGATTTTTACGTTTTGAGGTCCCCTGAATTCGTTTTGACTATTTTCGCGATGATGTCTGTCTGTCTGTGTGTGTGTGTGTGTGTGTGTGTGTGTGTGTGTGTGTGTGTGTGTGTGTGTGTGTGTGTGTGTGTGTGTGTGTGTGTGTGTGTGTGTGTGTGTGTGTGTGTGTGTGTGTGTGTGTGTGTGTGTGTGTGTGTGTGTGTGTGTGTGTGTGTGTGTGTGTGTGTGTGTGTGTGTGTGTGTGTGTGTGTGTGTGTGTGTGTGTGTGTGTGTGTGTGTGTGTGTGTGTGTGTGTGTGTGTGTGTGTGTGTGTGTGTGTGTGTGTGTGTGTGTGTGTGTGTGTGTGTGTGTGTGTGTGTGTGTGTGTGTGTGTGTGTGTGTGTGTGTGTGTGTGTGTGTGTGTGTGTGTGTGTGTGTGTGTGTGTGTGTGTGTGTGTGTGTGTGTGTGTGTGTGTGTGTGTGTGTGTGTGTGTGTGTGTGTGTGTGTGTGTGTGTGTGTGTGTGTGTGTGTGTGTGTGTGTGTGTGTGTGTGTGTGTGTGTGTGTGTGTGTGTGTGTGTGTGTGTGTGTGTGTGTGTGTGTGTGTGTGTGTGTGTGTGTGTGTGTGTGTGTGTGTGTGTGTGTGTGTGTGTGTGTGTGTGTGTGTGTGTGTGTGTGTGTGTGTGTGTGTGTGTGTGTGTGTGTGTGTGTGTGTGTGTGTGTGTGTGTGTGTGTGTGTGTGTGTGTGTGTGTGTGTGTGTGTGTGTGTGTGTGTGTGTGTGTGTGTGTGTGTGTGTGTGTGTGTGTGTGTGTGTGTGTGTGTGTGTGTGTGTGTGTGTGTGTGTGTGTGTGTGTGTGTGTGTGTGTGTGTGTGTGTGTGTGTGTGTGTGTGTGTGTGTGTGTGTGTGTGTGTGTGTGTGTGTGTGTGTGTGTGTGTGTGTGTGTGTGTGTGTGTGTGTGTGTGTGTGTGTGTGTGTGTGTGTGTGTGTGTGTGTGTGTGTGTGTGTGTGTGTGTGTGTGTGTGTGTGTGTGTGTGTGTGTGTGTGTGTGTGTGTGTGTGTGTGTGTGTGTGTGTGTGTGTGTGTGTGTGTGTGTGTGTGTGTGTGTGTGTGTGTGTGTGTGTGTGTGTGTGTGTGTGTGTGTGTGTGTGTGTGTGTGTGTGTGTGTGTGTGTGTGTGTGTGTGTGTGTGTGTGTGTGTGTGTGTGTGTGTGTGTGTGTGTGTGTGTGTGTGTGTGTGTGTGTGTGTGTGTGTGTGTGTGTGTGTGTGTGTGTGTGTGTGTGTGTGTGTGTGTGTGTGTGTGTGTGTGTGTGTGTGTGTGTGTGTGTGTGTGTGTGTGTGTGTGTGTGTGTGTGTGTGTGTGTGTGTGTGTGTGTGTGTGTGTGTGTGTGTGTGTGTGTGTGTGTGTGTGTGTGTGTGTGTGTGTGTGTGTGTGTGTGTGTGTGTGTGTGTGTGTGTGTGTGTGTGTGTGTGTGTGTGTGTGTGTGTGTGTGTGTGTGTGTGTGTGTGTGTGTGTGTGTGTGTGTGTGTGTGTGTGTGTGTGTGTGTGTGTGTGTGTGTGTGTGTGTGTGTGTGTGTGTGTGTGTGTGTGTGTGTGTGTGTGTGTGTGTGTGTGTGTGTGTGTGTGTGTGTGTGTGTGTGTGTGTGTGTGTGTGTGTGTGTGTGTGTGTGTGTGTGTGTGTGTGTGTGTGTGTGTGTGTGTGTGTGTGTGTGTGTGTGTGTGTGTGTGTGTGTATAACGCATAACTCATGAACCGATATACACAAAAACACCAAATTTTAAACTTAAGCTTTGTTTTAGCGTCCAATGAGCTGATTAGATTTTGGGCAGAGTCGGAACATCTGGGGGGGTACTTTATGGGTGGTCATTTTTATATTTTATGGAATATATCTGTTATTTACGTTTGGAGAAGAAAATTCTTTAACTAAAAGTTACTTCTAATATAATTATCTATAATTTTTGTTTAATGCAAAATTTTCCTAAAATGGTCCGTATTCGAGAAATTTGACAAAATGTAAATAAAAATAATTTTTTATAAAAATTGTTTAAATAAAAGTTGTTTATAATATAATTCTCTATAATTTTTATTCTATACATAATTTCTCTAAAATGGACCGTATTCGAAATATTTGAGAAAATGTGTAAATTTCGAATTTTGAAGAAAACTCAAAAACGGATATAGAAAAAAACATTCAATTTTAAACTTAAGGTTTATTTCGGCCTGACGTGAAGTGATTAGATTGTGGACAAAGTCGGAACATCTGGGGGGGTACTTTATGGGAGGCCGTTTTTATATTTTATGGAATATATCTGTTATTTATGTTTGGAGAAGAAAATTGTTCAAATAAAAGTTACTTCTAATATTATTATCTATAATTTTTGCTTTATGTCAAAATTTCCTGAATTGGTCCGTATTCGAGAAATTTGACAAAATGTGCAAAATTCTGATTTTTATGAAAATTGTTAAACTAAAAGTTGTTTGCGATATCGATCTCTTTAATTTTTGTTTATACATGATTTTTCTAAAATGGACCGTAATGAAAAAGAGCTAAATTTAAATTTTTCAGTATTTTCGTTTTCAATGAATATCTATAGAAAAATGTTTCGAGGTAGATGTATGTGGACAATGTATATATTTAGTTTATCCTCTAAATATTTATAGAGATGCTGCAATAGGTTGTACAAAATAACCGGAAAAGCCTATAATAACTAGATAGGAAAGTCATGTGTTGGACACATCAGATTTTTTATTACGTTGTTTTGTTTTTTAATTTCTTCGTTACTAGCTATTACATTTTTTAAAAGTTGAAATATATCTGCAATTGTAACCGTTTTTTCATTATATTAACCATTCGATTTTTTAAGATTAATAAAATACTTAATTTGTCCAGTTGGATTTTCCAGAAGATAATTTTTTTGTAAGAAGAGATTTCTGACAATGTACCTTTGTTTCAAGATTAAATGCAATTTATACCGGTAATATTGCTATTTTCACAAACCAAAAGTGATATTCAATTAGTAAATATATTTGTACATTACCAGTTGGAATTTCTGAATTTTTTTTTATTGTTTAACCACTTTAACTAAATAACTTTGTAGAGCACTTTTAACAACGTTTCTACGCCTACAAAATTTCGACTATTTTTTTCTATGAATGAAAGGAGACAAGAAAGAAGATACGGAAGAATTCACAAAAAAATGAAAGGATTGTAAAAGAAAATAGGGAACATATTAAAAAGAATAAAGTAGCAACGGGTAAGCTGGACAACATAAAACAAAAAATTTAGAGAGAATAATTAAGATTTAGTTAGACATGTTATGTGAAAGATACCATTACAAATTAAGTTTTCCGATTTTCTCATGGACCCAATTATTATGGGACTACTCCTGAAGTACGCCCTTTCTAACAAAAAAAGAATAATAGAAATCGGACAAGGTGAGTAGATAGGAGCTATTCTCATCTACTAAGGTGGTAAAGTACCCTCTTTAAAAAAAATCATAAAAATCGAAGAGCATGATAAAGAATTATCGCTGAACTTACACACAATATAATCCAAAGAATTGCAAACCTCCTCCTTTTTTTGAAGAGGGTTAAGAAATAAAAGAAGGTATAAATATTAATAAAAAAAGTTAGAAGTAAAAAGATAGAAGAAAAAATAAAAATGGTTAAAGAATAGATGAAAGAAATGTAAAAAATAGAAATAGAAAAAAATAAGTAAGAAGGATATACAATGTTGAAGATTTGTATTTATATAAATGTTAAAGTTGTATGTGTTTGTAGTATTGTGTACTTGTAGTATTTTGGTGTTATGTATATTTTTTGAGTTGAGTATTAAAGATCCAAGAGTTAAAATAATAGAAATATAAAAGTTAAATAGTCGAAATTTAAGATTTGGTAAATTGATATTCACAATATATCTTTTGATTCAAGAGTCTTGACATATGTGTGAAGATCAATTTGAAGAATGACGACATTGGTAAAAATTAGAGAGCAATATCGCGGTGAGCCGGTGAGGTATAGAAATTGTAGTAGTTAAAAGGGATGTTTTTGTTTTATGGGATTTTAATTTACAAGGATCGATTATAATTCAATTGTCAGCGGGAATTATAAAAAAAATGTTAGAATGGTTTTTGGAGAAGAAAAGAGGCAAATGAAAAAAATAATAAAAAAAGGTAAAGAAAAAGGTATTTAAACAAAAAAGGATACAAAGTAAAAGAGTTGGGAGATTAAACACAACAGATAAGATAGCAGCAGAGACAGGTAGAGGCAGGACAGAAACAGGGCACAGGCAGAGACAGGCAGAGATGAAAGTGGGAGAGCTGGATAAGCAGCAAAAGAAAAACAAACGGCTCCGAATGTTACACCAGTCCATGAGGATTTTTTCTTAAATTGCATCCCATGCAACATCATGCCGTCATTATGACGTGATTTTTTGGTGTCCGTCACGTCATTTGATGACGTGAAAATAACGTTATGATGACGTGAGAATGTCACAACGAAATGACGTCACCTATAGTCATTTTGACGAATCGATGTCACGTTAAATTAACGTGTATATTAAATGTCTTAGGCTAGGCAAAATAACGTAATTATCACGAATCTATTTAACGTCAGTGACGTCAGTATTGAGTGTTCCAAGATTGGATGAAATTATTAAAAACACTAAGCAGATGAAAGTTATTTATTTAATACAAAAACACATGAAAAATACATTTTAATAAACAAATTACATCGGTTAATAAAAAAGTAAAAAGCAAGAAACCAGAAGGAAAAAAATGATAAAAGAATATTAGAGAAACTGACACAACATACCTAAAATTGTAGACTAATTTTTAATTGGGAGTCGACAAGCATGCTTTACGATTTCATCATCTACAGTATCATCGAACAACAGCTTTCTAGTTGGCAACCGTTTTTTATTTGTAAGAACTTTATCAGCCTCGAAATTTAGATCTAAGGTAACTTCGACTTTTTTAACCATCTAAAATAAAAGAAGTATTTGAATTCAGACCACTGCAAATGCTTAAAGACAGATAGTAAACTGTGTATCTAGTTGTAAAATCTGAGGGGATTACTTGACTGGGGATTTAAGTAGTAGCCCCAAAAAACTACCTTCACCTTCACATAATATAGTCTGGGTTTAAAATAAAAAGTTATTAAAAAAGATCATATATCCTGTGAGATGATGAAAGGTATCTAAATCAAGTGACCCCTACAAATCTTTCGTTTTTAAATAAACTGTTAAAAAAATACCTTGGAAGAATTCATAATCAAAAAATAAAAGTATAACATTTACTTACCGGTCTTATATTGTATTTCTTGCCTGGTAACAGCTTTTTTCTTTATAAAGGCGGCCAAAAGACTTGCTTTTTACGCGGCGTCAGCCATTTTCTGCTCATCTCACAACCGATAGACCGTCATCATTCGATTTTTTAAACTCAACAATGCAATACATCTGTAAAATACAAAATTCGGTTTAATATACTTTCTTATTTTGTCGCATTCTATTTATTACCTTTTTCTGAAATATCTTATTAAATAAAGCATAATTTAAAAATTCACGACGTTCATGAAGTCACGACTGTCACGAGAATTATGGAGATGGAGGAAACAGGAAACGGCAATGACAATTGACAATATAACATTGCCAGAATATTTTAGTTAACTGCTAGATTGGTATAAATAATTGTACCAGATTTCATAAAAATGTACAGGCAAAGTTTGCACACTGCTGACACACCTTCAAACGATTTTAATGGCTATCATTAAAGCTCAGTAGCGTTTACTACTTTCGCTTATCTAGGATAGGATTTTAAGAGATTTTAAGATTTTAAGAAAATTATCTAAAATTTTAATCCTTAATAACGGTCAAATCGAGTCCGCCCTCGTGTCTAAGAATATTTTATCAACAGTCGCTATTATTTGTTGGTATTATAGGAAATTATTATAGTACCTACACAATGGATCAAACGCAATTATTTAAATAGGTTTTTAAGTATTACAGAATTTGTTAAAATTTATTTGTTATCTATGAGCTAAAATGTATTATGTTAAAAAAAATTATTGGTTGAAAAAAAAATGATGATTTTGCACTTTATGTCTTTAATATTTTAACAAAATGTGAGGGTGAAGTAGTAGTGGTAAAATCATCAGCATACAAATATTAAAATAGGACAACGAGAATTTTTTAAAAATATGCTATAGGTCAACTAATACTGAATTTATACTAACCTCTATTCCTTGTTACTATAACTACTATCAAATAAAATAAATATAAATAAATTAACAGTGTTCTAAAAAATCGTCATCAAAATCATCACTATCACTGGAACTATCACTGCTGTCTTCATTAACCTTAATAATAACTGTAGAAATTACAACGTCATCCATTATAATTTCGCGATTTAAATATTTATCTTCGACAGCTATTACATGTGCACATCTTTTTTTCCAGTCTTCTTGGGTTACTGATTTAAATTCAATTTCAGCTAACATGGTAATCACAAAACTGTATGACCATGTTCGGAGAATAATCTATCAAATTCGTATTGCTTGAATCTATTTTTATGCTGTTTGATTAATGTGTACAGCTGTGGTCGTAATAAGGAAGGTTAACATTCAATATTGTTGGACGTCAACCAGTTTATCATTTTAGCTTTTCTTGAATTTAAATTCGGAGCAAGATTTTCTATAACATTGTGATACGGTGCATTATGCACAACTACAATAGCACTTGGTGGTAAATTTGGTATTAACAGTTCTCTTATCCACTTCTCATAATTTTCTTGATTCATATCATTATGATAATCACCAGATTTAGCCCCAGACACAAACAATAATAAACTGTTAGGAATAAAGGCCATGTTACCACCAGCATAAACTATAATAAGTCTCTTTCCTTTCGAAATGGTTGAAAACATACCTATTGCATTATCATCACCCCAATTATGTGATGTATGGCTACTATGTATATAAGTTTCATCAATATATAAAATAGGACGGTTTTTTTATTATAATCTATTCTTTTTTCCATGATGTCAAGCCGTTCTATTAGACCCTGTCGTTTCGAGTTTTCCACTAAATTTTCTTTTCTAATTTTTCAATAAGAGTTTTGACAGTTACGCGCATACCTTCTTTTTCGTGAAATCTATGAACTATATTTCTGATTGTTCCAATATTGTAGGATGGAATATCTGTTACACCTGATGTTCTTTTGCGCTTTTTTGGACTTTTAAACAATTGTTTAGGTATGGTCGACGTAGAATTTTCACCTTTTGATATCTGGTCACCTTCTATAATTATTCGTTCAATGGGGCATGTTCAAAAATTTTGAAATTTTTTTTATGAATAGAGTTGAAAATAAAATTACATTTTTTTTATTTTTTTTTTATCTATTCATTTGCCGGAGTTATGAATTTTTTTATAATTTATGACGTCACCGGGAATAGACCAATAGGAGCTAGCGCACAACGTTGCCGGCTAGAAGGTTTACGAGAAGTGATGTACGTTCGTTTGTGTACTCCTTCTTACTTTTAGACTTCTAAAACATCGTTAAACAAATATCTTTTAAATATATAATATCAAATGTTTTTTGAAAGTATTATTTCTGTTTAAACTTTTACCATATTTAAAGTTTCATTGTTTTAAAAGTCACTTAATAATTCAGAAAATGGCAAAATGGCAGCACTGTGTATGGCATCTGTCATCATAGTGTCTCCATTAAGAATTTATTTGGAATTTGATTGTTTAATTTTGTACTTTTTATAAATATTATGACTACGAAAAAGTGTTTTGTTCCAGAATGTGATAATGATTCACATTCATCTTCAAAAATATTTATTAGTGTTCCTAGAAATTTGGAAAGAAGAAAATCAACCTTCTACTAGCGATGTTTCTCGTGAACTTTTTAATAAAAATACACCGGATTATCAAGATGTAGCAGCAATTTCTGCTAATTGTCCCCTTCTGGAAGAAAATGCAGAATCTCCTGAAAGTTTTGAAGATACCGAATTTATTCATCATTTTGTGGAAGAACTAGTGATAAAGAAATAATGGAAAAATGTGGGTATTTAAACAAACTGGTTCCTGGATCCCATATAATGGCAGATAGGGGTTTCAGAATAATCAGCTACTTGAAAACATGAGATGCACTTTAGTAAAGCCACACCTAGTGTATCACAGAATGAAAAAACTTCTCCAGAAGATGTACAATTAAGTAAAAGAATAGCATCTCTAAGAATACATGTGGAAAGAGTTATAAGAAGGGTTAGTTAATTTAACATGTTAAAACCACATTTGTGTGTGAATTTTAAGCAAGTACATTTACTTAGTAATATCTGCATAATTGCTTGTTAACTTACAAGAACCTATTTTGTAAGAGTAAATATTAATTTAATAAACTTTTTTGTTTGTTTTTCAATTTAATTTACCTAATTATCACATTTCAGGGATTATAATGAGTTTTGAAACAGCCAATGTAATTTTTTATAAAATTTTAACTTTTTGAGCAAATCAAAGAGGAATGAGTACCTGTATATGCATTTTTTTGGGACTAAAACTACCAAAACAAAGGCACCTATTTACAGCAGTTTAAAATGAAACATTTTAACAAAAACGCCTATGTCACAGTGATAAATATTAAAAATCAAGTTCAGTTGAATGTGGTAGCAAAGTCTATATATTCCAATAAATCGGGTAACAACATGTGGTATCACTGGTGATAAATTTAAAAACATCACAATTCTTGCCACCTTTTTCAAAAAACCAGAAAGTGTGCCTTCTTATGAAAATGACAACAGTGATAAATGTGAAAAAAAAAATTTCATGTTGCTATTCGTTATTACGATAGTAAAACATGTTTGCAGTTCCGTTTATTTTTTATGAAAATCTAAGTAAAAACAACCAATGTCAAAGGGTTTTAATTTTTTTTCTGTCAAACCAAATATATCACAAAATTAAAAATTGATCATAGGTCAAGCTAAAGTAATACCTTTATTAATAGTAGCTTTAAAAAAGGAGAAAGAATAATATTGACTTAAGTTATTATTATTAACATTGGTGATTTTTAATAAAAACTTCAATTATTGTTTACAAACAAAAATATAAAAATCTGTGAAAATTTTATTTATTAACCTTTTAATAAAAAATGAGAAAAATGAAGTAAAAAAACATTTTATTTACAAATAAAAAATATATACAAATCCTAAGAATATAAAAGTACTGATTTATTTTCCTGTAGTGGATGAAGAGGTTTCTTTAACAATCTAGCCAAGTGTACATCATTATCAATAACACTGAGTGGATGTTACAGATGGTTCCTCACTTCTTCTATGAAGCCACATGTTTACAACCTCCTGAAAAAAATAAAAGGGTTAGATATGCAGTTACAAAATAACTATATAACCAGCTACAAAATGCCTTATTTTATGTAACAAGACGAGCACTTTACTAGCTCTGAACGAATCCAGTAAAGAACCTCTGATTTTCAAAACTTAAAAAAAAACAAGCTCACCACATTTTCACATTTTTGAAATATTATAGAGCTTTTCGAAAAAAACTGCTATTTTTAAAAGTACCATTTTTGTTTAAACAGCTATGTCTCATTTTAGGCTATTGAGTATTATAAAATAAAAAATTACGGGATGCTTTGTTAGCTTCAAACGAATCCAGCAGAGCACCCCAGTTTTTTTTAAACCACACCACATTTTTTGGCTCCTACAATATTATAAAATATTCGAAATTTGGCATTTTTAAAAAAATTCGCAATTCCTTGCTGACTTCAAAGTTTTTTTTCTGAAAACAAATATACTTACCACATTTTTAGGATTTTAAAACAGCCTAAACATGTGTCATAAGTAGTTGTTTTTATATATTAAAAAACTGAAGTGTCCTGCTGACTTTGTTCCAACAAAGCACCCTGTATTATTTAAAAATAGCAATTTTTTTAGTAAAGTTTTACAATATTTCAAGAGTCTAAAAATATTTTAAAAATGGGGTGTGGTTTTTAGAAAAAAGCTTTAAAAAACCGAATTGCTCTGCTGGCTTCTTTCGAAGGTTAGCAAGCACCATGTATTTTTTAAAAATATAATATTTCAAGTGCATAAATATATGGTGTTGCTGTTTTTACAGAAAAAACTTTATAAAACAGAGGTGCTTTGCTGACTTCGTTCGAAGCTATCAGAGCATTTTAAGTTTTGCATAAAACGAGGAGCATAAAATTTTTGAAAAGGGTATAAAAATATGGCATGTTTTAACTCAAAATTTCATAGGTGCTCTGCAGCATTCTTTGGTATCATAATTATTACTAGGTTCACTAACAAAATCTATTTCTAGATTATTTTAACACTTGCTGCGATTACAAAAAATGTCTCTATGTCAAAATTAGAAAAAAAATATTTATAGGAATAAAGGGCCTTATACACTGAACGATATAAAAACAAAAAAGCATAATAAATATTACAAACCTTGAGATTCAACATATCCTAAGCATTGTGCACTAAAAATTTCATTTTTGTTAAATACAACAGCCACATCATAAGGTTTTTGCTGTACTTTATGTTTAGGTGTAATTTGTCTCCTTCTCTCTTATGGAAAAAGTAAATATCTCCATATTCTTGCTTGGCAGATCTAAAAATAAAACCTGAGATAAATATGTTTTACTATAAAGTGTAACTACCTACCATTAAAACAATTTATAAATAAAGTTTTACCTTTCTATCTTTTGTAAACTGAGTATTGTTAAAAAATGCAGTAATCATCTCGGTAATCATATTTTCGTTTACAATGGGAAAAATACTTGATTCAACTTTTATAAATACAGCTGATAAATTCATATTCTTCTTCCTTTATATATCCTATATCCCACAGGATAATTTACCCAGATAAATTCAGATTAATAATAAACAGAGTAATAAAATTAAACCAAAACAAAAAACTAAGGTTAGTTGTTAGGTGCTGTCAATTTTTAATGTCACTTAGATGTGCGTTCACTTCGACATTCTGTATGTAGGTTTGTTCGTTGGCTTGGTTTTGTATAACAAAAAAAAACTTCGACACAAGCTGATTGGTCTATTCCCGATGACGTATAATTTCAAATTTTAAATTTCAATTGGGCTTAATTTAAAAACTTTTAGCTTTTTTAACGAACTGATTATTTAGAATAACTTGTATAGCGACTAACTATTACAATATAGTTTATAAAACAGCATATCTCACATGTGAACATGGCCCATTGTTTTTACCGAGTATCCTGTAGCTTCAGCTTGTTCTTTAATTTTAGTAGGAGTTCTGGGATCATTATTCACAACACATTGTCTATAAGTTTCACTATCATCGTTGTTTTTTTTCAAATTTATTTGTTACCGAGGAACATTTTTTTTTTTTTATACAATATTCGAATAGATGAAATATTATTTCCTTATTATTACCTAAATGTTTTGGCATTTTAACACAAGTAAGTCACTACTCGAAAGAAAACTATTCAAACAAATAAAAATTAAATATAACTCAAAATCTGCACGCTACACAAACACAAATTCAAGAAAATATTATCATCTACCGATCGCCTCGACAACACGGCTATTGTTTGCATATATCTTTAATAGTTACAGTAAACGTTGACAATTGAAATTCGAGATTAACGCACATCCCCTCTTCAGAGAAATTAGGTTGCGATGCCTGTACTAGGATCGGTTTCCTCTCTGGTTGCCTTAGGCATATTATTAATTGTTTAGGATTTATTAGGTCTTTATGGTACTTTTACCAGTTTTACTTATATTAAGTACACTGGACGATAGCGGACAATGTACTGAATTTTGTTTCTGGCGTACCTGTTACCTTTAGGATCCAGTACAACTGTACTAGATTATCAACGCTCATTGTCATTTTATATTGTAGAATATCGAAATTGTATAAGGCATATGTTAAAAAGAGGCAGACAACAAAATCTTACGATTAATTCTAGAAAACGGAACGTTACTAATTATCCATATCAAAACATAAGGCACCGTAAATTTACCAAAAAAATTTGCAAAACTGCAGCTCGAACAAACTTAATCTATACTTACGTGTTTTCGGTTGAAGTAGATTTCCATTTAGGTTCTTTATAATTCCACATTTAGGCTTTAAAATATACGAGAAAATACCGTAATTGTGACGAATTCTAAGTGACGTCTATTCTACGTCATCAATGCGACGTCAAATACACGTTACCGATTAGGATAATCTCGGATAAATAAATACTAAAAAACTATGTCATAATGACGAGTCTGTATTGACGTCTATTTAACGTTGCAAAAACGACGTCAATGTAACATTATTAATTGGGATAATGACGCTTCTGACGAGTAAATTCCAAAAAATCACGTCAAAATGACGGCACCTTGCTGCTTGGGATGGTGCGTTATAGGATTTGTTGTATGGCTTATTAAAAGAAATATAATTTCTATTGATATGATATCCAGATTATAAATTGCCATATCTTACCGTCTCGATGATGGTGGATAAGGTTTTTCGAGTTTTCCTCACCTCTAAGTCAAATGGCGCCATACATAATCTTTAAGTCGCCACGGCAAATAATAATAATAATAATAATAGCCATCCCTTCCCCTACACAAGTCTCTCATCCGGCTTCAGGGATCGAAATTAACTCGTAAGGAGGTGAATTAGGGAGAATATTATTATTACCTAATAAGTCATGTGTATCTAATGAACCCATTTCCAAAATTGCTTATTGAGATTGCAAGAATACCAAAATTATGAGTTATAATATTTATAATATTTTTTGTGTAACTCATCTAATTGGTAGATAATAAAAATAGTTTAATTAGGCGTTGAAATTTACTCGTAAGGGAGTAATTTAGGGAGAGAATTATTATTAGTATTATTAATTGCAATAGAATCAGAGATGCCTTTAAAATTTTAACTAAAAGATGCTTACACTATTTATGGTTCTACTCATATATAAAAATACACATCTTTATAATTTATTCATAGTTTATTACTTGTTTTATAAAATTTAAAAATATTGTGGATATCTTTCAATAAAGTTCAAGTGTATCATTTGAAAATCGATGCCGATATGCAGTTAAGTAGAGGTCATGAAATAAATCCAATTTAAATAAATTTAATTTTTGGTAACATGCAGACATGCCAAAGCAATAAAAATTTTAAAGCGGCCGACGTTATTGATCAAGGGTACGTAACTTATGTATTATTACCGAGTGGAGTTTCTAAAATAAAGTTCATCCTTAAATATTTTTTTTTTTGTTTAGAAATGCATTACAACAAGATTCACGTTTGCAGAATAAAAAAATCAGATACTAATTTTTGGGGCCGGTCATAGTTACTTTTATTAGAACCACTAATCGATAATACTTACTGATTAGAATATAACCGACTAAAAAGCATTCCCAAAATTCAGGAGATGCGAAATTGATGGTTTCCACCTTTTTGAAACTAAAGCTCCCATTGGCAAATTTGTTGCAAAACATTTTCGAGAAACAGATTTAAACAAAAGATGGAAAGACAATGAAAGGTATTGACATATTCAATTTTCGGTCATGTAAACCATTAGTGTTACTTAACTCGGCGCCCGAAACGTGGGGCGTGACACACCCCATTCATCTTCTGAATGCAAGATTTTTTTTAAATTTGCCGCGATTGGCCTTAAGCGCTTAAGTAGCTTTCGTTTACACCTTCCTCCGCCAGCTCAACAAGCCGCACATACCGCGCCAGTCGACGAGAGTAGTACAAAGAGGTAGCACGTAGGGATGTCTGATATACATCGATGCATCGAAAACATCGATATTTTCGATTCGATACATCGACTTTACCCGTGCATCGAAAACTTTTGATGCATCGATGTATCGAATTTTTTCCGTGTAGATGTACGTACTTATTCTATTCTTTCTTTAAAAATAATAGCTAATAAGTGTCAATACAATGCAGTCTATCAAATCAAATATGCAAATTAATATCAAATATGAGGCATCAATGCAAATAAATACTACATTTAAAAACGTCAAAAATCAAAAGCGTCAAAAGTCAAATGTCAAGTCAAAAGCAACTTGTGAACATCGAACATTGTATATGTCACGTATTATGCAAGTAAAAGTAACGTGAACAAGTGAATCTCTATTGTTGATAATAGTGTCAAGTAAGTAAGATTTAATTATTTTATATGGCCTTTAATTAGTTTAGTCGATTTTTTTCCATTCTCGCAAATAAAAATAATTTGCGGTCAAGAGCAAACTTTCGTGCACGGTTGGATAGTGTTGCGGCTTTGCCAGACTGTGTCAAATTTATTTTTTATCACCATAAATTGAAGAATTTAAATCATTTTTTGCGTGATTGATAAAAATATCCCTTTTGTTACAGATTTCAATATGGGCCCGCAGAAAAAGAGTTCTGCTTGGAACTATTTCAATAAAATTGATGACAAAACTGCTAAATGTAAAATTTGTCAGAGAATTATTAAGACCGCTGGCAATACAACCAACCTAATGGGCCATATTCGTAATCTTCATAAAGCCGTTTTCATACAAATAAGTACGGAAGCTAAGAAATCTAAGGCTAAAAGTAGCACTGTCTCAGTTTGTCCCCAGCCCCAGCCTACTACTTCTAACCCTTCTCCTTGTACTTCCAAGTCTTTACCAGACGAAGCTCCTGTAATTTTAAGCGAGGTAGGTGAACCAATGAAAATGGAAAATCCTGTTCTTACTAAAGAAGTGGAGAGCGATACAGAAATACCATTGAAGTGACAGAAACCAATTATCTCAGCTTTTGAAGAAATGTATTCTTTTACTCCAACGGGAAATAAAACGAAGAGAATTAATAATAGCATTCTATATGTGATTTGTAAAGACAACCAACCATTCAGTATTGTCGACAATGAAGGATTTCGCCACCTATTGAAAGTTGTTGCTCCCCAATACCAGATTCATAGTAGAAGCAGTTTTACTTGATGGCTTGATAACAAGTATGATGTTCTATCGAAAATTTTCAAAGACAAATTGTCCTCTGTGAAACACATCACATTGACAACAGACATTTGGTCCGACAGTATGCAAATGCGCAGCTTCTTGGGTCTCACTGCACATTTTGGAGTGGCTACAGAACTAAATTCTGTAACTCTTGGTGTCTACAAACTAAGCGAACGCCACACATCCGAGTATTTATCTGAAATGCTTTTAAATACATGCAGAGAATGGGGCATAAATCCTGAAACCATATCAGCAGTTGTCACTGACAATGCAGCGAATATATAGTAAAAGCTATTGACCTAGCTTTTACTCAAAGAAAATACATACCATGTTTTGCGCATACGCTAAATTTAGTGGCACAAACTATTTTACATAATGATAAACTAAAAAACATAATTTCGAAGATGAAATCTATTATTTCATGGTTTAAACAAAACTGCATTGCCAGTGATGAACTTCGTAAATCTACAACCGACGAAACAAAGCTCATCCAAGATATTTCAACTCGTTGGAATAGCACCTATTTTATGATAGAACGATTTTTAAAACTCCGCGTTCATGTGAATGAAATTGTTAATCGTCACAAAACTGCACCTCCTATGTTAAGTGGCTTGAAAATAAGTATTATTTCATAAATACTTCCACTGTTACGTCCATTTGAAGCTGCTACCAGGGAAGTCTCTCTAAGGAAATTATTCCCTTAGTTCATTGTCTAGTTTCAAAAATAAAATCTGTTTCTGTAGACGAACCAGTAGCCAAAGAAGTTCAAAATATAATTTTGAAAGAGATAAGCAAGAGGATAGGAAAAATAGAATATGTTTTGTCATTGGCTATCGCGACGATACTCGACCCGAGATTCAAAAAAATCCATTTTGCAGATCCCATTGCCTGTGCCAATGCAGTTCAAAAAATCAAAGACATTGTTAAAACTAATATATCCCAAGAAATAATTGAAAAAGGCGATCTAAACGGATTAGATTCAGAATTGTGATAAAGCAGAGGATACATTCAGTATCTGGAGTGACCATCATAAACTGGTTCTCAAAAACTGGAAAAATAGTAGATCGGCGGAGGATGATTTGTCCGATGAAATATCAGTCTATTTAAAAAGTCCCGTTGGCAGATTAAATGAAAACCCGCTAGAAATTTGGAACGATTTGAAGGTACAATTTCCAAATTTATTCAAAGTTGCATATAAGTATCTTACCATAGTCGCAACGTCGGTACCTTCCGAACGGTTGTTCTTAAAAGCAGGACAAACCCTTAATGAACAACGAAATAGATTAAAGGGAAAAAGGCTGAATAAGATTTTATTTTTACAAAGTTTAGATAAAAAAATATTGGGACTTGGATCAGTAACCAACTTATATTTATTTTACATGTTTTTGACTCTACTGTTATTGGGAAAAATGTTTCAGTTTTTTATGTTCTAAGTTTTGGTTATCTTTGTATCTATTTAACCTTTTAGTTTTAGAACATTTATTTTTGTTTTTATTTTTTTAGTTTTTAGTTTTTTATATATTACTAAGCTTATGTTTAAAAATAAATATTACTAAGCTTATCTCCCTTTTTCATTTTATTATTTGTTTAATGTTATTATAAAAAATATGGTCCTTAAATCTAATATATTCCAGTATTTTATAAGTACGATGCATCGAAAACATCGATGTTTTGTATTCGATATATCGAAATGCATCGATTCATTTTGCCGATGCATCACATCGAAAAAAACATCGATGTTTTAATTTGGTGGACATCCCTAGTAGCACGTCGTTTTGTCGGGTTTGGGATTGACACACCTCACGCGTCGGTAATAGTTACAGTTGTAGTTATAGAGTATTTTTTCACTTCCATCACAGGGTTTGGAGGTAAATTGCCATTTTTCCTTTTCACGACTTTATTTATGCCCGTTTTATGCATATTTTTAGGCTTTGCAATAATTATGGGCGATTATGAAAAAGAACAGGAGCGTCTTCGGACTCTGTGGATAGATATTACAGCGGAGGATGAACCAATTGATAGAGATGACTCACACCGAGAGGACGAAGTGGGTAATGTTAGTATGTGTAGTGACTACCCTGAAATGGAGTAGGATGGTGATATTTCTGAGGTTGGAGAAGAGGAATATGCTGATGTACAACATGATGGCGATATCCAAGAAGAAACTGGAACTAATGAGCGTAGCTTCTTTCAAGGAAAGATGGAACCAAATGGTTCAAAGATCCTCCAAATAAGCGTGTTCGAATCGGATCAGAAAACATAATTACACATTTTCCAGGAGTGAAAGGCTAGCTAAAACTCCAAAAGATTGTTTCTTGCTTTTTTGTGACGAGCAACTTATTACAGATATCGTTCAAACCACAAATCTGAGAATTCTGAAGAAATCTGAAATCTGAAAAAGCTCTTCACATTATGGGGGAACAATCGTGCTGAGATTAAAACTCGATAAGCTGGCACACATTAGAGCCATTTGTAAAAAATGTATTTAAAACTGTCAAGACGTCTATACTCCTTCTTACGATAGACGAAAAACTTGAGTCATTTCGTGGTAGATGCTCTTTTAGGCAATACATGCCATACCAATCTGCGAAATATGGCATAAAGGTTCACGCATTGGTAGATGCGAGAACCTAATAACTTTTAAATAAGGAAGTTTATGTCGGTCAGCAACCTGAAGGGCTGTTCAGACTTAGCAACAGCCCCAAGGATATAGTGGATCATTTAGTGGCCCCTGTGTCAGGAACGGAATGCAATATCACGTTTAATAACTGGTATACTAGTCTAGATATTATCAATTGTCTTCGCCATAAGAACAACCTCACTGCAGTCGGGAAAATTAGGAAAAACAAGCCCACTGTCCCACCTGAATTTTTGAAAGTGAAGCAAAGAGATATATCTTTATATCTGTCTGATTTCCAAAAGTAAGTACGGTTTTATCCTACTACCCAAAAAAAGGTAAAATCGGTCTTTTACTGTCCTCCATGCATCACGATGATACAATTAATGACACAGATAAAAAGGTTCCAGAAATAATTTCGTTTTATAATTTTATTAAATGCAAAGTAGATGTTGTCGATGAGCTTTCAGCCTCATATAATGTATCCCGGAGCAGCCGACAATGGCCTCTAACAGTATTTTTTTCTTTACTCAACTCTGCCTGTACTTAACAGCCAGATTATACATAGAGTGAATAAAAACAGTAAAAATGCAGAGAAGACATTTTCTCAAGGAGTTGGGAACTAAATTAGTGGAGGAACATCAAAGAAGCCGGATGGTGAATCCCAGAATTACGCGAAAGTAATAATATATATATTTTTTTATATTAAATTTTTATTTTCATAGAACCTCTTTATTTTGTAGATAAAATTAAAAATAATCACATGAAAATTTGCAATAAAATATGTACGACTATATTCAAGATTTTTTTTTAATGGGGTATGTCACACCTCACGTATCTAATAATGCTATCCCACCAGTTGGGCGTTGGGTTAAGCTAAATCACACAGATAAGCTTGCCCATTGTTTTAAACCCTTCATCAGGTGCGTATGCTTATGAAACGTGGTTAGACGCGATGGGTCTACCTCACACAGGTGTTGGTAACTCGTATAGCCCGAACTGAAACCATGCTTTGGTTTTGAAAAAATAGCCATTCAAGACGTTGTGCCCACAATTTACAGAAATCTATCTTTACAACTGATGGTGGAAAGAGAGGAAGTTGAGAGAGTGTCATTTGTCATTGTCATCTATTACCATTATTTATTGTGATTACTATTATCAATTATTGTTTAATTATTTCTATTTGAGACTTTTGGGAGTATTCTGGATCGTGGATGAATAAATAGCGAGTATTTTATAAATTATTAGTTATTCTTGATCCTGCTTAGTTTCGGGACAAGTAATAACTTAGATACAATATCCTACTTCCGTCCTAAACATTCATTTTTCAAATAGAACTTCTTGTTTTCTTATATGATAAAAACATGTACTCTTATACTATTATCTACCTCACACAGGTACCTTCATAATTTATTAACTTCATTTTATTAAATAATAGTAACATTTTTATTAAAGTCAAAATCCTTCATCAAACGAAAAATATTTTAGATAATTAAATCCTATCTATGATTCTTAATAAATAAAAACAATATTTCTGTTCGCGGGGTCTCCAATATTACAGAAAAGATTGAAAGGGATCGTATTTAATTCCGTCCCCGTTGAATGGCAATATAAGCAACCACCTATTCTATCGTTTTTGACCGCGGTAAATTCCAGGAACCAAAGTCGTGGATGCGCTGGAACAGAAGCAGAGAATCATCGTCATAGGAACGGGAATTAATTATGAAATGTCAGTGATTGAACGTGGAGAATGGAATGCCCGTCATTGTTAAAAAGGTGTAGGTTTTGTTAGTTTTATTTGTGATAAAAATGTAAGTGCCTTTTTAAATCAATTATTATGTTTCAATTACTTTTATATTATTTAACTAGTTGATGGTTCACTATGTAGATTTTAATTTCACTGTTCTAAGTAATTTCATGCTTTTTCTTGACGGTATTTTTTTGTATCTGTCATAAAAAATTGCTTGCATTCCAATAACAAGTTTATTTGATTTTATGACTTATTTTACTATCTAAATCAGTGAAAAATAACATCCTTTTAATATTTTAATTTAAATATTTTTGAAGTTTATTGATATTTTGTAGTTATACCAAGGAAAATTTGCTATAACTTTATTTGACTTTGAGATTATTTTTTTAGTCATTTTTAAAGTTCGGCAAGGGAAAAGTAATATTATATTAGTAAATTATGTGTTTTTCTAACATCAGATATTCACAGCATTGGCAGATCTAAGTTAAAAGTATAAAATGCCTTGTTGATTGATACTAACATTTTCGCCCGTGGCTGGGACAACATCGGAATAGGTGTCTCGGTAACTTACCCTATTTTGTCACCAGAATATTCAACTCTAGGTGGGTAGTAAAGCTGTAGAGCTTCCCCATTACCTTGTCCCTATTAACCCTTCTTCAGTTTTGCATCGAGTGTGTTTGAACCTAGTAATGCTCAATGTTTGTTATATGATGAGTTATTGTTCTTAAAATATTTATTTTATTTTTGCCTTGCAGTATTAGATATTGTTTTTTTTATATAATGTATTGAATATTATTTCATATATTTTCCTGTGTATAACTCAAATTGAATATTATTTCATATATTTTTCTGTCCTTAACTAAAACATCAAGTAATTAAATGTGTTTTTTATATATATACTTAATTTGTCATTTGTATCCAAATTGACGTTTGATTGGTTTTATTGTATTTATTATAACTTTGGGGTTTTCTTGCTGGTTATTTCCCCTCATTTGATAAATTAATTATTTTTTTTATTGCACCGAACCAGACCTATATTTAATCTTTATAAATATATTTTATATACTTATAAATTTTTACTTTCTGATTCTGTCATCTATAATATTTTCAATAAAGATTAGATATAAATCAATAGATATTTTCTTTTAACCTTTACCACTCCCTCAATAACACGTAAGTATCCAATAGATAACGAATCTTTTAATCTGTCACTCGTGGTGTCCTAATCACTTCGTAGTCGATCACGCCGCCACTTTATTTATCACACTTTTATAAAAGAGAGAGATATTAGTTAAGTTGTCTCTCTTTATTTCAGTTGGTTACACTACAAGATGAAAGTTATCTCATGAAAATTCAATCCAAAAACCTCCATAAATATATTTCTTTTCTCGAAGTAATTTTTAAAACAGTTAACATGCTTATCTTTCTAGTTTCGAATATTAAAAGCGATTTTGACAATATTTTGATAAAACATTCCGAAAATTTCTCAAGGCACATAATAAATCTACCATTCCTTTTTATCCACCCAAATTCGTTCCCACCGGAGCTAAGACAAACTGATGTCACAAAAAGTTATTAAAACGTGTATAAATACCCGAAACGAAAGCGCTCGAATTGATTCATTATTATTTTATGTTCAAGAATTCATTTTATTATTTGTATCCAGTTATATTTCAAGTTTACTATTCAGTACCTTTTCTTAATCAACGCTCTTCCCTAAATATTTCCTACCTTATATTCATCTCACCTCGACATTCACATCCCGTCGCTCAATTTCCCGGGTCTTAGCGTCCCGGCACCCTACTTCCCTACCTTTCTACGTCCCGCACACTTAAGTATTTCCTACCTTATATCCATCTCGACCCTCAATCTTCCGACTCCCTACTTCCCTACATTTCGACATCCTCAACGCTGCCACGCCCACGCACCACATAAATTTTTCCTACGTTATATCCGCCCCAACGAACTATCTGTTAAACGCTTTCAACGGCCCATGTCTCACTTTCCGACGCTTGCCGTCCCTAAATATTTCCTTCATAATATCCTTGACGACACCCTTCGTCGCGCACTACCACCAAGTATTCCCTAACGTAAATTTGTCCTGACATAGTACCGTGATAAATATCTTCCTCTTTGCCACGATGCAAGGCGACGCTCAACCATGCGACATACCTAAATCGATGCCGTCACAACGAGAGATAAAATTATTACATACTGTCTAGTATAGATGAATCTAATTTCTGTACAATGTATTACATTTGTTCAAAATATTATCAATGTAACTAATAAATCACATGGCCTTCGGGTATTCACCCGAAGAACAGTTAAGTTAGACATCTGCTTTTTAATGGGTAAATTTTAGTCATTTCAATAGAAATTATAAAAATCTATATTTTAGAAATAAACAGGGCTGTATTACCTTGGATAAATTATACAAACCGAGAAGGTAAAATTTATTAGTAAAGTGAATTAACACTGTTCAGTAGCTCAAGGCAGACACCTATATTAAGCCATCCATTCTACCAGGTATAAATCATAAAGTATATGTGAAAATCAGCACAGTAAAATAACCAACTGGCGAATTGGCGCTGTTTGTTAACTCCGTTGGTCATAACCTCTATACTCGTCGAAATAATTGTCTAAGAGGGTACAATCCTGTGTATATCTCGCATAGAATCAAGCTAAATAAAAGTATAAACATTAACACAGTTAGTTAATCAAATGGCGAATTAACGCTGTTCGTTAACTCTGTTGGTCATCAAGCTCTTTAAAATATGTCTTGATATAAAATAAACGCGCGTGGTCCGCGTTTAAGCGAAACTCGGGTAAGATCTCAGAAAATAGTACCATTAGGAATATAATTTGTAAGTTATTGCATTACATTTAAAATATGCCGCGCAAAGGCACTAGGAAACCTTAGCAGAATATAGCCAAATATAAGAGGGTCTAGGGAAGGCAATAGATACATAATGTGCTCGTTAGTGCAATCAATATTAATGTGTACTACGGTGTAGAAAAGAGAATAAGATAAAAATATATACTGATACAAGATAATAAGTGTCCAGAAGCTGCCGTAAGAATAATAGGACACAGGACCGCTTCTATAAAGGCAGTTCTAATCTTAGCAAGGATACCATCAGTTAATCTACTAGTAACGTATGAAATAGATGAATTAGGCGTGGGCACACAAATGGTGGCAAGAAAAAGCAGAAAGAACAGGGTCCTGGACCAAGCGGCTCATACCGGATGTCGGCATATGGATTTTAAGAAAATGCTAAAACAGGTTGATTTTTATTTTAAATTGAACACATTTTTACAATACAGATATCTGTCATGTGTCAACAAATTCCCTTCCTCTTCTCCAACCCCTTAATTTTAAATGAGGAATGTACCATGCACGGTACGTTATTAAAAATGTAATTTGATTGAGAAAACAGAAATATGATTGTTTATTGCGATACTTTTAATTTTAGCCCCCTCTATCGGGATAAAGACCCTGTAACGTATTATAAAGTGTGATACTTCATTTGCAAGCTAATTTAATTTCTTATTCAATGCACCACATAACAGTAATATAAATATTTCCACATTGCACTTGCAAGAAAATATGTTTAAAATAATGCATGACCTATTTTCAAACTATTGCAAGTGCAATATGGGGGATATTTATAATAATGTTATGTGGTACAATAAATTAGTTATAATTAAATTTGCTTTCAAATAAGGTATCACACTTTATAATACGTACTGTTTTTTATCCCGATAGATGGCAGTTCATTTAAAAATGCCGCAATAAACAGTCATTTCTAAATTCTTCATAAAATTACCTTTTCAATGATATACTACACATAGATAGTAGTGTCACACTTTATAATACCTAATAGATTTTTATCCCGCTAGAGAGCGGAAAAAGTTAGGTAACGCAATATACAGATATTGCTAAATCCCCTATTAAATTACCATTTTAATGATTATTATCTATATAAAAGTAAGGTGATGGAGAAATGCAAGAGAGGGGGTTGACACATCATAGATATCTGTATTGTAAAAATGTGTTAAATTTGGAATAAAAATCGACCTGTTTCAGCTTTTTTTTAAAATCCAATGATAAATGCTGAAAAACAGGATGAAACTGTTTTAAGTGACCCACTCTGTATATGGAAAATGGCTAAATTTATTGAATTAGTCCATAAAAAAAAATCTGCCTAAAAATGCATTTTTTACAAGATACACTACACAAGGAAGATTCTCCCATCGAAAAAAAAAAAATATTGAACGCAGCGCCATCTACATATTGACCTATTTAAAATCAATTTATATATAAAATCGAAGCTTTCTTAGTGATCTGTGAACTGGTGTCTATAGAATTAAAATATCTCTGTTTCTTAACAAAATATCTAGCCTGGGGGTTTTTATTGGTACACCCTGATGTCCAGATTTTAATAGTTTTTCACAATTTATATTATTTTGACCATGTATACGATTATTTGTTATGGACCAGAATCTATATTCAATATTTTAAAAGATGTCCTTTATTATTTAAATGTTTACCCCATTTAATTCTAAAATTAAACACTAGAGAGGGCTTACTTCGGCAGTAGTGCTGCCTCTATCTTTTACGTATCCGTAAGTCCCCGATATAATGAACTAAAAGCGTAAATGACACTAACAATTATTTTTTTACATTTTAACAATTTTCTAGCTACTTCTACTTCAAATTTCCCCTTAAAAATTTAAACAGGTACAGAAATCTGGACGCAGATTCTCCATTTTACAATGAATTGGACAAGTTATAATAGAACAACTCCTGAAACAAACAGAGACCACTCTGTAGCCCATTACCTATTTGTTGCCTCGCGCAAGGTACGTACTACTTCCTCTTCACATCCACTTACACTAGTCCCTAATAGTGGAAAGATTTGAAACGAATTACCTGAAATAATTAATAAGTAACCATTTAAGTGTCGTTACATCTTTGGGGATCAAAGCATTAACTATAGCAGTTGTTTTTGATTCAAAATTATGTAAACATTTCGTATCAATAAGTTATTTTAGTCGAGAACAACTGCATTTCTCTATTGATAATCTTAAATTAATATTCTTGTTTCTCAAAAAAAAAAAAAAAAAAAAAAAAAATGTTAATAAAAGTACTGCACTGGGCGACCTCACGCAAATGCTGGAACCTATGTCAGTGTAGTTTACCGGCTTGCCACACACCATACCCATAATTAAGATGTAAGAGTTAAATATTCAAATTTATGCTTCAACGTACAAAGAGCGGTACATCATTTTTTAAAAAGAGCCGTGAAAAGTGGGAGAATATGGTATCGACGAAAGAAATAATACGAATAATATTTTATACAGGTTCGTAATTTCATCAGAGCGCAAGGCCGTTAAAAATAATTAAAAATATCTGAAAATTTCGAGCACATGCGTGCAGAGCTTTAAAAATTGCGAAACACCTCATTTATAGTTTAATTATAATGTGCGTCCAAAACAAATATTATAAATATAGTGGGTGATACATTTAAAATAAAACCAATCATACCTTAAAAAAATTTAGATGAAAATGTGCAACTCTTATTAAATGGTGTAAAACATGTCAAAAACATTTATTGAGGTCATTTCATCCAATGAAAGTCTCTGATTATGTTCTATCCAAGGTAACAAAAAAAAATTTAAACGGCAACAACAATCGCGTAATCGATGGAAGCACAATGAGAAAGAAAAAGCAAACATTTTTACTGGATGTCTTTAAATGTATTCCAACCCTACGATCTCAAACAAGGCTTGGATAATAAAGATATAGATAAAATAGTAAATGCACAATTTCAACTGTAGTTACCAATAAAAACAATTCTAGCGAATGAAATTAACAACGCAATCATAAGAGAACACAAGATCAGTAAAGCTCTTGGACCAGCAAAGTGTTTAACTAATGACGTATATTTACAAAATTTTTCTCAACCTTGGATAATTTTTAAAGATCTAGAAAACAGCACGAATAATAATGATCCCCAAAGAATAATAATGATCCCCAAACCAAGTAAAAAATTGAAGAAGTCTACCGTCTAATAAGCCTGCTACCGATTATCTCAAAAGTATTTAAGAAAATATACACCAACAAACTTAAATTAATAACAGATGTTACACATCTTTTCTAGGCCACTGTTTTGAATTTCGCTACCAACATGGCACCATAGAGCAAGTCTATATAATTTGCAATATAATTAATGGTGACAAAAAAAGGTTTGAAACTGTAGCTTTTATCGATATGATATGAGAATTCGACAAATTGTGACATAATGGATTATTCTACAAAATAAAGACGTTACTCCCAGACCTCCATTTGTTGCTCCTCAAATCCTACCTAACCTAACCAATACATTTCCAGGTCAAACAAAATAATAAATATTCATCCCTGACTCAATTAATTCAGTAGTACCAAATGACAGCTACTTGGATTAACTTTATACCTAACATAATATAAGCGATCTTTTAACTACTCTTATGGTTACAGTAGACACGATCCAGAAATGGCATCATGACAAATACAAACCAGTCTAAACAAAGTATAAAAATGGATATCAAAATGGCGTATGAGAGCGAAAAACAAAATTTACCTTTACTCTTCGAAAAGAAACATGCCCACCAATACAACTGAACAACCACAATTTACCTCACATCTAAAGTTTAAAATATTTTGGAACTCTCCTAAATAAAAGACTGAACCTATTTTTGTAAATGAGATGGCACACTTCTTATGAGTTTTCGGGGACCGGTCGATTTTTTTTAAATTTTAATATGTTATAGTACTTGCAAAAATAAGCATTTTTCATCATTGCGCCAAATCTCTAAGTGTACAGGATGTTCCAGAAAAACGCACCGAAAGTTCGTACGCGAGGCGTTAAAAGTATCCAGTAATCGTCGTCCTGAAAGAATGTTGCTGTGATATTATCTTTTAATTTGACCAACGAACAATGAATGTGTTATTATTACATGTCTGTGCAATACAGGGTGTTTTAATTTACATGTCCCTTTCGAAATCGTTGTAAAACAAAAACAGATTTAGGTATGCCGGCCCTTGTTTCGGCATTATATAGCGAATTAGAAAGTGAAAATGTTTTTTTTTTAACTTTCTCGAGGCCAATTTATGCTTTTGAATTTATCTGAAAACTCTGCTTGTTATAAGTTACAATAAAAAACAATGAATATGCAAGGAAATAGAAGTATTAAATACTTTGGAATATATTAACCTAGGTATAAATGGCCAAATACCACATTAATTTTTTTTAATTTACTTGATGTAACCAACATTCAGAATTAAAAAGCACAAAATCGTAAAAAAACAATTATTTATTAAATGGAAGAAACAAGAACTGATTTATTATCTTACTTTGTGAGTTAATTAGCGTAGTAACATTTTTTGTCAAGGGGTAAAACTATTATTGGGTAGTGACAATTCTCTTGGAATACTAATCTCTATTAGCGGTGTCTTGGATACATCTAAGTAAGACGTTTGTTGGGTACTTGACGTCGTTTTCGTGTCGAGCATAGCCTAGATACCACACTACGCTGGAAATATGTGCGCACATACCCCCAACTTTACAAGTACAATATGTTCCTTGTATTGGGTCGTCCCCATCACGCACAGGAGGCAGCAAGTATAAAATAAAAAGAAAATGCTTTGTGACTTGAGTAAATCAGGATAATAGCTTTGCTCTAATGAGCCCAGGCTCAAATTCCTGAACTTGAAACAGAAATTCATTATTGGCTTCCCTTTCAATTGTATCCTGGATATAAGCTGGAGACAGCTTTACCTGATATGTTCCAAATGTTTTTGTTCTAGATATTCTAACGTTAGAATAGGGAACTGGATATCATTTTCATTTATATCAACCCATGCACCTCCACCACGCCTAAGTTGCAGATTTTCCATTAGAATCCTATCATGGAGGGGATTATTAAGATTTTGGACTAGCTCTAGCATTCGCTGTGCCAGCTCGTCACTCTCATCCTGCATGTGAATTGGTTCTCGGTATGCGTCAATAAGAGCGCAACCAATCTTTAAATATTCTGATAACTTGTAACAATTTTGCATAGGTATCGCATCTCGAAAGAACTTGTACAATGATTTTAAATGCCCGTTCCTCGATTCTACAATCCAGCGCGTTTTGGTAATCTTACGAGCATAGTTCGCTTCCTCGGTGGTAAACTGTTGACGATTTCTTGGCAAAAACGGTGGTATTTCACAATTCAGGTTTAGTGTTTCAAGAAATTCTACAACATCTCTATATGCCCTATCAACGACAAATATATCTCCGTCCTGTATCCATTGTCTTATGTTTTGAATATCCTCTTCCATTTCTTTTCTCAATATTGCTGCATCATTGTTCCTGCTGTCGGAAAAGTAAGGACCGTGAACATCGACTATAAATCCATCAGGAGCTACTATTAGTCCGGCTTTAAATAATGTATACCGCTTATGGGATGAAAAGGATTGTCTTTGAGTTCTAAAATTACAACTTTTTGGGGCTTTCAAGTAAGTACAATCCGGAAAGAGAATGGCTTGGGGATTTTGGGGCTGTGGATTGTACAATATATTTGAAAAACTTGTAACATGGCGCTCAATAAACTGTCGTCTATCTATCAATACTTGACAATGAAATCCTAGATTATTTGGTACAAAGTTTAGGATTAAAGTAGTTCTGACAATGGTAATTGCTAAACTCACAGCCTGGCGGAATGTGTAACTCATAATTACTTTAATAAATTCATCCGATAAGCCCTTCTTTAATTTCATTAAGAATGCAATCATGTCTTTTTTAGTTGGCACACGACTTTTTCCATAAATCACTACCGGTTGGCATGTATTGAATAAATCCGCAAATTGCCACTTGCTTATAGAGGTCAACTTTTTAAATTCCTCATCCCCAAAATTTTCTTCAGTATCAAAACTACTTGAATTGTAGTCTTTTAATGCCAGAAACCATTCATTTATTTCCCTGTCCGTCATTAGCACATTCATGGGCAATGATATATTATTATTCATGTGCTGAATTTCCACATTTCCCTTAGAATTTAAATGATTAACACAACATGGTGTATGGCTGGGGATGAAAATATTAGTTTTTGCAAAAAAGTCGACACGTGCATCTAACGATAATCTTGTCCGACTGTCATTATTACATACAAAGCAACCTCTATTGCCCGCTAAAACATCCATTGGTATTGCCAATGGATTATCAGACAATTCTATACACCTTTCTACACGCTGGAAACAATTTATACATATTCTGGTATTTTCAATAATTTCTAGATGTGGCAAATGATATCTCTGTCTAAAAATAATAGAGATTTCTCTTTGTCATGGTTCTAAAATTGCTCGGAACCTTTGCAAATGTAGCACCTAACCATGATCCTATATAAAATTCAAATAAACTAATATAAGTAACCCCATATTTGCTTTCGAATTACATACTTACAAAGTTAATTAACATAAACTGGCAACACAAAATATATAAAATTCAATATTAATCACAAAAACGTATTCAAATAAAATGCACGTCAGTTTTTAAAAATGTCAAAATCGGCGCATTCACAGCCAACTTAGCGATTAAATCGTCAGCAAGCATATATGCAGTTTAAAGCTTCTTTTTCTCTGATTAGGTGTTCTTTATTTGTCGTAATGCTGAGTATTGTTGTAAACAATGACTTCATAGCCTATACTTGAGAAAAATAAACTTGGAACGAAATATAGATTTGTATACTTTATAATATATGTGTATATTTTTATGAACCTATCCTATATCGAACGTCCCAATAAGGCTCATGACTAGGTTTTTTATTGTAACTTATAACAAGCAGAGTTTTCAGATAAATTCAAAAGCATAAATTGGTCTCGAGAAAGTTAAAAAAAAACATTTTCACTTTCTAATTCGCTATATAATGCCGAAACAAGGGCCGGCATACCTAAATCTGTTTTTGTTTTACTACGATTTCGAAAGGGACATGTAAATTAAAACACCCTGTATTGCACAGACATGTAATCATATCACATTCATTGTTCGTTGGTCAAATTAAAAGAAAAAATCACAGCAACATTCTTTCAGGACGACGATTACTGGATACTTTTAACGCCTCGCGTACGAACTTTCGGTGCATTTTTCTGGGACACCCTGTACACTTAGAGATTTGGCGCAATGATGAAAAATGCTTATTTTTGCAAGTACTATAACATATACTATAACATATTAAATTTAAAAAAATCGACCGGTCCCCGAAAACTCACAAGAAGTGTGCCATCTCATTTGGTCTAAAGTTGAGCCAACTATAGTAAATTATTGGCTGAAAATCTCAGTTGTCTCTAGAAAGAAAAGTAATAGCTATTTGTGTATAAAGAGCGGAAAGTGCTACTTAAGATAAGCGGCAAATCGCTCGAATTACACACCAGATTCTTTCTACAATCACACGATATTACCAAATTCAAATTTTATTTCAATGTTTATTTAACTAACAAAAACTTTATTTGTTAAAAACAGTTTATTACGTATAACAGTTAATTTATTTATACCCAATCACCATTTATATTTTACACTATGTATCGGCTTGAACTGAAACTCTAAAGGCAAAAGAATGCATTTATATACAAAATAATATTCTCCAAATAAATCCAGTCCTGTTTTACAGAGTTCGAAGTGATTCTAGGCGATCCTTCCCCATGAATCCACACTTGCGCTAGAGCTTTCCAGTAACTTCTACGGGTCCATTTGTCCCGATCGTCCAGCGGTATCTAATCACATACAGCGGCTTGTACAACGAGAAGATTAGTTTTTCGCACGACATTGCCACCTCCTTAAGAAATAGTTCCTTCTGAAACTGAATGGTTGTATCTGCAACTGGGTCATCTTTTACCATTTTCATTTGCATGGAAGTAAGAGAAAATGGTCTTCGTTTTGACATGGAAACTGAGCGAATGGCTGCAGACCAGTATTTAAACCTAGGTATCTTGGAAGACTGTAACAATGTATCTAATGCTCCTCCAATTTAGCTGGTTGCACTCTATTTCATGAACATTTGACTCTAGTACGTATCCCCTCAAACTAAATAATGTTTTCCATACATAATTATAAGTGGATTAATCTTGAAGGGTGTTCTTTGTTACCACATAGAAATGGTACCGCAATCTATCTTCAAGTTTTAAGGCTTTTTCGGGAGCCAGTTACTGACCTTAAAGTTCTAGCAATCGACCAAACTTCTTCTATAACATAGCGTCAGTCATTTTTTTGATCTACCGTCAAACATCTTGCTTATACAACATCATTAATATTTTTTTTGATGAGGTACGGACCTTACCAAGACTTTTGAAGCTTCGAAGTATAACCGTTTTGTCCTTTTAAGTTATGGAGCCAGACGTTATCGCCTTCCTTGAAACATCCTTCTGTGGCTTGGGTATCGTACCGTTTCTTCATTCTGTCGCTAGCGATATGAAGATGCAAGTAAACTAACTCATGCATCTCGTCCATTTTTTTTTGTAGCTGAATAATGTTCACCGGCTATATCTTCTTTAAGTCGGCAGCCAAATACGCACTGTAGTCTCATCTAACGATTAAACAGGACTTTATCTTGTGATTGTCCTGTTGTTTTTTCGACAAAGGACCTACATACCATAGCGAAGAGCATAATATACTGATCCCAATTTCTCTTCTGGTTCAAAACCACTTTTAACAGGTCTTATACATTCGCTCTTTCATTTTATTGGTAGTGTTACTTCATTAACATAAATCAGACAAATATGTTTTTTTATGGAAAATCTCGGATGAATAAAGGCTAAATAGGGTAGTTTTACTAAACAAAAATACAACGACAACACTTTTAGTTGAGAGTCATACAAATATTTAAAGAGCAAATAAACCACTTTTGATTCCGATTTTTCACCCAAATGCTTGTAATATCGTCTTAGAAATTAACGTTTTGGCTATATCTCGGATTTTACTAAAAATCGTAAATATCCGATCGGTGGTCAAGTTCCTACATCGGAAGTAGCAAAACCGGACGACAAAAAATATTTGAACAGTGATATTTTATTGTTAATAACATCTAGAAGCATGTATTTCATTGGCAGTAATAAACGATACCCAAGCAACTTTGCTTTGAATTTCACAAGTTACATGATCGCGCCCACCATCAGGAATCAGTACATGTTGTTTACAAAAAATATTTTTAATTAGGTCACGACTTACAAAGACAGTGATTTGAGTTATATTCCTAATAACTATACTAACGGCTCTGAATTAAAAATTTTGTATGTAACACATTTAAACGATTTTATAAAATACAGGGTAGTCAATTAAAAAATAATACAAAACTAATGTATTAAGTTTTTATTCACCTTGTACACATTTGTTGCTAAATGAAAAAGTGTTATTTGGCATAAATAAACCCCTTACTGCATAATTTTTTTTGTTTTCGTTAATTTAATTATATGTAATGTGTTATACGGGGTGGTCCACTTAAAAGTTCCACCCCCCCTTATCTTCTTTATTCATTGAGATATCGAAATAATTTTTTTCTTAAAAAAACCAAAAAAGGTTGACAGCTGTGTGCACGTAGTTTAGATTCAAAAAGGAAAAACTTGTATTTCGTGCAAAACTTTTTTATTAATCAATGCAAAGCGCTTTCGGCAAATAAGCCGAAAGCGCTTTGCATTGATTAATAAAAAAGTTTTGCACGAAATACAAGTTTTTCGTTTTTGAATTTTTTTCTTGTTTGAAAGACTAGAACAAAATCTTTCTTACGATGGATTTAATTATTCTTCCGGTTTTTCCGGAAATAACAGAAAATCGTAATTTATTTTTTATTTTTAAATTGAAACCCAGTTTTTTTATTGTAAATTTAAATTTCTGGGAAATTTTTGTATAATAATCGTATATAGAAAATTTTCTGACAGCTTTCAAAATGGCCGCCATATTGGATAATATTTTTTCTAAACATGTTACTAATAATTCGTTTATGAAAAAAATATAGGAATGTATTATCTTTATAAAATTTTTGTTTTCTTCAAAATTCCCATTGAGACCCATTTACCGTATACCAGTGGCGTATCTAAGCATTTTTAATATTAGCAAAACGTTCAATAATTCCATCCGCTAATATCTTCGTTATTAATTGAGATATCGAAATGAAACCTTTTTTGTTTAAAAGCCTATAACAGATACTTTCATATACTGGATCCAATTGGTCTGTGGCGTCATGGCTTACTTTGGACTTTTCCGGATATAAATTAAAATCGCAATTTATTTTTTAATTTAAAATCGAAACTTCTTTTTTGTTGAAAAGTTGAATTACTGGGACAATGGGACAATATTGTACAAGAGGCGTATATTAAAATTTTACTGTCAGCTGTCAAAATGGTCGCGTATCCATAATACAATAGTTACTACGTCTGAACACCTGCCAGTGCTGAGTCGCAGTAAGATTTGTCTGGGTATAGAGAGGCGATTGTTCAGTCATTCTTTACTGCGTTGCAATAATATGTATGCGTTGCAGCATAGTAAACAATGCCAATACGCGCCCGGGAAACTGATACAAATAGATTTCTACCAATGTCCATGTTACAGCTTCCTAGCGCAAAAAAACCTAAAGCTATTAAAACCTACAAAAACTCAGATACTTACTATTTGCCTAATAAATGAAATATGTTAATTCATATTCAATCTGAGGTCTCATATAGGGCGAGAGTGTATTTATTAAAAATTAACAAAATTCTTTTGAAATTGAAGGGCTTATTGGAATAACATCCCAGCAAATACACATTAATGGCCCAACACTGGCACAATAGATGTGAACAGTACTTAAAGTGTCGGCACAGCATTTGTGTCAGACCACACTGCCGGCATCCCCGCGTTCAGGCGGCCGACTATTTTTAGGCATACAATTCCCTGTCACTTGTAAATTCTGGAAAAGTGCTTTAGAAGCACACAAGAATATTAAAAATTTAGTACTGGAAAAGTACTCGTTAAGATATTTTGTATTTTTCATCAACAGTAAACTAGGATTTGGTTTTACGTTATTATATCGATATCTTAACTTGACTTGCAGGTTTTTAGGTTTAATTAATATTTGAATAATCTTTTTTTAACAAGAAACATACACATCCAATATTTAAAAAAATATATAAAGTAGTTGGGACTATTGGGCTGGCACTATCGGGCTAAGACTATAGGGATGCTACGTAATCCAAGCTAGCATTGCACTCCAGACGTAATAAAGAACGTGATATATAAAACAAAAAACAAACAGTGTAAGTATAAAAATAAACGTGAAAAGTCCACAGCAAAAACCATCAAGTTCTATGAAACCAAATTTTTTAAAAGAATAAATAATGATGTTTATTGCATTCTATGCCCGATCTTTTGTATGCGATTTCAAAGGAACCGTGATGATTTTTTAATGTTTTATTTTCTCACATGATAATATTGCTTAAACACCAAAAGATGGCACTGAGAATTTAAAATCTCCTAAAAATGAACTTTAATGGTTGTGCAGTGGCCCTTCAAATATATTAACCAAAAACAATGAGTCAATAAACTGATTAATAAATAAAAAATAGGACCAAAGAGGCATAAAAACAACAGAATTTTTAGTTTTTTTTAAATGAAATCGTTTTTATAATGTCCTCTGGTTTGTTTTAGTAGTATGGTTTTAATGCAACATGTGGCAGATATATGATTCCGTGGGACGCTGTGCTAGAATCCAAAACTGGTATTGGCATTTATATAGAAAGTTTTAAACTTACCAATACATAGCATATATTCGATGTCTAAATCATTTGAAGTTGAAAGCAGTTCTTTCGTTGAATATTTTCTATCCCGACACAAAAGGCGATTTAGAAACTAATTTAAAGGCATTCCATCCGGTATGCTTCCAAAAACTGTTAGGAAATAACACAAATATAATGGAAAATAAGCTTACAAAGCTTACATAGTATATAGAACAATTAGTAGTGCAACTCTCGAGCGGTAACTTTGCAGGATTTTCCACAAGAGGTCCTTCAGGCGACAATAATTTGTTAGTATCATTCTCAAATCCGGGTTCGCAGTTTTAGATAATTTTTATATATCTGTACCAAACTTTTTATACAAAATTATTATAGCACACTTAAAATTACAATATATTTGATCTTCCATCTGAAATTGAGACTGCAATAAAGTTCAAGTTTAGAAGATGTGATGTATAAGTTCAATTTTTATTTATCAATAACGGCTGTGAAGCAAACGTCCAATCTATGGAGATCACCACTAAAAAGAAAAACAACACTTTAAAACTATCTGGATACACTACTAGCAGAAGACTAGAAATATAAGCTACTGCACAGGACATGTTTTCGCAATAAAATTGATCATAAAAAAAATGGCGATGCAAACGAAGCAATTCTGATGCTTAGACCTTCCGAAAAATTTCAGTCGCAATACCAGTTGTTCTCTATACTGTGGCTCAACTGAATAAATTAAAAATGAAAACACAACTAACTGCAACCAAGATAACTATATAAATTGACTCACCTGTAATTGTAAGATTTCTTTTCGACCATGACACCATGACACTCTAACAATAATCAATAATTTATCTATCATCATGGTATAAAAAATATCAAAAATAGGACGGCCACGCGCATGATGTCACGCGTAGAGTTTGTATAGGCGCGAATTTAAAAATACTAACGAAGTGTGAGGAGTGAGGAAAATATATGCTAACATAGAAATTTGATGAGTATTAAGGATAATATTTTAGAAATTACATGAAATATCTATGGATATTATTATAGGATAGTTAAGGAAAGAACTATGAAGGAATATAAATGCAAATACATACATAAAAGAAATATTTTTTTGAACAGTTTTTTCCCTTTTTTTTTTAATGATTTATTTTGTTTATACAAATTCGATTTCTAAAGAATAGTTTTTATAACCAGGATAATAAAATAAAGGGTATCTTCGCAACTCGAAACTGGGGATCCTGGTAACAATTTCACATCTGGATATGCCGGAAATTTTTACCTGATTAGGATTTTCATGTTATTTACCTGCATTATTTTACCCAATTGAATAAAAATAAGTTAAAAAAATAATTTTTTTTTATATAATATAATGCAGACATTCATATAATACAATGCAAAACATAAAAAATGTACCAAATACGAATAACTGTTACAATACAAAATTAAAATAAAATGTCGCTGCATTTTTTCTGGACCTAGTCGCTGACAGTTTTTTAAATTATTCATCAAGTACAAGTCGGAAATTTTCCTTTTTGTTTGGTGACATTTACAATTTTACTTCTGCTTATATTGCGAAATTTTTAGCCTTCAAAGGGTAGAGTCTCCAGTTTAAAAGTCCCAAGTTGCAAATTAACCAATGTGAAGTTCTGATTTAAGATCTCTCTTATAATTGGAAGGTTGAAAGTGCTTGGAATACATACGAAAATTTATCTGCAGGGTCACAAGCCACTGCAAGGGCTGCTCCATGCTGAATTTTCTTGGGAAGGATGGTAGAATTGCCTATTTAGCATATTTTTTTATTTAAAAAAGGGCTCATGGATTTTAAGAATTTTAATCTAGGGAACGGCATGCTCTCCTGGGCCTCCGCTGGAGCCGCCCTTTGGCCACTTCTTCCTTCTGACTAAGCTCTTACTGTCGAGGAAAGCGAAAAACCATATCTTTCTTGAATCCTTTCCTTTAATTGTTACTGTTACATCCGTACCGCAATTTTTCAATGTTTTTTATTAAAGCCACTCATAGAGAACAAAGTTTACAACACAATATAATACAAATATCTGCTTAGTATTTTATAAATCACTATAAACCACTCACAAACTACTGCAAAATGCGTCTGTCATATGATATTTATTTCGCGCCAGCTCTACTAACTCTACGCATGACGTCAGCGCCGCCATGACACCATGCGCGATATCCCCCCCTGATCTATCATAACTATCTTTCACCACATTCCAGGATTGCAGCGACACTGAAGTAACGGACGTGGTTGATTTTCCAAAGGCGTAGACTAGAATGATCTCTTCGCCTATCGTCTGGAAAGCTGATTTTTCGAAATTGGAGCTACTGCTTCCGTCTGTAGTTTAAAATTTGGCTATCATGCAAAATTAAATGAAAAAATGAATTAAAAATAAAAAACATGTGACTGCGTCACTCGTTTTACTCAGTATCGCTTCAACTAAACCATTCATTATCGGTCAGATTCATGCTCTACCTCGTTTATACAGTGATACCTTCTAAGAGAGAAACCAGTATTATGAGTAGGTATAACCTTTTTGGTCTTTGTAATGTTAGCCAAAGCATGATCCGAATGAACTCTCTCTCCTCTGACAGAACCGGGCATGGTCCGGACACCACAATCTTGCCTAGGTTTGAGAGCTCATCGCAAACCACACCTGCCTTGACCAACGGATTTTTAAGTTTTACTGTTTTACTATTTCTTGTTTGTTGTGTAACCTCGAACTCCTTCGAAGCCTCAGTCGACCATACCTGCGTCGCCTATAATCTTAGAGATTTAAGTCGCCACCTTGACCCACCAAGTAGGTGACATTTTCTAATGCCTCGCCTGGCTTTGGGTTCTCAATAACTGTTATCGCCTCGCCATCACTTGTCACCCTAAACTTTTTCTTAAATTTATTCATTACGGTCTATTTTAGAGAAATCATGTACATGACATTTAAAGAATTTTCTTCGATAATAATAAATAACAAATATTTTCCTTGTAGTAAAAAAACGGCCACCTGTAAATTGTCTCTGAAAAGAAAATACTGGGTTGTTTCAATCTGTCGACATAAAATGGGGAAATGTTGATAGTTTGCTATACAAATATTTGAAATAACCAGTTCAAGAGGGAAGCTAATTATGGTATAAATAATAATAGGAACATTCTTACCCGTATCTCCCGATAAATCCGCAGAATGATGAAATATTTGTCTACTACGATGTTGCCTGGTACAGTTTTTGAAGTCGATTCGGCCACCAGAGCTAAGGGAATAGACACAGAATTTCAGTGTGGATGCATCAAATTTAATAAAGTATCATTAAATTTCTTATATTGACTCATAACATTTTTCAGGAACTACTGAGTTGCCAGCACTTATAGTTGACCCCTCAAGTCGTACCTCTCTCAAAATTTTTTCTTACCTGTCGCTATCCTAACTTCGTCACTTGAAGATCGTATTTTGTTGCGTTCTAATTTGGCGAAAACGGCTAAGAAAAAAATTACACGAGGCAGCTAACAAAATTTTTAAAACTTACATCATTATATAGGAAAACACTAAATGGACCCCAGAAACGAAAACAAAATACCAAGAACCTACGGACAAAGAATTCAAACGACGTGAAAACGAAAACACAGAATGGACACCAGAAAAGAAATCAAAATAACAAAAACCTAAGGACAAAAAATTCGAACGACATGAAATTGAAAACACAGAATGGATACTACAAAAGAAAGCAAAATGCCAAGTGTAGACAGACAAAGAATTAGAACGACATAAAGAAGAAAACGCTGAATGGATACCAGAAAATAAAAACAAATACCAAGAACAGACGGGCAAATCGCCAGAAAAGAAAATACCAATAACAGACGAACAAAAAACCGAATGACATGAAAATGAAAACCCTGAATGGGAAGTTGAATCAGCATTAAAGAAAGGGCTCTTAGACAGTTTTTCATAAACCAAAAACTCAGACACCTGGCTCATTAGAGGTGCCAACTACTTATTGAAGGCAGGATTACAAACAGCAAGACTACTAGCAGTGTTTTTGAAATATGAAACTAAAGTATATAAGAAATGCAAAGGGGGATTGGAATTCAAAAATAGAAAAAGAATTCAATTGAAAAATCGGCAATAGACCATGAATAGAAATTGACTTAAGACTTTTGTAAGAAGAGAAAACAAAATACCAAGAACCTGCGGATAAAGAATTCGAACGACATGAAACCGAAAATACTAAATGGACACCAGAAAAGAAAGAAAATACCAAGTGAAGACAGACAAAGAATTCGAACGACATAAAGAAGAAAAGGCTGAAAGGATACCAGAAAATAAAAACAAATACCAAGAACAGATGGGCAAATCAACAGAAAAGAAAATAAAATACCAAGAACAGACGAACAAACAAATCTAACGATATGAAAATAAAAACCCTGAATGGGCATTTGAATCAGTATTAACGAAACGGCTCTTAGACAATTTTTCATAAATCACAAACTCAGACACCTATCTCCTTAGAGGTGCCAACTACTTTTTGAAGGCAGGATTACAAACACCACGAGACAAGTATTTCCCCTCGTAAAAGTACTTGCAGTGTTTTTGAGATATAAAACTAAAGTCTATGGGCAATGCGACGGGAATTGGAATGCAAGGGTAGGAAATGATTTCAATTGAGAAATGGGCTATAGGAATTTGTAAAGACAATAACACGAACAGAAATTGACTCAAGACAATAGACTTTTGTAAAAAAAAGAAAGCAAAATACCAAGAAGGAACGGAAAACAAAATACCAAAAACAGACAGACAAAAAATTCAAACGACATGAAAACGAAAACACTGAATTGGCACCAGAAAAGAAAGCAAAATGCCAAGAATAATAATAGGAAGGTTCTTACTCGTATAAGGGTATAAAACAAAATTTTGAATAATAATGCAGGTCCGTATATAAAAAAATAGAATTGAAGTTGGTCCTGAAACTACGAAAGGTTGGTATACAAATTTTCGCGTAGCAGGTTATTGGAAATTTTGTTTGTACGAAAACTTTCTTTAACTTTTTTATATTTTTTTTTTTTCATAACTACACTATACTTAAGAAACGAACATTTTTCTGATTTTGTCAAATATCCCCGGAACCATCCGGAAAATCTAGAACTTCCAGGGATAGTGTAAGTGAATTTTATTTTTTTCCAATGAAAATTTAAACAACTTTTATTTATTTTTTCCCATAAACACATATGAAAATGTATTCAACAAATATACACGTTAGTGGAAGATGCGTTTTTTTCGTCACATAGTACATTAATACATTTTTTTAGCTTCCAAAGAGGTGACCTAGGTACCATACTGTCTATATCCATGCTACAGTAGCGTAAAGAGACGTACGCTACTGATATTATGATATTGATTTTGGTCAGGACCGCAATAAGGAACTGCATTGCTTTAGCTTTCTCTGAATAATAAATGTTACAAAACGTATTATGTACCCATTTTTTATTAATTTTTTAAATTAATAAAATTAAAATGGCTTTATAACAGATAATTATTTTGTCTTTTCTTGGCACGCATCATTTTAATAAAATAAATAGGTAATAATCTCGTGATGTTATAAGAAGAAAATTTATAACTAAAGTCAGTTGAAAATGATCATTTTTATATTAGAGCGATAGTTAAGACAGGAAAACGTGTGTCGCTAGTGAAGCGATAAAAATGGAGCCCTATAAAGATGTGTTTGGACAACCTCCCAAAATAGGTCTAGGATCTAAAATACCGCAAGAATTTTTCTGGCTGCTATTTCAAATGGAAGAAGATATGACTGAAATATTAAAAACCCCAGAAAACCACTCTAATGACGGCCTTGATGTGCATGATACTATAGTTCATACTGATAAAAAAAATAGAAGAAGTTATACTACATACAGATATAATAATGGGTAATCGTAACGACCAAGAAAGTGTTCTTACAGTAGATGTATTCACAAATGAAAATAAGAACTGGGCCAAAGAAGATGATAATGTCATGAATGTAAACAACGATGATGTAGGCATCAATTAAAACAAATTAAAATCAGTATTTACGAATTTTAGGAGAAAATATTAAATAAATAAATAAAATATTTTTAGGTTGGTCACAGCATAGCACAGTGTTTAACTTCCTATAATGATGAACTTTTTACTGAGGTTCAAACAATAACTGCAGATTTTAAGAAAAATGGGACAAACGAAAATGTAATTATTTTGAGCAATAATGTAAGTGAAAAACAATTTGACAAAATAACCAAAATACAATATCCCTTTTTTTTAGCTTATTGATAATACCATGCAAAATACTATGCATAATAATATAACTGAAAATGAAGGCATGGATTCTTTAGAAATTTCTTCCTACAGTACAGAAGAAACCGACATAATCAAAGATCAACAAGAGCACCCTGCTATAAACCTAATAAAAATCGCCCACCAAAATGTTTTAAAGCAAGTTAATAAAATGATTGAAAAATCAAATAAAAAACTAGAATCATTAACTATTAGAGATAATGTTCTACTAGGTAAAAAAAAGTAAAAAAAAGACAAACAAGTTGTAATTAAATCGCTGTTTTTTTAACCTTTTTAAATTAATTTTTTTTAAATGTATTTTGTAGGTATTAGCGAATTCGATAGAAGAAGAGGTGATCCAGCAAATCTTATTGGAGTATTTATGGCAGAAAAAGAGGGAAAATTTAGAATAGGTACAAAACATGGCATTGTTGATACCTGGCTGGAAAGAAACTCACTTCAGTCGACAAAATTTAAAAAGCTAAAATTAAATGACGTACCTGATTATGAAACTAATGTTCGAATGCTTGTTCGCAAAGATTCAATCGGTTACGGTCAAGGTTACAAAAGATGTAATTGCACTAAAATATGCAGATCAAAGAGGTGTAAGTGTTTACAAAACAATTATATATGTAATTTAGCTTGCCATGCTGGAAGAAGCTGTGATAATTTATAAATATTAATAATAAAAAGTAGGTATACCTAGTAATTATTACCTACCTATAGAGTTTTAGTTTAAGTTTTATTTTCTAGAGAATATACATGTTTTTTTTAAATGTGACTTAAATTTATTTAAAATAAAATGTAAAAACAATACTTATTTTTTACTTTTGTAATAAAATATCTTGCTATGCGAGAGGAAGCTGTGATATTTTAATATTAAAAATAATAATAACTAGAGTTTTATTTTCTAAAGAAAGTACATTTTTGTAAAAGGTGACTTTAATTTATTTATAAAAGAATGTGATGAAATGTAGAAAGAATTCAAATTTTTTACTTCTGTAATAAAATGTATGACAGCTCATATGAATTTAAATTATTAAGTATCTGTGTGCCTATTCCTTGAAATAGGCAAAATTACCTAAAATAATTGCCCATTACATGAAATCGGCAAGTCTGTTGCCGATTTCACGAATAAGGCAAAATTTTGCCTATTACATGAAATCGGTAATTACGGAAATTCGGCATAACATACATATATACGGCAGAGCTATTGGCAATATTGGAGGCATTAAAATATATACCTGATGAAACATCCTTTGTTATCTTCTCAGATAGCCAAAGTGCACTACAGAAATTAAGCCAGTTACAAACAAACACTAAAATAAATTACATCATTATAAATATAATAACAGAAATTAATAATTTAAAAAATAGCGACAAGAGAATTCATTTGAGCTGGGTAAAAGGATATTGTGGGATAGTTGAAAATGAAATGGTTGATAAATATGCAACAGAGGCCATTGAAGAAGGTCAAGAAATAACATATCTGTGTACATCTCTGGATATAATGTCGGCTACCCAAATTATTTACAAAGATAAGTGGATAAAATGCTATATTAAAAGTAGAAAAGGTTTGTTTTTCAAGAATATTCAAAATGAGATACCAAATAAGCCATGCTTCACTTTGGTGCCTGTTGGTAAATCGGTCTTTAGTTAGACAAATTTGTAGATTAGGGTTTACTCACGTTTTAGTTACATCTCATCTGAACAAAATAAAATTAAATGATCATCCCTTTTGTACTTGTGCAGAAATAGGAGATATCGAACATAAAATGTTAAATTGCCAACTAATACAAAGAGTTAACATCTTTTGTAAAAAAATTAAAAAACTCTTCTAGTATAAGTCACCCATTTAATTTAACTCAATTAATAGCACAACCTATAAATTTTTTTAATTAAATTATAAATAAAATTATAAATAAAATAAAAACTGTATATTATAGTATAAGGTTATTAACCATTAATGTCTAACCTCTTGTATCACCTTCACAAACCGTGGTCTACATGTACATGTATAAATCGCCTAGAATGACCGTTAGGCGTAAAAGAGCCCTTGTCTCTACCTTTTCCATTTTCCTTTATTAAAAAAAATAAATTAAATAACATTAAAAAAAAAAACGGAAAAATAACAAAACAAAAATATAAGAACCCAAAATGTATAAAAAAAAATATATGTAAATGAGTAATATTTGAAGAACTTGTAAATGTAAAAAATGAGCTTAATCGTCAAAATCGGCAAAATAGGCAAATGAACTGAATCCTAAGCAAAAAAATTACCTAAATTAATTTTTTAAATTTGTATATTTTCATTAGTGGGTCGTAGAAAAAATATACTGTTTAATTCGAGTGGATTGTCCCTATCCTCTCTTGTTGCACAAACTCTTTTAGCAGTTTATTTATAGTATATTTAAATTTCTCCTTTTCGATTATGTTTTTTTGTCCGAAAAACGACGTTTTCTTTTATTCATTTTATTACAAATATACGAAACTATTTGGAATAAAAAATATATACGCTCCTGAAGTAAATGGATATTCAAATATAAGAAATAATTGTTGTCAACTAAGGAGACATAGGAAGTTTGTCACAGGTAATGAAATGTTTAAGATGTCATTCCATGGCGCCGACCTGTTGATAGCGATAACAGATCTAATTGTCACTTTCACGTAGTTAAGAATATATGGTTTTGTTTATATAATATATCAAAGTTGCGGTAACAATTTTTTTGATGAAATGATATTATTTATGTTTTTACGCATTGAACTCTAAATTAATTATTATCCAAAATATTTTGATCGAAGTGCAGCATGAAAAAAAGGTTATGAAGTTTAACAGTAAATTTTAATAATTTATCTACACTGTGTCCCAAAACGATCGCGCGACTAAGTGAAACTTTATTTAAATAAAAAACATCAAAGTGCTTTTGTTTTTAATTAATTTTCTATTTTAAGCTTAAACGTTATTTTAAATATAGGACGATATTTGTAATTTAAAAATATCTATTATAAACTTGGGCGAAAATATTTAGTTATTTAATCAATATCAGGAAATTCTAGAAATTAATTCAATAAAAGATTTAATAACTTTAAATTGAAAGGTAAAATTTAGAACAAAATAAAATTAGATAGAAATAAGTATTAAATGATTAAAAATAATAAAACGTAAATAAAATATTAGTAAAATGAAATAGATAAAATACTTAATTAATGCACGTATGAGATGGCGTACCTGAAATAAAAAAAAAAACAAGTATGAGCAATTAAGTTTACCAAAAGCAGTTTTATATTAAAGAAATCCATAAAGAAAATACTTATTATCCTTTTAATTACCAAGAAAATTATACTGATAACTCTGTATGCCAAAATATTGATTATAAAAAAATATAATTGACACAACTTTAAATTTTCCATAATTGACAAAAAGTAATATGATCAATTCTGGTGGCACTGAATCACGCTGAAATTTTAATAGCGTCTTAATTAAATATAAAAAAAATAATTCCAAAAAGGCAGACACTTTTTTCGGGGTTTAATTGCCGGCCAACATAAAAATGAATGAACCTGTTTATGCGTCACTATGCATTGAATAAGTATATACTTTTCAAAAAATAAACATTTTAAATTACCAAGACTGTGAAATAATAAAACAATAATATTTTTCCTTTTTTTAGGAAAAAGAAAAACAAAAAAAAAACTAAAAGTTTCGGGACTCGAACCACCAATTTGCTATCCCCACTATCAAAATTTGGGGAAATAATAAAACAATAATATTTTTCCTTTTTTTTAGGAAAAAGAAAAACAAAAAAATAACTAAAAGTTTCGGGAATCGAACCACCAATTTGCTATCCCGACTATCAAAATTTGGGGAGGCAGGTACTGTTTACAGACAACCAAAACTTTACAATTCGGCCCTTTGGCCATAAATCTAAATGACTTAATTTATTACTTGATGCGTGTTGACCGACTTTACAACAATTAATATTTATGACAACAACATCACTATCGATTCTCTAAATAGTATAATTTAGTACAATATGAAAACCCTACAATTTTTTCCACAATAAACGTTTATCAATGAATACCGAAAATATGACAATAACACACAGACGCGAATTTTCCCGCTAATGAATATAAAAGTAATAAAGTGATACCTCTAACCCATCAATGTTAGTCTAAACCTCGGTCTAAACTCTCCCCCGGAATATCTGAATATTAAATACTAGTTTGATTACTTTAATAGTGCGATTATCGTTTTATATCTACGTAAAAGAGACCTTACAGACAAAAAAGTATACCGCTGATAAAAGCGTCTACCTGGCACAAGTTCGTCGGGTCAGCCTTAAGGGTGACGAAATCCACTACGATATAAAATATCTGGCGTTTAACTAGACTAGCGTGGTATCTCCAGTATGAGTTACACCAATATTTTAGTCGCTCGGTAGATACAACCTTACAAAACAGTTCTAGGAGCGAAATCTCGTTTTATTTAACGTGTATCTGCTTGGTCAACCTGACTACATATCTCCTTTTACTTATATATAAAATATAAGAAAAAGGTGGGCATCCTAAGAATAACTGGATATTTATGCAGAAGCTGTTGTTTATAGAAACTAATTTCTCTACTCCGTCGATATCTTTTATTTCTGTTCTCAAAATATAACAAAAGCGCGGCCACCGTAAGGGTAGCGATATCTCTTTTTAATTATATTTGAAGAATATAAAGAAAAAGGAGTCACCGTGGCGGTAACGTGGATATTTGCGTTTTTTGTTAACTTGACTCGATGAAGAAGAAAAAGCTAATAATCCCCCAGCCCACAAAAACCCTAGTATTTATACTTAAATTTCCCATATATGCAAATGTAACGGAAAGAGAACGACTGTGAATTCGGTGCATAAAGACTATAAAGCACTGTATTAATTCCTGAATATAGCCCTATCGGTTTACATCTGGTCTTTTAGCTAGCGGCCGTTACAGTTTACACGTCGATTTCTTTTCCCAGAAGTAATTAAACGGCGCCTACGAGTCGAGAGAAGCTAGGATATTGTTTGAATTTGAAATAATAATTTGAATATAATATGTAATATATAAGAATTATTTAAATTAATTATCAACCCCCGGTTGTCGGATTCCATTAGTATTTAAAGGTACATTAGAAAAATAACTGATTACGATATACATTGAACTTGAAATAAAATTGGAATAGTTTATAGTACCTGCATAAGAAAATAAACATTTTAATTAAATAGAATTTATTTTATATACAGGATGTTAATTTAGTATGTGAATATAAAGAAAAAATTTTAAATCTGAACATACTGGCGACTTTCATCTTGACTCACGAGGATTTTCGTTCCTGACACGCGCTAGTCTCTGCAGTTCGATCATCTCTGCCTGTTTTGGAGATACTGGTTTACCAGGGCGGAGATGGCGGTAGACCTTTTTATAGAGAACCCATAGAACTATTAGTGTAGGTAACACAATAGCGGCTGTGATGGAATTCGATATATATCTTCGATCTTCGATTTGTTTTTAAAGCGTTTGTGCTTCTTGAGTTTGAGTATGGAGAACTTCAAGTGGGCGGTTGTCAAATTTGCTTCTTGGATATATAGAACTTTAATCGGACATAAGTCCTTTGGTTGTATAGTTGTCGAATATGCTTGATTCGAGCTTCGATTTGTTATTAAAGCATTGGTGCTTCTTGGGTTTTGGTATGGAGAACTGCAATCGAACCAAAGTCCTTTAATTATTTAAAGCGTTTGATGCTTCTTGGGTTTGAGTATGAAGAACTCTAATCGAACGGAAGTCCATTGGTTATATGTTTATCGTATTCGCTTAATAAGAGCTTAGATTTGTTTATGAAGCTTTGGTGCTTCTTGGGTTTGAGAATGGAGAACTTCAATCAAACGGAAGTCTCTTGGTTGTATGGAATTCGTTTGATACGAGCTTTTAATTTGTTTTAAAGCAGTTGCTTCTTGTGTTTTGGCTTGGATTTAGTCGAACTTATGTTATTGTGGTTGGCAGAAGGACTTTATTCTCGTGTTTTTTTTGTCATGTTGAAGTTTGCTTCTTCCATAAGTTTTTTAAATTTTTAAACTTTCGCTCGAAGGATCACGAACAGATTTCAAAGATAAATTTTGTAATTACTACCACGAGTTGGTTTTTATGAATCTCATTTCAGAGATAATTTTGTAAAGTATACTACCACATGTTGTTAGTCAATCTCTTTATTTCTCATTTGCATTTATATTTATAATATCACAGATTTAACAATATAAAATAACAATTAGCAATATTTAATATTTAAAGATACATGAGAAAAATAGTATTATTCGAATTTTGATCCCAGTTGAAATTATTTTAAAATAAAAATTCAGCATTTTTTTATTACGATATACATTGAACTTGAAATGAGATTGGAATAGTTTATAGTACCTGCATATGAAAATAAATATTTTAATTAAATATGTCATATACAGGATATTAATTTAGTATATTATAAAGAAAAATGTTCAAATCTGAATGGCATCGCATGTGGTTATTAGCCTCCTTAAGCCAATGGTTTAACAAATTAATTTTCGGTATGTATGCTTTTATTTATGCGCCACTTTATAAACAACAGGTCATAAGCAGAACGATTAAGTTGATCACCCCAATGCTCTATATAATTATAAAAACTTATGAATAAAAAATGTTTAAAAAAAAATTAAGATTCAAATCCAGATTCGCCTGTTCAATACTGATTAATTTTGCGGTTTGTCCGCGTTTGGCCAAAATGTGTTTCCTGTATCAACATTTTTGGATCGATAAATATTAAACAATACAAATCAAGTACCATTTTACTCAAAAATTTTATTGTTCAGAAAAAAATGTTACCACCTCTATTCTGTTCAATACCGTAAATGAAGGACTGAGAGGAATCCAGCGAGACGTGTAACTCAATGTATTTTTTTTGTTCGGTAAAAGTTATTTGGGCAATTGTAACCACAACCAGTCTATGATGGCGCCACTAGTAAATAGCGGGAAAATTAAAAATGCTTTAAGGCGGGAAATTCAAACATGGATTCAGAAATAAAGTTTTTCTATACAAATTTACAGGAGAAACAAAAAATATTGTTTCACTGTATATTAAAAAATATTAAAGCTTCCAATAACATCAATTTTTTTATCATATAAATAATCATTTTAATAAAGGAAGTTTTAATCAGTTTAATATAAGCAGTGAGCATAGTTTTTATTACTCTTGTAAATTTCGCTAAACAAAACTTAAAAATTCTATTGATTATTAAATATCTAAACTTGGAAAAATAATACACCAAACTCTTTTTCTATAAATTATATTTTTGTAAGGTACAGAAAAACAAACTACAATTGCTTCCTTTAGAAAGTACCTCCTATCATTTTGTGACAAATTACAAAGAAAGTAACAGTTGTTATATATTCAAAATATATTTAAAAACTAATGTAACAAATATTTTATAAAGTATAGAGTATATCGATACCTTTTTGCCAGACTATCATAAGTGCCATTTGAACAAATGTCGCTTACATTAGTCTGGGAAAAAGGTATGGATATGTTATGACTGTTTATTTTAATAGAAACCATGGAAACGAAACAAACTCACATACACTCAACACAAATTTATAAGGCCCGAGTTAAGTAAGTTGCCATGCCTTCTAAAAGGGAATGAAGGATGACATACTATCATTTAAACAGGACATTGCTGAAGGCTTACCCCTGTTATTTCGTTTGTTTGTGTATCTTGTGCATGTGCATTCCTGTTGTGTCCGCAGTCATGTAAAAGTTTTCCTAGTCTCCTAATTTGGTTACTAGGTGGACCTTTTTCATTAGTAGTCTAATCTATTCGATCTGTTCTGCAGCAGGAGGTACTTTTCAAACATAGCAAATAATAATAATAATAAACACTATTTAAAGATGAATACATTTTTGTAATTTTTTTGTCATTGCCCCTTACCTGTCTCTTATACCACCAGAGTATACCTATTTTCCACATTCTCTTTATTACAGATTACCTTACAATGTTTGAATGAATATAACATTTTACCCATGAAAAATCTAATTTCGTATTTAACTCTTTTTCAATTTCATTTGAAACAATTGGTATATTACAATTTATTATCAAGGAAATCTTCTAATAAAGTTATAGCAAATCCTACTTAAACTACTGGTTGTTCTGCAGGATAAATTAAAATTTTCTTGAGATTGATCTCTCTATAAAATCCAAAACCGACCTGATGTCCCCAAATTTATTTTCCAATGCATCCTGATTTAAAATTCTGCCCTTTTGTGATTCAATTTTTTTTTCTTCCTTTAGAGTGGCTATTAGAGGTAGGTGTATGTAAAAAATAGCCAATCTCTAATCATTTCAAAAGTCCTTTGCCAATACTACATGTGCAGATTTTTTACTCAGTATACAAATTACTTTTCTAGTAGGTAGGAACTTTGTGCTACCATTAAAGCTGTCCTGACATTCATCTACCTACTTAATGAACAAAAGTAGCTGTAACAATGGATTGCTGTTCCAATTCACCTAAAATAATTATAGCCATTTTGTAATATATTATTAAACACACACATTATACAGTGGTTTTCTTAATAAATTGGAAATTACTTACCTCTAGAAAGAAATGTGTACAAAGACGCGAGTTTGGTTCCAGAAATTGCTTCATGCAAAAAATAATATGCAAAAATAAACAATCCCCCCCCCCTCCCAAAGAAAATTAAACAACAAAATCAGACTCAAAGAAATAAACGCGGCCCAAATTAAATTAATTTTAATAAAATGCACACGTTCATAACATTGTCAGTTTTCAGTTTTAATCGATACGTCAACGTCAAAAAACCAGCAACATCAGCGACCTCTTAAATTGGTGTTAGTTTTATTGGAGGGAGATAAATATATGTAAAGATCAATGTAAAAGAGAAAGAAAGTGATATATGTAATTTAAATGGACCACCGAACACTTTTTCCTATTAAGTTACACGTCTCTGTTGTCTCCGCTAAAAATCATGAAAGTGACTCAGAATCAGGAAACACTTTAAAATTTGAATGCAATAGTTTTCAACACTGTTGCCAGAGGTGAAGGAAATTCTTGAACATTCAAAATTATAATGTAAAATACATAATGAGCTGCGCATAGCTAGAGAATGCAAATTTCCTATTTATTATTTATCATATCTTTTTACTTTAGTAAAGTTTGAAATATATAAGCTTGAAATAACATTTTACAAGTGGCTCTTTCAACTTTAGTAAAGAGACTTATAGGCAGGTACCTATAGGTGCCAATAAGCATATTTATATATACAATAAAACATTAATAGGTAACTCAAATTGTAATAATTTTTATTATTATTGATCATTATTAGTCTTGTATAGTCAAGGAATTTCATTAAATATATTTGGCAACATTGTATGAATATTAGGTTTAAAATTATCAGATAAATTACTTTAATAGAGTAGCATAGCTTTGTCTCGTAGTGTTGCCACGTTTACGATAATTATCGTTTAATGCGATAATTTTGGTGTTATTTACAATGTACGATGATACATGTAACACGTACGATAAGATCAAAATCTACAATAATTTCACAACATGCTTTAAATGATTTTCTTTATTAATAATTTAATTCATTCTCACTAGTATATACTTATATAGACATCGACAACTTACAAAAAAAATGCGTAACCTTCGAATCAGGCAAATTATAAAATCTACGACATCACTCAACCTGCATGGAACAAAAAAAAATTAATCCGCTGATGAAGTCAATTTTTCCGATACACACAGGTATTTTTTTTGTGTGTCATCGGCTTCAACTAGCAGGGTTATTTCGCCTCGTGTTCTGTGTAGGCTTTGTTACTGTTTTCCAGCGCCACTTTAGGAACAGCACTGTTAATTAGAACCCAACAGTGAATGGTCGAGTGGGGAATCCTACCAAGGCATCAGAATTAATTTTAAATAATTAAATTAAATGAAAAAATTCCTGCCAATGGTGGGACTTATTGATTTTTAATTTGAACTTGTTATATTAAGGTATCTTTTTTAATTTTTTTTTTGTCGCAGTTTGATTTAACTTCCTTTCATCAATTTTTAATATGAATAGGGGTTGAACTACGATAATATGTACAAAAACATAACGATAATTTTGCCACTCAGTGTACGATATTTAGATCCGTGTGACCTGTCAACACTCACGATATCACGTGAATCCTTCAAGCATATATATTTCATAGTTTGCATTCAACAGCGTTTGCTCGGGTTAAAAGGGGAAATGTGTAGACACTATTACTAGTGTCGCATCATTTTTACAGGATTTGCAATTAATACAAATAATATTTGATACATACCTTCAAAATTCTTCAAATTATGCACATATTTTATAAATTTGCATTATTTAAGTAGGTATCTAGTAATAGTAAATTATTATTGTGATATATTGGAATAATTGATCGCTACGCCACTGTGTTAGTGAAGTGTATCGAGGTGTTCTTAGAACCCTTTTTTGTATTGTTTTTTCGGGAAACACATTTTAATATTTTTAAATGCTTGCTTTCCCACTTCAGTTCGTTTGTACTTTAAATCGAGTTAGTTGTCATTATAATAAATAATTGTTGGGAATTTAGTGATTATTATTTGTTGAATATCCCACAAATCTTGGCGACGAGTGTGTTTTAATATCGCTTCAGAATAAGTGATACGAACCCTGAAATTGAAATTTCCGTATTTAGTGTGTGCGTGAGTAAAGAAATAAAAATAAAAACGCCGTCTAAAAAATGCCGGAAAAAAATCCATCATATTATGGACAAATACGAGAATTCTGTGCTCAAAATAGCGACTGGATCATTTATAAACGACGACTCGATAGTTACTTTTCGGTAAATAATATTACCGAAGATGGGAAAAAAAGTGCAATTCTTCTGAATGCTCTGGATGAAGATGCATATAAACTTATGTATAATCTATGTTTGCCGAGAATACCAGAAGATAAAAGTTACAAGGAACTCATAGAGCTTTTTAATAAATATTTTAAAAAGTCAGAATCTACATTTGTGGTACGATCCAAGTTTTTTGGTGCTTTCAAGGATCCATATAAGCTTCATTTTTACTAAAAAGTTCATATTGATATTGCTTTTCGTTTTTAATTTGATTTTTTTTTTTTAATTTCAACCCATCTTAACCCCCTATTTTTAATCAGATTTGTTAAAAATCAATAGGCTTTGTCCCCTTATAGAGCTTGATTTTTGCTTAAAATTTTTAAGTTCATATCATTTCTCGTTTTTGACTTATCGTGCAGACAAAAAACGTGACATCCGACAGAATGACAAAGTAAACCTATAATACTCTTCACATAATACTGTATGAAGAGTAGAAAAAAAATGCATAAGGTAAAATAAACAATTCAAAAAGTTCAACAATAATATTCAACTTTGTAACTTATTTTTTTCTTTTGACAAAGAGTTTAGGTTATATACTGCACAGCAGCTCTACCGTTGGTGGCATAAAAGTGTGAGTAAGGATTTGTTGTCTTGAAATTTATTTATTTTAAATTGACTTTAGATACACTTAAATAAAATACAAAAAAGAGTATTTAAACCATAGATGGACACCACTGAATTTTTTATAGATCAAAAAATTTGGTATTATTTGATAAAATAGTTTTTAAAATCTAAAGGTTAATTCAGAAACCATAGTAAATAAAATTTAAATAATTAAACCATAAATACATGAATCTGCAAATAGACACTTGTAGAGATGATCATGATATTCTGTGAAATAAAAGTCATACATAATTTAAATTGAGTTTAATAGAAAAATAAGTGAAAGTGATATATTAACAATATTTTCTCAATTTGTTCGATGAGCATTAAATTATACAAACGTTCTGCGTTCAAAAGAGGAATAATGATATATTAACAATATTTACCCAATATATTTGATGAATTAAACTCTAAAAGTAATAAAATTGGAAGTATTTTCTCAATCCACTTAGGTATTAACATTTAAATTTATAAACGGTAGAAACAATATAATTGAAAATACTCAATTCATATTTAAACAGTTAAATTTATAGTCAATAGAAATGGTGTAATTGAGAATATCCTCTCAAATCATTCACCAATAGTTGGAGAAATATATTAATAATAAAATAAGGTTTATTTATACCTATCCGAGACATCTTGTTAAAATTAAGGTATATTGTTGTGAGTACTTAAAATAATATTTACAAACTGGTTGTAAATAAAAGAAACAAAAAGTATTCTTAAAACTAAATCATACAGAAAATAAACAAACACCTGTTTCAAAATATAAGTAAAGTGTCTAAATAGACATTGTTAAAATTAAACAAAAAATAATAAATACCAAAATATAATCCTAGGTCTGACAGCGGCACTAGAAAGAGCTCTCTGTTAGGCTACACACTGCACACCGAAGCTCATCATGTTATAGGACTGCTTGGGGCACGGGACCATTGTAAGAACGTTTGAAATAAAAAGAAAATATCTGCTTCGCAGGGTAAATAAAACGGACCAGCATATTGGCAAGACAGAATTTCATTCTGTAGCTTTCTGAGAATAACCACTCACGGTTGATGTGGCTCTTTTGTTCATATGCGGAAGAACCCTATATGTATATTAAAACATGAGTGTTTTGCTAGACAAAGAAAATGTGAAGCAGCAAAGGAAATGACTTACCCCTTTTGAGAGTTTTCTCTGCTACCGGGATCCAACAACACGTGGAAGAAAATATCTCTCGGCGTCTCACTTGCCTCAAATTCGTCCAAAATAAAAGTAACATAAACATTGGCACGGGGCCCTTGGACAAAACAAAAAGCTCGGAAACTAATTATTACTCAACACTATTTAACACAATGCGGAGCTAAATCCCAATGGCCCATCTTCTTCCAAAAATCAAATGGGAAAGGGCCGAAAAAAGTTATTTATTTATTTTTTAAAGTGACAGTTCAATGTTCGATCATAGAACTGACAAATTTCTAACGAAAAATGTTGCCAACCTATTAAGACCAAAAAGAACTAGTGTTCAGCCAGCTTCTCGTGTTTCATATTTATGGTCAAATATAATTAAAGAAAAATAATTATTATGCAAAATAAAAGAAACGGAATGATAAAATATTAAAATATAACCCTTACTCTATTCCTATGGTTATTTACAAAATTATGCTGTGTCTGTAGACATATCAAACGAACGTGTGAATTGTACTAGACTGGCAACACTGGTTTGGCAACCTTGTTTATGAGCGGCGCGCCAATTAATGTGTTCTTTGACAGTTTGAAGAATCTGTTGGAGTGTTGTCTTCTCTTTTTAGCTATATGAATTTGGCATATCGTCTCACTCGTGTTAGGCTCACTCATCATATTGCGCCACAGACACAGTATACTTAGGTATACTGTGACACAAAGACGCAATCCTCCAGAAGACAATGATATACAAAAAAATACAGATAAACACGTATAGAAATAAAAATATTAAAATTAAATTTATATTTTTATGTTATTTATGTAATATTAAAATAATGTGTTTTTATGAAATTTAACTGGGTGTTCACTGCACAAATGAACCAATGGAGAAACCGCCCCTGGTTATTTGTCAACGTAATAAACGTTCAACTGGCCAACACAAAATTACTAGTCAGTTTGAAGTCTATATTTTTAAGAAAAATGATATTCTGAACCAATTTAAGGGGTGAATATGAAAAATGGTAGGCATACGTTAAGCAAATTGAATAGGGAGTCATAATTAAAAATATATTCCAAGAGATTTAAAATAATTGGGTAACTCACCCGGTAACTTGCACCAAGCCCCTTAGTATTGGACCATTACTTACATTCTCTCAAAAAAAAAATATTCACTACAACAGGTATATGTATATCGACCTTTGTACTAACAATAGAGAAATGATTTTTTTTCGTAAAGTTGTTGCTATGGGCTTTTGTTGAGACGATTCTAGAGAAAGTTGTTGAGCGATATGCTATTGATGAAGAGGTCAATGCCAATATATTGTTTAATTGTGAGAAATTTGGATAAAGTAATTTATATAAAAAAAATATTATAGAAATGATGTCCGTCGAGGAATCCTGAGGTGCGAATTTTACAAAAAATATTTAAACACTTGAAAGTAACTAGTTTCTATAGTAAATTTTCGTAAAAAAATTCTTGAAAAAAAAACAGTATTTTTCGAGAAAAATTTAATTAAAAACCTCAATTTTACAGGTGATATTCACAAAACAGTTACTCTACATTTTTGGACTGATATTTACAATATGTTTCAGTTTGTGATTTTATGTGTTTTGTATAGGCTTTGTTACTGTTTCCCTGTTATAAAATTGTTTCGATCTCTTAATATTATTTGACGATATGAATACTCAACATTATAATACAATAAAATATGTGTTTAGAACACCTTACATAATATCGTGTCTTGAAGTAAAATCGGTCATTCTTTTTTTGTTTCTAAATATTCAAATGCTGAAATTTTATTTTAAAACACGTTTGAGACATACAATTTTATTCATTAAATACTTGGAAAGCCGCTTTTCGTAGTCCTATTTAAATATTGCTACTCTGCAAAATGTGTAAATGTTCAATAATACCTATTAACATCACACCTTGTTTTTAGTAGTAGATAAATAAATATGGATAATTTTATTTCTGATTCTGAGTTATTGCCGGATAATTCGCTCGATTCAAGTTCTTCAGATTCTGATTTAGAAATTATTATTAGAAGACGGAAGATATACAGAAAAAGAATGAGCAATTGTGATTACTGGTCAGATTATGAATTTTTTCACAGATTTAGGTAAAGCAAACCAGCTGTGATTGAGCTGGTAGAATATATAAGACAGGTAATAAAATAAGTCGAAGAAAAATATTCACAATAAACTATACATACATTTTTACTTTCCTATCTGTATACAGAAGGAAAGTATAGGAATCATGATTTTTTTTGACCTCCAGTATTCGACGGATTTTTACGTTTTGGGGTCCCTTGAATCCGTTTTGACTATTTTCGGAAAGATGTCTCTGTGTGTGTGTGTGTGTGTGTGTGTGTGTGTGTGTGTGTGTGTGTGTGTGTGTGTGTGTGTGTGTGTGTGTGTGTGTGTGTGTGTGTGTGTGTGTGTGTGTGTGTGTGTGTGTGTGTGTGTGTGTGTGTGTGTGTGTGTGTGTGTGTGTGTGTGTGTGTGTGTGTGTGTGTGTGTGTGTGTGTGTGTGTGTGTGTGTGTGTGTGTGTGTGTGTGTGTGTGTGTGTGTGTGTGTGTGTGTGTGTGTGTGTGTGTGTGTGTGTGTGTGTGTGTGTGTGTGTGTGTGTGTGTGTGTGTGTGTGTGTGTGTGTGTGTGTGTGTGTGTGTGTGTGTGTGTGTGTGTGTGTGTGTGTGTGTGTGTGTGTGTGTGTGTGTGTGTGTGTGTGTGTGTGTGTGTGTGTGTGTGTGTGTGTGTGTGTGTGTGTGTGTGTGTGTGTGTGTGTGTGTGTGTGTGTGTGTGTGTGTGTGTGTGTGTGTGTGTGTGTGTGTGTGTGTGTGTGTGTGTGTGTGTGTGTGTGTGTGTGTGTGTGTGCACGCACCATAACTCATGAACTGATACAAAGAAAGGCACCAAATTTAAAACTTAAGCTTTATTCCAGCCTGCGGTGAACTGATTAGTTTTTGGGCAGAGTCGGAACATTTGGGGGGTACTTTATTGGTGGTCATTTTTATATTTTATGAAATATATCCGTTATTTACGTTTGGAGAAGAATAGTTACTTAAATATTATTATCTATAATTTTTGTTCTATACAAAATTTTCCTATTCGAGAAATTTGACAAAATGTAAATAAACAATTTTTTTATAAAAATTGTTTAGATAAAAGTTGTTTGTAATATAATTCTCTATAATTTTTATCCCATACATAATTTCTCTAAAATGGACCGTATTCGAGATATTTGAAAAATGTGTAAATTTCGAATTTTAAAGAAAACTCAAAAATGGATAAAGGAAAAACATTAAATTTTAAACTTACGTTTTATTTCGGCCTGAGGTGAAATTATTAGATTTTGGACAAAGGCGGAACATTTGGGGGTACTTTATGGGAGGCCGTTTTTATATTTTATAAAATATATCTGGTATTTATGTTTGGAGAAGAAAATTGTTTGGATAAAAATTACGTACAATATTATTATCTATAATTTTAGTTCTATACAATTTTTTTTAAATGGTCCGTATTCGAAAAATTTTACAAAATGTATTAAAATTCAAATTTTTAGGAAAATTGTTTAAATAAAAGTTGTTTGTGATATCGATCTCTATAATTTTTGTTTTTCATATGATTTTTCTAAAATGGACCGTATTGAAAGAAAAGTGCTTAATTTAAATTTTTCAGTATTTTCGTTTTCAATGAATATCTATAAAAAAATGTTTCGATTTAGATGTATGTGGAAAATGTATATATTTAGTTTATCCTCTAAACATTTATAGAGGTGCTGCAATAGGTTGTACAAAATAATCGGAAAAAGCCTATAATAACTAGATAGGAAAGTCATGTGTTGGACACATAAGATTTTTAGAGGAGCTATTAAAGCATCAACAAAAATATTGTTAACATTACGATATTATGCTACAGGAAATATGTTACTATCTGTTTCTGTTTTTGTCGGAGTATCTGTTGCTTCAGGTAGTAGAATAGTTAAACTAGTTAGTCATGTGATTGCATCTCTGAGAAGGGACTTTATTAAAATGCCTGAATCTCAAGAGGATCTCATACATGCTGAAGCTTAGAGAAGAAAAGGAAGATATAAGAAAGAATATAATAAATGAAGAGAGAGAAAAAAAATACATTCTACAGAAATTCTATTTTTGAAAATTACCTCTTAGTTTACATTAAAAAAAAAAACAAGAAACTATACTTACCAAAAATACAACAGCTGGGTGTAAACCAGAACCAATTAATCAAATAGAAAACTGTATAAAAAAAAATAAAAATAACTGAAAAGGAAATAAGGGAGAGAAAAAAAATTGTAAAGAGGAAGAGAAAGAGGTAATAGACACTTTTAGTCGCCTTTTACGACAAGCTAGGTGGCTATGGATGTATTCTACTCTAGTCTCGCTAATCCACAAGAAGAGGAGTGGGATAAAACCCGCTACTCTAAATGAAGAGAAGTGAAAGAAGTCCCGCAAGTCCACACGGGGATAAAACAAAATTAAGATGTATATGATACTATACTGTATATGAAATACTATTCACTTTGAGAAGTATCATCATCAGAATTATTAGGTGCACCCTCATCATCAAGGTCATCACTGTCAGATAAATTATCGTTGACATCAACAAAACGATCCTTTAAATCAGATATGTGGTAATTACCTAAATCTTTTCCATTTAAATCTTTAATATTATATACTAGTTTAGAAAGAACTTTATGTACTACACACGGAGTATATTTTGGAGCAAACTTAGCATTAAAATTATTAACCTTTGAAGATAAGACGAAATTCCTTTTCCATAATCTGTCACCAATATCTCTTTTTCTTAACTTATAATATTTAAAACCTTTCTTTTTTGTTCAACAGTCGAAGGTAACTCTGTATTTCCAATTAGAATTTCATAATTTAATTCGTGAGCTTTTAAATGTTTAGGAAGCATTTTCACTAATATTTAAATAACGATTACCAAAAATAGGAGGGAAAAGAAAAATATTTAAAATTTGATCAAATGAAATGAAATATTTACGATAAAAGTAAAGAGATAAAAAAATTCGATTATTAAATGCAATATTGAGGTATTTTATTTTATTATAAAAGATAACGAGATATTTAACAAAATTTCATGAAATTCGAATCATAGTCACAGTTTCAAAATTGTTGACCTTCAAAACTACTAATTAATAAAATTTATTGTAGATACCTAGGAAACGTGATAAATATTAAATTACTTCCAAGCAAAAAATTTAACGACTCACGAATAAATACGCTATCTTAATGTACCTGTAAAAACTATTAATTGGTTTATTTTACCTAATTTATTTAATTTTGCTGCCGAAGCCAAAAATTTTATAGATAGAGGTGGGCGAAAATATGTAGATTTAAAATTCGACAAGTTGCGTTTAAAAAAATTGTACTTTGAATTATATTTTTAATGATAATAATTGTAACATATCACAGAAAAATGTAGGAATCAGATATTTTGTGAAGGTAGGTAGGTAAAACAAATAATTAAAAGTGACAAAATCATTCAATAGGTACGATAATTAAATTTTAGGTACAAATTATTATATCCTACAATTTTTTGTGGTAAATAAATTTGTTGAAACACTCAAATTAGTACGATTATACAAATACGATTATGCCAATAATGTATAGGTACATGCAAAAATTGAAAGAAAAGAAAATATATAGGTACTATAGGTATATCGGTACTAGGTAAATAGATAAAAGCATGCAAAACAGTTAATTCCTGTAAATACTTGTGTAAATTATAACGGTAAGAGATGTTTTCAAATAATTAAGCTTTGTAAAGTTTATATACCACGTGGGCAGCCAATTTGTAACATGTGATGTTGGTTTTACTTACCGTGTTTTAGCTCAATTTTAATTAGAGCCGTGAGTAGCACTTAATAACCTTGACAAAACTTAACTATAGGAAAGGGAAGGAGGGCGCCACCAAACTTATCATTTAAGGTGAATTATAATAGTTTGGCAAATTAATTAATATGACTGATGTTAAAACAAGAATGTATATGTTTATGCAGGCAAGTAACAATTACAATCTACACAAGCCATGAATCATTTAAATTACTTCTTTATTTAATTTTCAATGATAAAAAATGAAACTTATCTCAGATTAGGAATGGTGTTAGGTCTTCAATCTTTCTTTAAGGGTCGATCAAATAAGGACGGTCTCCTACAACGATGCGTTTTCTTCTAACCATAAATTAACATGTTTGTTACCATAACTTCATATATCTTCTAACCATAAATTAACATATTTGTAACCATAACTTCAACTATCATCTCAGCGTATTTTAAATCATATTTTTAACTTTCTTGTCAGCGTATGTTTAAACCATCCAAAGGTTGACATATCTAAAAGATGAGACCTTTTTGAAGTTTACGTAATAAGGAAAAATAAGAAATAAGGAGGTAAGATGTTTCTGAACACAGAATTAATAAAAATAGATCTTTACAGAAATTAATGACACGTTCTAAAACATCTAACCTCACATTTTTAACAACTAAATAAATCCCGATCCATTTCGTTAATCTTTGCAGAAATCTTGTAATTATTAATCTTTTACTCACCATAAAATACTGATGGTTGTCACCACTAATAAAAATACCACATACTGTTTAAGATTAATTAAATATTAGCAGATTTAATAATCTCGACTGCCTCGTTCTGAGGTATTGTTGTAAAAAGACTTTTACAAGTAATACCTGTCGAAAGTCAAATTCACTTTCGATCCGAACATACAACTTATAAAACCAAAAATAAATATAAAATATTTGTAGCGACAGAATGAAACTAACGGTCCTAATGGAGATGGGACAATCATTTTAAAAATATAGTTATAAAATATTAAAATAACGGTTCTAGAAGAGTAACCGTTACAAACTCGACAAGATTTTTATGAAATTTCAAGATTTCCGCGATGTTGTGGGGCAATAGATTGCACACATGGGAACATGTCACCAGGTAACTTAATAATTATTTAAAACTTGTATTACAGCTAAATATTCACTTTATTTAGGAGGAGAAGAGGCGAAAATATACCGAAACAAAAAAAAGTTATTTTTCGTTGAACATACAAACTGTGTCAGATTCTCAGCTGAAAATGAGGAACATTGTGGCGCGATGGCCAGGTAGCTGTCATGATCAAACCATTTTTAATAATTCAAGACTAAAATATAATTTTGAAAATGGACATTTTAGAAATTTTCACTTAATAGCCGATAGTGGTTACTCTCTCAAAAGGTATTTATTAACGCCTTTGCAGACTGTCAACAATGAACTAGAAAATGTATACAATGAAGCTTTAATTAGAACCCGTAATGTAGTAGAACGCCAGTATGGTGTGTGGGAACGCAGATTTTCGATTTTATCTCAAGGAATAAAAAGACAATTATAGTGGCAACGGCTGTATTACATGACATGGCAGTCGAAATAAATGAAGACTTGCATGATCAAATTGAGAATAAAGTAGTAGAAGGAGACTTGCAAAATATGGACAATAAAAATATTCATGCTGAAGAAATATTGGGATATGTTCAGTATAGAACAATATTTATAAATGAAAATTTTCATATAATTGTAATTTTTATTAAATAAATATATTTTAATAAACCATTTTTCTTTTATTTTCGATTTCTATATTCAGCAGTTTCATTTTTTTTTCATGCCTTTCTTGCTTCCTCCTTTCCTCATTTTTTCAATTTTTGATTTTCTGCTCAATATATTGCTATTTAAGAGCAAAAACTGTTTATGTTTTATGTTTTTGTGGTGCTGGCTTATTTTTCAAAAGAAAACTTCTTGTTTCTTGGTTCTTTCAACCTTTTTGGAGTGTAGGAACTCCTTAGAGGTCTTTTTTCTTTTATTTCTGTGCTTGTACTTGGCACAATATTTTCTGAATTTAAATTTTCATCCTGATCTACAACTGAAATTAACAAAACTAATTATATACTCAACACTTGCTAGCTTAAAATTGTTAATATTCTGAACAAAAGAAAAAAATTTAAATGTTTATACTGTTAGCTGCAAAAGGTTTCGCCTTAATGCGGCTATCGTGGGTTCTACCTTCTATCTCAGGGAAGAAAAGGCTTGGTAAATAAACATTAAATAATAAAATAATATTTCTTGATTGATTAGGTTTATTCTTTTAGTAATCAATCGTTCAATAGATATGTACAGAGTAAATCAAAGGGATAATTATAATCATCTATCTCCTGTTATAGCAACAATATTATACAAATTATAAGAGATAAAAAGGGAGATAGATAAAACTACCGCTAGTGTCGACACTTTTGGCTCACAGCTAAATTTGATTGAATCAAGGGGCTTCATGCAATTATTGGTAAGTTTATATATATTTAACTTAGTTAAAGGACTATAATATTTATCTATAATTTGTTTTATTGTAGGTAGTGACGTTGTTTGGCCGTAGACTAAATGGAATAATCCTACCTTACTAGTCCTGGGTACCTGGTAAGCTATAGCTTCTACGTACGGCCTCCTAGTGCTCCACATGCAAGTTATGGGGCTAATGATGAGTAAGCGAACAGGTGTGTTAGACATGCAGTTGCGGATATGCTGATATCATGCAGTGTGGATTCGTGTACCACTCCGGATGGTGTTGGTGATGTGTGCGTTTGAAGTGTGTGTGGTAAAAGCAGTGGTGCTAAGAAGCAGATCTCAAAGCGAAAGTGAAGTGTAAGCAAAGAGCGAGTGAAGTGAAAGCAAGTGTGTAAGTATCTTACTTACTGGCCTGAAATAATTACAATAAAAGTAAGCCTCAAGTTAAGCTTGATACATGATCGCATGCAATAAAAGTTTGATAATAAAGGTTATACCCTACCTGAAGGTGTGGGGCGGCCACGTGGATATTGTGATTTTTAAGTGTTGTTTTTATTGAAAATAGATCCACAAAATAGCTGTTATTTTATATCTTTCAATAAAATATCTTTTCCAATAAAACACTATGAATGTTTTTTTTTTGACTAACAAAATCCTCAAACTGAGTTAGGACGCCATCCTAGTTAAGAGTCACAAAACAAAATGGAAGATCTTTCTCAAATATCCAGAAAAATGCCTTGTCAGGATCAAAGTTCAAAATTAATTAAAATGTTGTTCTTTTATTGCAAACACTCTAATAAAATATATGTTTCCTACTTTATTGACTAAGCTAATAAAGGATAGATTCATGGTCAAGGTCATAGTACCATTAGTACCACAAAACATAATATTGTTCTTTTGTTTTATATATTGTAATAAATCATATTTTCCTGTATTATGATATTAATTAATAAAGGACAGACACATGGTCAAGGCCATGGTACTATTTATTAGCAGATTGTAATTATTTTGGTAAACCTGAGGTGTCATTTTAAATTATTATATTATGAACCTAATTCTTAAATGTCAAATATAAATAATAAACAATTCCCAATTAAGGGGTTAATTTTTATAGAAACATAGAGATTATTAATATGAATTATGAATAGGGTGAATAATTATTTATAAAAAAACTGCACTTTAAGAATTCTTAGAAAAATTAACAGAAAGCTGGACATAATTAAAAGGTAGCTAAATTCATAGCAAATTAAGAATAATATCGAATTTTAAGTATTTCTATTGAATTGATCACTAAAATATATGAGTGTGCCAAAAAGCCGTAACAATACCATGAAATGAATAAGAACATTGGTGTGAAATATTTGTTGTATAAATCTTAATAAAACATATGAGTCCCCTAAATGCAAAACTCGGTATTTGCTAGTTACAAAATTTTTCAGAAAGAGCAAAAAACTGTCAGTAATTAAAATACATATGTATTCGTTTTAAATTTTGTTTTTAGTTAGCACTAGTGATTTTGTTTTGAAATAACTATACTCTTTAATCCGAAATCCCACCAAAAATTAAAAAAAAATACTTTTAAAATTAAAATACCGAGTTTTGCATTTATGTTTTAAAAATACCCAGTTTTACAACTCACAATTGCAAATACCGATAAGTGCATGATTGTCTTATTTTAAAACATTTATTTTCTTACAATTTTTTTTTTTAAAGATACAAAAATATAAATTAAAACATTTTTATTAGGTGTAATAAAATACATACCAGCAAAAAAATCTTCTCTAAATAAGCAAACAACAAAAGAACAAATTAAAATGTCTACGTGCCCGTGCACTTACTTAATCACGTGACTATTAGACGCAACGCCATTGGCAGGTTACAATTACGTAGTTTTGTATTTGACAAGTGAAGGCACATACAGAGTTTTACATACAGTCTTCGTTTTCTAAAGCGTTTTTAATGCAGAAATAGGAAGTTTTGCATCTTATTTTAGAAGAAGAATGGTAGATTTTAAAACAAGGAATTGAATGGCGCCAAAACATTACTTTTAAAAATTTCGTCAAATACCGAGTTTTGCATTTAGGGTACTCATATATTGTCTACCTATCTGTATTTGTTCCTCAACTACACTTGTACTATCTTCTTCATTTTCATCAAATACTTATGTTATGTTATGTTGATAATGGGGTGTTAATACACTGCGACCTAAAAGATCTATTGTGCCCCCTTCTGTCGCCACTGCACTAAGGAAATGTCTCAATGCCTATAGCGACCCTTCCAATCCTATTTTCTCAAGGAAGTGTAGGATTTGAAGTGGCTTCAAGTTAGGTAAGTCTCCCTCTTCTATTTGATATCCTCCTAGATATAGTGCCCTTGGATTCTGGAGTGCTACACATTCAGTTAGGATGTGAATGGAGATTTCGTCCTCCTCCTCACAGAATCTGCACTCACTATCCTCTACTACTCTCAGTTTACTTAGGTGTCCTTTTAGTCGGCAGTGCCCGGTAAGGATCCCTGTTACAATACGTAGCCTGTTCTTGCTCAGGCAGATGCAGGCTTCCGATCTTTTTTGGTTATATTCACCCAGAAGTATCTTGGCCTGTCTCAGCCCCAAGAGATTGTTCCAATTATCGGTTCTTCTACTACCCAATTCTTTTTTAATCTCTTCTAATCAAATACTTTCTCAATAGTTATGCTATCATCGTTATACCTGTTTGATAAACCCTGTATTGTTTTTTTTATTTATTATATCAATGACTTCCTCGTAAATAATATTCTTAGGATCCGGAGGGTGTGCTGGCACCCCGCCCGCGCCATATATGTTCCTGTTAATATTTTAATAGTATTTTCGAGCAGCAGTTTTTAGATTGTCATATTTTGACTTGATTTGTGTAAGTGTTCTCATATTAAACTGATTCAAAATTTTTTTCCAACCTTTCTCCTAAAAATTTATATAATAGGTAAAAACAACGACGAAAATTATGTTTTTCACTTTTACTAAACCTACCTTTTTGTTAGGTGTCACTTGATCCGTGTTTTTGTTCTCAACTATATCTTTAAATTGAAAAATTATCTTGACCAAACTTAATTCCTCTTCTTTAGAGAAATTATTACCACGACTTCTTAGTGGGTTTAGCGTTTTTCTTTGCATCATAATCGAAAAAAAAATTCAAAACATTAACACAACAGTCACAACACACGAACCCAACCTCAAAATTATATCAAGAGAAGTTAGGCATTTGTCAAAATTATACGCTTAGTTTAGCCAACAACAACTTAATTTCAATTCAATTTAATTGTCTTTAACAAAAGTAACTATACATTTTTATTACGAAACAAGTAAATTTTAAAATTAACTTTATAAGCTAAAGTTACTTTAGTTAAAGTGACTTTAACAACCTGATTATGAAAATGGCCTTTACTTTTCAACTTTAAACCCGTCTGCGGTTTAAATGCGACCATCTGCCAAAGTTTTCTTTTTAAACTCTAATTAGTAATATATTTAGTAATATTTTGTCACAAAAATAACGATGATAATCTATGAGGATGTTAATGGCGTTTTGCTGACATAGCTGATAGCGTCTGCTCCGAAATAGCGACCATTTTCAGTGGAAGAGGCCTACGATTTCAGGTTAGTTAGAATTTTAGGTAATTTTCACCAAGCATTTATGTTGGTAGTAATTGGGTAGTTAGGAGCGATTTTAAATTTTTTAAACTTTTTTAAAATATAATAAAGCGACCACTTACGCCCGGTGGACGAGCGGTTTTAAAATTACAACCTAAAGTAATACCGACATGTAAATTTAAACCTTTGATAACTTATGAAATAGTTGTTTTTATTGCCAGCTCTCGAACTAATAGTTTGTAAAGGTAGGCATCGAATTCAAAAATCTAAAATAAACATTAATGTAAAGCAACTTTTTTTTTATTCGGGACACAGATAGGACTAGCCCAAAAAAGTGTCCACCAGATTATACAATAATATAGTACAAAATTATACAATAATCATATCATTTACAATAATACCTACTCAAAAATAAAGAATAAAAACTATCAACAAGAGAGATTACATATTAAATTATACAATAATCATATCATTTACAATATTACCTACTCAAAAATAAAAACTATCAACAAAAGAGATTACATAATCTGATTTAGAAAATATTTTAACAGTGCTTTCTTGACGAACATAAAACTATAAAAGAAAATATTTACGTTAACTATATTTGACAACTGATTACAAGTTTTTAATAATCTATGGAGAGGAGCATTTAAATAGTAGTTGGTTGCTACCTTGTTAAGAAAAAATGTATGATTATTTCTAGTATTATAATTGAAAGAGATTAATTATATCAATGCAGTCTATTTGACGATTAAGTATTCTGTGCATAAATATTATATCGGAAATGTGTCTTCGTGATTCAAGATTGATTAAATTTAAATTCGATAAAATTTTGTTTTCTCTTATTTGAGGATAACATTTTTTATGGCAATAAGAAATAAATTTATTCTGAACAGATTGTAACTTATCTATATATACTAAGTAAAAAGGATTCCAAATTATTGATCCAAACATGAGTACACTATTAACGTAAGCTCTGATTGTAAGAGGATTTTTAAATTCGTAACTTGTTCTTAAAATAAAGCCTAATGCTTTATTTGCTTTACTAGTGATATAATATATATGCTCATCAAACAATAAATTGGAGTCGAGAAATATACCCAAGTCCTTTACTTTATCCACTGGTTGAAGTGTAGATTCATTAATGATGTAACTGTTATGTCAATAAGTGTTACTTCGAGTAAACTGTATATAACTACACTTAGATGCATTCAAAAACAAATTATGCTTTCTACAATAATCGCAAAATCTATCTAGATCTTGCTGAAATAAAATCCTATCAAGTAAGCAAGTTACAGAATGATACATTTTTAGATCGTCAGCGTACATGATAAATTTCGCGAATATAAAGCAGTTACATATATTATTGATATAAAGGTTAAAGAGTAACGGCGCAAGATGAGATCCTTGTAGTACTCCTGATGTAGGAATGATAAATATAGATTTGTATTTTCCCAATGCTACCTGTTGAGACCTATTTCTTATATAAGAGTCAAACCATCCTTTCAGATTTCCGTGTATGCCTACCTCAGCGAGCCTCAATATTAGGATAGAATAGTCAATTTTATCAAAGACTTACTGAAGTCGGTATTCACAGAATCTACTAATATTTTGTCATTTAAACTTTTCAAAATGTATTCAACATAAACAAATAAATTAGTTTCGGCCATTCGTTTTTTAATAAAACCATGTTGTTCAATGTTAAGAATATTCTTGACATTACAAAATAGAAAATCGAAAATTAAACTTTTAAATAGTTTACTTAATAGTTTAAGTTTTGGTCTAAAATTATTCACCTTATTTCTATTTCCTGATTTGTGGATTGGCACAACGAAAGCCGTTTTCCATTTATCAGGAAACTGTCCTTCGGTTAAAGATTTATTAAATAAGAAATATAAAGGGTCAATGAGAGAATTAGTACACTTTTTAATAAAGCATGTAGGAATCTCGTCTGGATCAGGACCTCTATCAGGCAAATTTTCTATTTTTAATGAAATTATTTCACGAGATATTTTATATTGGGTAATATTCAGAAGAGCTCTGATGAAAAAATCACTAGGACCACGTGGCACAAAAACAGACGAAAAGAAATCAGAAAAGGCGTTACAGATTTCCTGTGGCTCTGTAATTGGATCTGTATCGGTTACGAGATTATCGGGTAAAATGTGGAAAATATTTTTTTGTTTTTAACATCAGTATGTTAAAAATAGAAAAATTAAGCATTTTTTTCATTAAAAAAAAATACTTAGGATTTTCAGTAATATAAGATTCAACCCGATTTAAATATTCTTTATAATCCTTGTTTATCAAAAATTTTGACCTACCACGTAAAATTTTTAATGTCAAATAGTCCATGTCATTATTAAACTTTTTCCAGCGTCGATGAAATTTTCTTTTTTTTTTTAATAGCTTTAATGGTTGACAAAGAAAACTTTAATTAATATTAATAATAATAATAATAAGTTAATAATTAATAAGCCTACAGTTAAGTGTATTTTGTTCTTATAGACACAATCCATAAAAAAATATTTTGTATTAAAATATCTACAACACTGTCACACATATATAAATGATACTAATTATTTATAATCGATTGGTAATATGTCAATTTGGACACGGGAGATACAGGTATTTTTGAAGACTTTCTATTTGTTAAATTTAAAATAAATACGTAGTTTTTTATTTCAAATACAAAATTTATATTGCAATTCAACTTGATCCGATGCCAACTTTTTTCCCTCATCTATGTCATAATGATTTTATTTCGAGTGTCGCCCTGTATTGCAAAATTCCTTTTCAGACTAGCGCCATTCATTTACATATTACTATGTCGGTACGCCATAACTGTTACTCATTTTGAATGCCATCGTCTGTTTATGAATATTCGAAGGTTTCTATAATAGGAAACGAGAAATATAATAACAGGCGCCAAGATATCGATACCGAAGAAATAATACTCATGAGCCAGGAACGAGTTTGATCCTTTAACATAATATAACACCATGTACTTATATGAGTCATACCTATCTGGGTCATATTTCAACACCAGGACTAGGGAACAATATTGATACTATAGAAAGTAACTCTATTTTAGCAGATGTTTATATTGTAGTTGATGTTATTATTAAGTAGGTATATTGTAAACTACTTTTAGATAAAACATTAAGGCCCACTATTTTTTGAGCCTGTTAAATTTTTGTTTAACTAATCATAATCAAATTTTAAGAAAATTGGTAAGTAATTTTGAGAAAGATTAGTAAATAAATATTTAGAATAATTCTTCATTCTATTGTATACGTTATTAAATTTATTTAAATTTGACAATAAAGACATTGACATTGACTATTCGTATCAATGACTAAATACATGTCAATAGTATGTTATTAACATAAATTTGCAAGAAAGTTCACTATTCAAGGGTATATGTGCTTGTAATAGACCATGGTCGATAATTTTTTAAACCAAAAACAATAATAGTAGAATGAAACCCATTGAAAAAGGAAAAAATATAATAAAAAAAATTTACGGGCGATCTGAGGTCGGGAAGTAAGTTTAAAGGGTAAAAACGGTTTATCTCGAATTCCGGCAAAACTGCAAGTCCTATGGAAAAAAGTTAAATAGCAAAGTTGTAGGTATTAAAAAGATCTACAACTTTTGTATTTTTACTTTCTTCACATAACCCCACAATTTATGTGAAAAAATGAAATAACCAAGTTTTTAGTTAGTTATTTTTATCTTTCATAAAAAAAAATCCACGAAATTTGGTGAAAACTTACCTTTTTATGTTCGAATCACACTGTAATTTTTTTGATTTAAAATATTAATTTTTTTAGCATATTTTGACTTAAAATCGAAAAGCACCCTAATTTTCAATTGAAAATTCTCCCGTCAAAATATCTGCTTTTTTAAAAAATTCTGTGGGCTTTTTATACGCTGAAATCTCTACTTTCTGGTGGTGTAAAAAAAATGTTTACTTTATTACGGTAAATGTTCTCAGAAAATGCAGAGAAACGAAAAAACTCGAATCCGATTTTTTTTTATTCATTATGTACAAGTTTGAGTTATTTATTAAAATTTACAATTTAATTACTCGAAAAACGTAAGATTTCATGTTACATTAATAAATTAATAAAAAAAAATTGCAAATCGAAATATACTACCATAATTAACAACCAAATAAGTTAATAAAGTTAATATTAAATAAGACATCTACAATATTTTGAGAAAGTTGTAGAACCTCTCTAAATTATATGCGTAGATGCCTATTTACAGCTATTTTAAGAAAAGTATCGTAAAATCTTTATTAGACGATAAAAAATTTGTCCATTTTGGCCAATATTTTTTATACAAAAGATACAAATAAAGAAGATATCGAAAAAAATGAATTACAATTAATCAAATCTATTTATAAATGTAAAAATGATAATATAACACTAAATCAATTAGGATTTCGAAAATATCAATTGGCAAAAATTAAATCATCTTTCATATTGGCAAATCTCCCACCCACAGAAGGTGCAGTAGAACAACATTGTTACAGGGCATATTATCAGCTTCAAACTTGGGTGGGTAACGAACTGACAGCAACTGATTGAGGCTGGAAGCAACATCAACGTGGCACTATAATCAAATTTACTGAAAAGGAATTAATTACAGAAATATTGCTCAAAACTATCTGCTGCAGCTGTGAAACTGAATGTAACAGTTTAAAATGTGGCTGCCGAAAATATGGTTTAAAATGCACAAATGTATACTCAAATTGTCATGGTTCTGAAAATGCTCTAATGTGGAAGAAAAAACCTACGAGGAAGTTAATATTTCAGATGAAATTGTGGATGAAGAACAAAGGCAGACTGGAAATAATATTGGAGACAAAGACGGTGATGGTCTTGAAGATTTCGAAGATCTACTAGAATCAGGAAGGTTTGTCAAGTCTTACGATTAAGAAATGCCATCAAAGAGACAAAAACTAATGGATAAGTGATTAGAATCCAAGATAAGATATTTATAAATAACAAGAATAATGTATTTAAAAACATTATAATGAATAACGTAATCAGTATAAAGTATCTAAATTCAATAGTACGATTTACATGTATATTTATACATGATGAGATTTTATATGACATAAATGTAATTAGAATTTAATAAGCAACTTTTTTACTGAAAAAAATTGCAGCAGTCACATTTTTTAGATGAAATCCCCTTTAAATCTTATCTTTAATATATAGATCAACTATTTTCGCATTTTTTTTGTAATCTTTGTTTTATGGATTTGTAATTTTTTTGTTAATCAATGTAACATGAAATCTTACGGTTTTCGAGTAATTAAAGTGTAAACTTTAATATATAGCTAAAAACTGTTAAAAAAAATTTTTCGAATTCGAGATTTTTTCGTTTCTTAGCATTTTCTGAGAAGATTTACCATAGTAATGCATAAATTATTTTCCCACATCAGAAAGTGGAGATTTCAACGAACAAAAGATCCACCGATTTTTAAAAAAGCAGATATTTTGATGGGAGAATTGAAAATTAGGGTGCTTTGTCGATATTAAGTCAAAATAAGGTGACAAAATAAATATTTTAAATCAAAAAAATTACAGTGTATTTTTGTAAGATATAAATAAAAATCCAAAAACTTGATTATTTAAATTTTTTACATAAATTTTGAGGTTATGTGAAGAAAGTGTGAATACAAAAGTTGTAGATTTTTTATTACCTACAACTTTGTCACTTAACTTTTTCCATAGGATTTGTAGTATTGCCGGAAATCGAGATAAATTGATTTTTACCTTTAAAAACTCACCCCTTTCCACTTTCCGACCTCAGATCGCCCATAAATTATTTTTCCTTTTATTTTTGTTATTTTCTATTTCTTTTCCAATGGGTTTCATTCTATTATTTTTTTTTTTCACTTTTTACCATTTTCAGCCCTGGTCTATAATGTCACAATCAAGACGAACGAGAAACAAGACATGCAACAAATTTTTAAGGGAAGGTATCATTCTGATTATCGCATCCATCGTATCGCTAGAAAACAGTCTACATCTTCAGCATTTTTGTGCTGTTTCTTGATCTCTATTTTTATTAAATTTTTGAAATAAAGAAAAATTAGAAATTGGATTCTTTTCACTTTATATATAGCTTTAGTAATTAATTAGGAGGTAGTTTAAAATTCAAGTGTTGGGTAAATGAAAATAAATAAAATAAATTTCTGAAAATATTGTGCAGTGTGTCAGTAAAAGTGTTACGAATACTCTTACTGTGAGCAGAAGGAACAAATTAAATTCCGATTTCAGTGAATCGTTTTCAAAAGAAAAAGAAAAAGAAAAAGGGTCCTCTCATTCTAAACATAGAACACCGCTGTCTCCATGGAAGGGTCGGAAAAGATCAGATAAGGACATTACTCGGTTGAATCCAAAGAGACCTATGATCAGTTGAAAACAACCTCAAAGCCGCCTTGTTAGTGCAGTTGATAATCAAGAACATAAAGTGATTCAAAAAAGCTAAACCGTCCTAAGAGCATCGCCATAGCCCTCTTCTTCGTCGAACGACCGGAAATTTTAATAGAAATAATGGGAAAATGGACGTACTGCTATAAGAAGTGATTGTATTCTTGAGAAATAAAATTTGACTGCATTCAAAGGGTTCCAAAAAATTGAACAATTGATAAATGTGAACCAGTAGGACGACATAACAGCTTACTTAGAGCTATTTCACACGGGGATACTGTATGCCAGATACGCCTATCTGAGATACAGGATCGCGGTCGAAAAGTTGGGCTGCTGTATCGAATTCACGCATCTCTACAATGAGTACTAAAATGGTCACAGTGGCGTGCCTAGGTTTGAATTAACGATCTAGAAAAGTGCATTATACTGAGGTATATAATACAGTGACCCACATAAAATGCACATCGTATAGGCTTTTTTGTAAATGCCGTAGATAAATTTTGACTTTGCCATCTTCTATTGCCTTAAAAATGATAACGAATGACATGCAAATGAGCATACACGTGACCTTTTTGAATGTCTAAAATGACATTTTTTCCTAAAAATTGCAAAAATGGCAATTTCGAAAAATTGTTTAACCAAAAGTTGCTTATTTTATAATTTTTTACCCATACATAGCCCGTGTCAAGTTTTTATTTTCCACCAATTCCGTTTTAGGTTACTGGAGTTTAGTTGTATAAAACATTTTATAACAAAAAAACATTTAAACAGATTAATTTATGCGTAAATTCTAGTAACCTTAAAATGAATTGGTAGAAAAAATAAAAAATGTTGAAAATTGGTATATGGGTAAAAAATAAGTAACTTTAGGCATAGGTTTTTTGCATTTTTAGCCAATTTTGATATGTACAAAATGTTGAAGTTATTTGGAAGAAACCACCGTTGAAGAAAATTATGTAGAATACTTTTAATATTTTTATTTCGTACAGTGACAACTTTTTGTAAATCATTACATGACATTCAACATTTCTTATTTCTATGGTTATTTCTTTATAAATTATATATATACAGGTAGGACCCATAACACTTCCCCTTAATTCATAAAGAAATAAAATACTTAAACTAATCCAATATACCTAATACAATTTTCATGCTTTATGAGAGGTAATCCTTTCGTCAATACATCAGCAGGCATCTCATTTGTAGGCATATATTTTAAATTAATAAGTTTGTCAGAAACACAAGAGCGTATAAAGTGATAACGTACGTCTATGTGTTTAGTCCGGTTATGACTAGTTTCATTTTCTGAAATACAGATAGCACTTTGGTTATCATTATAAATGGTTATTGCGCTTCTTGTTTTGGGACAAAGTTCTTGCAATACATTTTTGAGAAAAACGCATTCTTTTGCTCCTTCAGAGAGGGCAACGTATTCCGCTTCTGTGCTGGATAGTGACACACATCGCTGTTTACGGCTGCTCCAGGAGATTGCTCCATTAGAATATGTAAAAACGTAACCACTAAATGAACGCCTATCTTTATCGCTTCCAGCCCAATCTGCATCGATATAACCAGTTAAAACATTTCCAGAAGGTTTAAATAATAGAGATTTATTCATCGTTCCCTTTAGGTACCTTAAAACTCTTTTCGCATGTTGCCATAATTCGGTAGTAAAATTTGAGTTATATTGGCTAAGCAAACTAACTGCGAACGAAATATCGGGTCGAGTACAGGTAGCAAGGTACATTAGTGAACCTATCAAGTTCTGATAAGAGGTAACTTTTTATTTTGTTCTTTATTTAAATTTAATTTACTTTCTATAGGTGTACGTGATATTTTTGCATCTAACATATTATATTTTTTGAGTAAATCAAGTATATATTTTCTTTGATTTAAAAAAATTTGGTTTCCTTGTTTAGTAATTTCTATACCTAAACAATATTTTGCTTGTCCTAAATCTTGCATTTCAAAGCTACTATTAAGATCAGCTTTTAGTTTTTGTTTTTCAGACAAACTATTTGTAAAAATAAATAAATCATCTACATATAGTGCAATGAATATTAAAATATTTTTGTCAATTTTAAAATATATACAAGCCTCAAAGTTAGATTGTTTGAAACCTATATCAATTAATTTCTTATGGATTTTAATATTCCATGATCTTGCAGCTTGTTTCAGGCCATAAAGAGCCTTTTGCAACAAACAAACCTTTATGTTAAGAATGCTGTCTTTACATCCATTTGGTCTATATCTAAATGGTATTCTGCAGCAATCCCAAATAGTAACCTAAGACTTTCCTTTCTTACCACAGGTGCATATGTTTCATCATAATTTATACCATATGTTTGCTTAAATCCCTTGGCATCAAGTCTAGCCTTGTACTTGTTAACATTACCAGAGGCATCCTGCTTGATTCTGAAAACCCATTTGTATGGAATAACACATGCACCTTCAGGCTTTTCTACCAATTTCCTCGTCTTATTATGCATAAGAGAACGATATTCCTCTTCCATGGCACCATGCCATTTATCAGCATCATGTCCCTTGAGAGCATCAGAGACATTAATAGGATCCATCAGTGGATTTTCTTCAGAAATTTGGTATGTAAAAAACTCTGTTGGTTTTCTCACTCGTTCAGGATATCTTCTTTCAGTATTTTCGCCAAGATTTTCTGTTGTTGGCTTATTGATTTCTTCATCAGCTTCGATAGAGATTGTTTCAGAAGAAAGAGGTAACTCTTCATGGGAACTATTTACAATTTCTCCAATGGGCAGAAAAATTGGAATTTCTTTTTCGTCTTGCTGCTGTTTTGTTTCAAAGAATATAACATCTGATTTTTATCTAATAAGCGATAACAGTTATTATCAGTAGAATCATCACAATAGCCAACAAAAGTGTGTTCATCGCTTTTTGCATCCCATTTCTTTCTTTTATGCTTAGGAATATGGACCATGGCTTTACATCCAAATACACGTAAATGGTCTAGATTAACGTGCCTTCCAGTCCATACTTCTTCAGGGATCTTACCTCTCAAAGCGGAATGTGCTGTTCTGTTTTTAAGATACACAGCCGTATTGCATGCTTCTGCCCATAGACGTTTGTCGCAATTCATATCCATCATCATACATCTTGCAATTTCGCATATGGATCTATTCACTCGTTCGGCCAGACCATTATGTTCAGGGGTGTAAGGAGTTGTAACTTCATGTTTAATACCATTGGCAACAAGGCATTCTTTCATTTTATTATTTGCATATTCCCCACCACCATCTGATCTTAGAGTTTTTATTTTCTTTCCTGACTGTTTTTCGACAAATGATTTAAATTTTATAAATTTGTCAAATGTTTCATCTTTGTATCGCAGAAAATAAACAAAGATTTTTCTTGAAAAATCGTCAGTGAAAGTTAACATGTACTTGGAACCATCAAGTGACTTTTCTTCCATGGGGCCGCAAACATCTGTATGGACAATCTCTAAAAAATTTTTGGCTCGTCGTCGGTTTGATCTTCGATTTCTGACAAATGGGGCACTAGTTTGCTTCCCCTGAGCACAGACTGTACAGTCTTTAATATGTTGAAAAAATTCAAAACTAGAAATTGACCGTTTGATTTGCCTCATACCTCTGTTACCTAAATGACCAAGGCGTCTATGCCAGATATTAGCAGTTACAGCATTAGTTTGAGACAGTAAGGAGGTATTTATAAGTGGGTCCTTTAGATCTAATTTAAACATGTTATTTATTAAGGATCCAGTAATTCTAACTTTACCTTGAATAGGACAATCATTTTTATGATATATTTTTCAACTAATTTTGACACAGACAAAAGGTTGGCAGCTAAATTAGGAACATACTGTACATTCTTTACTGTTTTCGGTCCATCTTCAACATTAACTATAACATCACCAACACCAAGAGATCTTATTTTCTCCTTGTTTGCTAATGAAATTTCAGACTCAATATTAGAAAATCTTGAAAAATATTCTTTCGAATTGGTCATATGAGAAGTGGCTCCTAAATCTATAAACCAACAGTTTAATTCGTTTGAATTTACAGCCAAGACAGTATCGCTTTCAGTAGTTAACAGCGAATTCAGAGTAGATTTGCTTTCATTTACTTTCTGATTTTCATTTTCTGATTTAAGTTGAAAACAATCTTTTCTTTTGTGTCCAAATTTTTGACATTTTGTGCATTTAAAAATCTTCGTTTAGGATTTGGCGTCCTAGTTGCTAGAGCATTTTCTGACTGATTCTCTTCCCGTCTATATCCTTCTGCTAATAGCTTAGTTTTGACTATTTTACTAGTGATTTTTATTCTACTGTTGTCCAAAGCCATAATCATGGGTTCAATGGATTCAGGAAGACCACCTAACAGAACAGCTGATAAATCTTCATCAGCTACAGTGGCATCAATGTCTGATAATTGTTGTGCTATTTCAATAATACTCGAAATATAAGAAGACATGTCCTTATAGTCAGCTAAGGAACATTTTAAAAGTTTTTGACGCAATCGTAAACGGCCTACATAGCCTTTGGGCTCAAATAATTTAGAAAGATTATCCCAGGCTTCTTTAGCACCTTTGGCACTGGAAACATGTACATACAGTGACGGAGAAACCATTAAACATATTTTAGCCATAACTTTTTCATTTTCCTTGGTATCATAATGTTTGTCACCTGGATTTAAAGAACCATCCACATATTCCCACATATCTTTGTGTTTCAAAAACATCTGCATTGCAAACTTCCAATTTTTATAGTTATTTGCACCGGTCAGCTTATCGATTGTGGGAAGAAAACTACTACTATGAGAAGTCATACTTGTAAGTAGTAAGTATGTAGTCAGTAGTTGACAGAACTATCAAATATCTACAGAATTTGGTTTTTCTTCAAATTTTCTTTTACCAACGGTCCTCTGGGCCCATAACCTTTGTTGAAGTTATTTGGAAGAAACCACCGTTGAAGAAAATTATGTAGAATACTTTTAATATTTTTATTTCGTACAGTGACAACTTTTTGTTAATCATTACATGACATTCAACATTTCTTATTTCTATGGTTATTTCTTTATAAATTATATATATACAGGTAGGACCCATAACACAAAAGTCACGTGATTTTCCAATTGCATATTATTGGTTATCATTTTTGAAGCAACAAAAAATGGCAAAGTCAAAATGTATCTACATCATTTAGAAAGAAAAATCCCATATGATGCGCACTTTATGTGTAACACTGTATATTAAGAAAAAGTAATCCCTGTAATATTTTCAATAGATTGGGTAGATAATGAAATAATATTCCAATTAATACAGATCCAATTAATCTCGTATACAGTATCTTCGTGTGAAAGCGCTCTAAATGAAGTCGAGACTGAAAGGATTGGTCAATAATTGTTATCACATTCTTACAAATTATTCAAGTATTTGGAATGAACAGAAAGCATTAATAGTAAAAGCCTTCGGCGACCATGTAGACTATGCGATGGCCCTCAGAAAAATGTTAAATCGAACGAAGCAACGCAATAAAACTATGAAGAATTATCATTACAACAAAGTAAAACTATCAAAAACTTGCCAAATAGCTCTCTTAAATGCTGCTGCTCGCCTACTAGATGGCATAACAAACATTGCCATACAAAATAGTGCTCGTGCAGGTCGTTACGAAACTCCTCCTAAAGCACTATATAAAGAATTATTATTAATTCTCTATGACGGAATATATAAATGTTTTCATTTAAGGTACCATAAGATTTATGTCCAGAAACAAATAATTAAACTATCCAAATCATTTCCAAAAGTTTCATCAACAACAGCCAATGACAAAGTGTATCCAGAAAATGTAGGGAGATTTGGGTTTTTGTTATTTGCCATTGACAGTTAAGAGAATATTTTTTTTCACAACAATTAGCATACGTTTTTTATGAGATTGCAATGATTTTAATTTCTGTAAGTGTTTTTTAATTATTTTAATTTTTGTGTTTTTTTAATTATTATTTATATGGTCCCTGGCCAAGGAAATAAGAAGGGAATAGTGTCCAATGTTTTAATTGCAAGCACAGGGCCGCCGAGAGCCAATTTGGGCCCCAGGACAATTCTCTAGATCGGGCCCCGTGACCAAAAATAAGTTCTTCAAACAAAAACTTTTCCTCTTCTTTGATTCAATTTTCTATAAAAAAGGTCTTCAAGCAAAAAGTTTTCCTCTTGTACTTGAATTGCTTTAAAAAAAAGATCCTCCAGCTAAAACTTTTCCTCCTCTACTTGGATTCAATTTTCTAAAAAAAAAACTTTTCCTCCTGTACTTGAATTGCTTTTTCTAAAAACAAAGAAAAGGTCCTCCAGCAAAAACTTTTCCTCTTCTGCATAGATTCAATTTTCTACAAAAAAAAAGGTCCCCAGCCTAAAACTTCCCCCTCTCGTCTTGTGTCGAATTTCTCATACAAAACAAAATCAAGTTGCCGGTCCCCCTTATAGAGCTGCCGGGTCCCCATTTGAGTCCGGGCCCCGGGAATTAGTCCCGGCTACCCCCCCCTCTAGTCGGCCCTGTGCAAGCAAATGGGGTATTATGAGTTCAACAGTCCGAAGAGGGTGTAGTGCCATTACAGACCGTCCCATTACCGACCGCGACCAAAAACTACCTGCTTGAGTGCCACTACCGCCCGCGCAGGGTTTACTTATTTTTGTATATCCCACTACCGACCACGAGATTCTATCACATAAATGAAAAATTCCTAGTATTTGATGATGGTGCTGCTGACAGAATTATTGGATTTGCAAGTAAAATGGGCATTAATACGTTAGCATCAAGCAGCAATATTTTTGGAGGTGGTACATTTAAAAGTTGCAATTCTTTATTTAATCAATTGTATACTTTTCATGTGGATTTAAGAAACACCGAAGAAGTCACATGTACTCGACCAGTATTGTATACTTTGTTGCCAGACAAGGAGAAACAAACTTATATGAGGTTATTTCAACTGGTAAAAAACCGCATTCCAAATTTTACACCCAAACAGTTGAAAATAGATTTCGAAACTTCAACAATAAGTGCTTGTAGAGAAGTTTTTCCAGACTGTAAGCTCAAAGGTTGCAATTTTCATTTAACCAAGTCTATGGAGGAAAGTGCAAAATTTAGGACTTGCTAATAAATACAAAGTCGATCCCGATCAAAAGGCATGTAAAATTTATTAGAGCCGCCCATTTACCTCCAGAATTCATTGATGCTGGATGGTTGTATGTAATGGAATCTGCGCCCACTATTGAAGAAATCAATGATTATAATGATTATTTTGTGTCCCAATGGTTAGAAAACGCAACACTTAAGGATATGTGGATTTGTCACGGCGAGCTACACAGGACGCCCAAGGTTTGTGAATCCTGGCACAATCGTTTAAATAGATTAATTGGAAAATCAAATCCAAATATAATTGAACTAATAAATTCGTTGAGAAATGATTCAGATTACTACGGTGTTGTTCAACAGAGGATCGAAAACAACATATCTCCGAAGGAACGACCTCCAAAATACGTGCAAGTTGATAGGCGCATAAATAAGATTGTTGCAGAATTGTCTATTAATAACAATATAGGGGCAGCACTCCATATGCTGTCAAATATAATTACCATTTGAGTCACATTGCAAATGAGGATGAGTGATTTTCGGTCACCAGGTATGTAGATAGGTATGGTAATCCGCACTTAACATCTGAACCAGATACTTATGACTGTTTTGATGTCATTAGTGAATTCATAACACATACTATTTATAATTGTTAATCTTCGTATTTATTAATTTATTAAGACGTAATGAGTATCAAAAGTGCCATTTGTTCGGTCATGATGCTAACAAATGTTCGGTAGGTGTTTGTGGAAGACAAAATGATAATGCTATATATTTTAAGGTATTAGACTTGTAGGAACATCAACTATTCGAGAGAATAGACAAGGTGAGAGAATCAATCGCTCATGGCTCCATCCCCTCCGCTATGATTACTTTCACGGAAGAAGAGCGCTAGGGTAAAGCTGTTCGTATTGTAAAAAAGAGAATAACTCTATGGTTAATTTCTCTACAAGTAGGTGAGTCACCTTGAAAAATATACTTCGGAGTTACGTGAGCGTATAAAGCTGACATTCGGACTCCTTATTTATCATATAATTATTTTCGGATATCACCCTCGTAGTGTTAATGGTCCTTCTTTGACATATGAATCACAAAATGATCTAGTTTCGTTAAGAGATAGTGTGTCACAGATAATAAAAGAAAGACAATTAAACAAAAAATTGAAAATACAGCTGAAGCAGAGTTCTCAATTTAGACAAAATTAATATTATTCTATTATTTATTAAAACACATTATTTTTAAGTAAACATGGACTTGCAAAAGTCAGCAATGAGCGAAGTACAATAGCCAGAGTAAGAATAGAATAGATTGTGCTGTAAAATACACATAAATACAATGTGTATCTCACTATTATAGTTCACAGATTTCTGTAAATTTTTAGTTATGTGCTTTGATAAAAGAAGTTGAATATTCTTGTTTACCTCTTTAAACTGTTTATTTTACATTATACATTTTTTTTCTTCTACTCTTCACACAGTAGTCTGTGAAGAGTATTATAAGTTTACTTTGTCCATCTGTCCGACATCACGTTTTTTGTCTGTACGAATAGTCAAAAACGAAAAATGATATCAACTTGAAAATTTTAAGCAAAAATCAAGCTCTATAAGGGGACAAAGCCTATCGATTTTGAACAAATCTGATTAGAAATAGGGGGTTAAGATGAGTAAAAAAAAATTCTAAATTAAAAACGAAAAGTGATATCAACATAAAATTTTAGCAAAACTGAAGCTCTATAAAAAAATAAAGCCTATTGATACTGAAAAAATCTAAATAAATTGGGAAGTTAAGGAGACTTAAAATATTGAAATAAAAAATCCTAAATGAAAAACGAAAAATGATATTTTATCAACTTGAAATTTTTAGTAAACATCAAGCCCTCTAATTTTGAAAAAAAAAGCTTAATAAAAATGGGGTTCTTAAGTGGGGTTGAAATTAAAAAAAAAAAATAAGTCAAAAATGAAAAGCAATTTCCACCTGAAATTTTTAATAAAAATCAAGCTCTATAAGGAGATGACACTCCTATTGATTGTAAAAACAATCCGGTTGAAAATGGGGGTTAAAGGGTTCTGTTAAACGCAAAGAGTATAATTTAGAATGCCACGCATTATATATCTTTATTCTAGTTTGTATCTGTGTAATTTTATGTATTGTGACGGGACCGATCTAATATAATAATCATTTAAAACATTTTAGTTCACTTATTTTATTTACGGTATTTAAAAAAGATATTATTTTATTTGACATGTATGACAAATTATGAAAATAATTAAATTTACAATAAAAATTGAAAAATGGTAGGTAAAATTTCATATAATAATATTTTTTTATTCTTTCTTTCTACATAACCTGATATATATATTTAGAAATAATCTCAAATTATGAAAAAAAGTCAGTTGACTAACTAATACTGTTTATAGATGATTTTCAACGTATTAAAAACAAATATTGCAATAACTGAAATATTCATTTATTAATAGTTGTATTGCTTGAAAACAGAATAATGTTGATAATGCAAACTCAAATAAAAAAACAAACAGTGATATATTGGCTGTATACCATTATTATGAAATTAATGAAAAACTTAGTTTCACAAAATGTTCAATTATTCATCCAACAATCTTAATATTTGCAATTTTGAGAAGAACTGTAGGAGATATTGAAAGAAACAGAATCTTACTAAAATGTTAATGTTATTTATACTGTGACGACTGCCGCAGAAACTATTCCGCAGACACGAATATGGTGCATAATATCTCGGCATCGGCATAAGTATGAAATCATCCTATCTCCTACCATGTTTTGCCAAAGTTTGAACGCGTTGTGTGTAAAATTTTTGAAACAAAGACCATCAGCGACGCCTCTCAGCCGACAAGTAAACTATGGCGAACGCTAGAGAGAAATCTGTATCGGATTTAGATGTAGTTTTGGTTGCCGAAGTTTTGTAAGTGATTTCTCATAAATTCGAACGCCAGACTAAGTATTTAGATCTTGAATATGTTATAGGATAAAAACTAAATACCCATATCAAATGTTCTGATACTTTTAAATACGTGTACTTAGGGCCGATTCTCTTCGTGTTTTAAACGAAGTTTAAATTACTAAGCGAAGTTTAAAATTACATTTTTACATTAACAATTTGCAGAACGGTGGATTCGACCCTTATTTCCGACGTCAAAATTGAGAATTGAGTGATGCTGGTGTAGTGAAGTTTTTGGAAATCAAAATTTAAAGTAGAAAATCAGAATGTCGGAGGGTAGAGGATTTAAGATGTTCCAAGGATTAAAAAAAAAATGTTTGAACTGTTATAGGAGTAAAAGTTATTTATTGTAATTTGGTATTTATTAGAAGAAAGAGTTGGAATAAAGAAAAATATATAAAACGATAAAAATAAAACAAGTTTTATTACAAATATTGAAAAACAGTCTTGCGAATTTGGAAAAATAAATTGAGATACAGGATGTTTCCGTATCAATATTATTTTAAGAAACAAATCTGAAGAAACTTGGATACCAAACGAAAATAGGTATTATATTACATAGCGTTTTCGTCCATTGGCAGGGTACTTTGATAGTTAAGTAATGTTAAAAAATATAGAAAACCCAGACAGCACAAATATGTCCATAGAATATACTCAGAATATTCTTAAAAAATGTAATATTCCCAGAATATTCTACCAATATGCTACAATCATTCTTGGAATGTTCTATGAAAATACGAGATGGACTGTTCCTGATATTCTATGAATGTTCTGAAAACTTTTAACACAATATTCTAAAAATATTTTTAGAATAATATACCAATATTTTATGAATATTCATAATATTATAAAAATGTTTGGAAAATAACGAACATACAGTGTGTCTTAAAGGAGGAGACTTCCTTTTTTTAACTAAGTCATTAAAATTAACAAATTTTTTTCAAAAAGTTGTTAATTTTAATATACATAGTTCAAAAAGCAAACTAAACTTATGGAACACCATATATTGCAGTGTTCTACTAAAATAACTACACCCAGATGGCACAAAGTCGTCTTAAGACGTCTAGCATAAGACATATGAGACGTCTTTAAGACGTCTTATTAATGACTTATATTGGTCTGTAGAGCTTAAAATAAGCCATAAATAAGACGTCTTTCAGACGACTTATCAATAGCTTATAATGGTATTGTGAAGCCTTAAATAAGCCATAAATAAGACGTCTTATTAATGGCTTATAATGGTATTGTAAAGCTTTAAATAAGCCATAAAAAATACTTCTTTAAGACTACTTATTATTAGCTTATAAAGGTCTTGTGAAGCCTTAAATAAGCCATAAATAAGACGTCTTTAATACGTCTTATGAAGCTTTAAATAAGCCATAAAAAAGACGTTTTTAAGACGTACTTATTAATAGCTTATAGTGGTCTTGTGAAGCCTCAAATAATCCGTAAATAAGACGTCTTTAAGACGTCTTATTAATGGCTTATAATGGTCTTGTGAAGCTTTAAATAAGCCATAAAAAGACGTCTTTAAGACCACTTATTAAGAGCTTTAATGGTCTTGTGAAGCCTTAAATAAGTCATAAATAAGCCGTCTTTATGGCGTCTTATTAATGGCTTATAATGGTCTTGCAAAGCTTTAAATATGTCATAAATAATAAGTCTTTACGACGACTTATTAATAGCTTATAATGGTCTTGTGAGGCCATAAATAAGCCATAAATAAGACGTCTTTGATGTCTTATGAATGGAGGACGTTGGATATCTTTTTTATTAAAATTAGTAGAACAACCTTGCAGGTTATAAAGAATGCAAAAAATAGAATTTAAAATATTTATTGATAAAATGTCTATTAATCACAGGTCACTATTTTCTTTGTAGCCCATTCAATCACTCATCTTTAGCCATAACTGGATTGATTTTTCTCTTTCTCTTTGATTTGTAGTTGCCTTTGTATAGCTCCTAAAAAGAAATTTAGTTAAGAGCATATAGTCACAGAAAGTTATATTTTGCAAAAGTTAGTAAAAACCGAAAGAACAATTATCTATAAAACAAAACAAAAAGTTAATTTCTTAGAATTTTAAATCATAGAATTTTTAAAATCATTTAATGCAATATGAGCTCTTATGCTTAATCACCTACTTTGATAATTTTACTTAAACTTCACTCAAAATGGCTATCTAATAGGGGGTTTTGATATTAATAGTTCTCAAAATCTCCATAAAAACAAAAACAATAATGATAATTGACGAATATCTTAATTAAATCTTGTATTAAGATGTTTACTTTCAAATTAATTTAATTATTCTTACTTAAAAGACACAGGATATTAATGTTCTATGTATATAAAACATATATTCATTTATTACCTGTAAAAAGTATTCCAGGAACGTGCTACATCGATAACAGAAACTATTCTTCCCTCTCTGGTTTTTGTCCCATATTATTTAAGTAGAAAGATACACAAATGCTCAAAATAGCCCAAAGACGCTTTTGGTGACTTTATTCGCGTACGCAATAAAATAATTAATAATCCACAACAATCTTGGGCCATACAAATTTTTGGCTTGATTTTAAATGTACTAACTTCTTCTTCTCTTCGTTTTATATGGACTCAAGCTTTGAGGATTATTTACCCAGCACTATTTATTTTTCAAATTTAGTTAAGTGTAAAGGCTGCACCCTCGTGCGTCAGACTGTCTTCACTTTTCCACTGCACTTGATATTTAATTTCAATATTCTTCTCCAATTATTACACCGAATATTTTGTTTAATTTTGTATACTTTTTAAAGCCGCATGGTCACTTTTATACTAGATATTTTGTGATTTTTATTTGACTTCTGGGCTGCCGATTCGGAGACCGCCATTTCAATGTTACCACGACGGCGCGGCGGCGTCCGAATCAGAAGTCCGGCTTGAATGTAGTGTTCAGTCAAACGTCAAACTTCACATAAGAGCAATATGGAGGCAGTCGCAATACATCGTGGTCTTTTGCATTAAAAAGCTGGTATATTTCATATCTTTTGTGCCTTGGATTGTGATTTTTTACCAGGCCGTGAAGTTGTGGTTTTAACATTTTATTATCAAATGGTATACTTTTAAACCGCTTTACTTGACATAACGTTGGAGATTTTTCCACTTGTTTGTCATGGTATGGGGCATTGTCAATTACCATAACATTTTTTGTTTCCAAATTGGAAATGAGTTTTTCCGAAACACACTTTTGTAGTTCTCGAAATTCATAGCATGATGGTAGTTGCCACTGTTGCTCTTTGATTTCCATCTAATATAAGCATTAGGAACAAACCCATTTTCGCTACCTACGTGTACTACCTATAATAAGACACAAACCCTTGCCTATTGGTTTTTGTATGCTCTCTACAGTTTCATCGCGCCTTTCCGTGAGTGTGTGACGAGTGAATATACGTCTCGTCCATGTATATCATAGGACGGACCATTTTCTTCTTGTTACTGACGCATCCTTTTAAGAAATTCAATTCTAAGCAGTATAATGGGCTGGCGTTTCATGAGTATTCGACGATTATTCTGAAATTTTCTCCATCGAAAACCAAGTTTGTGAATTTCTCTAGGCAACGTTTTTGCACAATCTTGGTAGCCATTATCTTCTACAATTTTTTTATAAACTCCTTAGTGTTAAAACCTTATTTTCTGTTATGTGGTGATTAACAATTGTTCTTTGCAAAATTGCTAAATCAGCATCGTCAAGAAGAATTTTAACTTTTCTGTTTACTCTATTTTTATTAGGGGTTAAAAATGTTGTTGAATGTCCCGTTTTAACTTGTTCGCTTCGGTTTTAATTCGTTAAATATTGCTAATAGAAACGCCGGTGCTGCTACAATACTGTCTTGAACCTATAAAAATATTTAGTACGGAAATCTATTTATCTACGGGGTTTAAAACATATATTACCGAAACATAAAACCAATTAATTAAAAAATTTGACGTTAACAAAATTACCTTTGCGAGAGGAATAGTAACTTCTCCAGCAACTGATTCTGCTTTTATAAAATTCAATCTAGTGCTAATTATTTTTAAGTACTTTGTCCAATTAATACTTTATTTTTTACTTTACTTGTAAACGGCATTTTAAAATTAAGCACTTTTAAAAATATCACAAGTTTTAAACTATCTCTGCGGACTGTACTTAGACGATGTGAACAACACGAATGCACCGGTTAAACTGAGCTCCCGAGCGGGGTGGAGCTTTAGGCTACTGCGCATCCAAATCTCAAATGTCAAGCTAGAATGATTGACCTGTATCATCTACATCAGCATTGATACATCTACTGTCCTTGTGAACTTTTTGTACAGTATCTAAAACGTAAATAAAGGAATATCTGATATACATATTATTACATATACATTATATTACATTAATAATAATTAATCAACTGTTTTCAATGGCTGTGGAAACTGTGGGAACATGAACCCTTCCACCCATTGTCCTACGGTTACTTCTTTGCAACTGTTTATTATTATCTATTTAAGCATTTGGATAAACTGGACCATTTGACTAAACTATTTAATTTATGAGTTTCACCACCACTTATGCTACCACTACCACCAATTACCAGTTTCTCAAACTGCAAATCACTTTTTGCACCAACGATGACAGTAGATTCGTCAAATAAAAATTGTGAAAAATAAAAAGAAAGTTGAAATAACAAAATTTGCCTTTCTAAAATACTGAAAGTTTTTTACCTACATCTGTACTGAGATCTATATTCTGTCAGCTTCAGGAGTAGAAATTCACCCCTAAGGGAGTGAATAAGGAAGAGTATTATTATCTTTTTATTCACATTTATCTTGAATACCTCGTTATACAGTTGGTAAGGAATTTGTGGGGTTACCTCTTGTTCATCCATTGTACATGCCTCTTTTGCCATTCGATCAGCTTTTTCGTTGCATATTATCCCTTCGTATGAAGGTATTCAAACGATTTAAACCTCTTAGGGGTGAGAGTAGCCATATGTGAGCCATATGTGAGCCATATGTGAGCCATATGTGAGCCATATGTGAATGGTTAGGGTTGAATACGAAGGTGTAAAGAAAACGAGGATTATTTATATCTCACAAAGAAAATAAAGGACATAAAGGACACAAAGGATATAAAAGACACGGACATAAATGACCCTCGTTTTCTTTTTACCTTTCTTCATACTCTGGATTTACTCCTCTTTGTCCATGTTTTTAGGAGATTTAAGTTCTCTTTTAATGTTGTCAGGATTGGATGATTTTCCACCATACTTGAAAACGTGAATTTCTTCATTGAACCTAAAATAGACAACATTTAACAAACTGGATACATAAGTATACAATTTAAGTGTATATAGTACTAATAAAATATTTTAAATATTTTTGTGGGACGCATAACATAAAAGCTGTACAGTTGGCGCTACCCAGCTGTGAACGCTCCTTGGTTGCCATGTGATTTTTTTACTGAAATTCATTTCTGTAAGTCTGGCTTTGACCAGTGGTGTTACAAAGAGAGCGGAGAAAATTGAGAACAAAAAAAGATTACTTTTATTAGTGCTGTTTTATCGAATCGGTCTTATCTACATTAAATGTGCAATACAAAAATTTAAATATTATAAAATTACAAAAAGAGTTTATTTATTATAGTTGTTCCAAATGGATTTTGACAGGTATATTCTATTAGAGCTTTGACTTCATTTTCATTAGAGACCTCTCTACTTCACCTTATCTGAAAGGCAATCTTTGTTCTTCTTGCCAACGTTTTCTAAGGTAAAATATGCAACTTTTACTGTCATTTAATTTAGCAGCCACTTCACCAAGACAAATTTTCTTTCAATTTTGCTATTGCCCTTGACTTTTGAGCCTCAGTTAAATGCTGCGGAATTAAAAAAAAAATGATTGGACAATATTTGAATGCGAAGAACGACTATGATGGCAAAGTCTAAATCACACCATTCAATTGTGACGTTCACATTTTGGTATAGTCAGTACTACCTTAAATTAGAACTTAAGCTTTCCCCATAACCGATAGTCTGTTCTTTTCTAGGCTCTTCATGGATAGATTCCATGGTGTTGAAGAATCATAGTGGCCCGTCCAGGTACCCTATTCTTAAACTCAGGAGAGTGCTCATACAGTGTTGCCAGATGACTAAAATCAAATTGTTGCACCATGCTGTAGAAATTATTGTTTTTTTATGATTTTTCCACTCAAACTGTCCTTACTAGTGTGACGTTATCGAAGGATGGTTAATTTAAAATTTTATGGGGTTAGGGTTAGAGATAGGGTAATTTAATAATAATTTTATTTATTAAACATATAAAAACATAAAATAAAACAATCTATTCTATTATGTTACTCCCTCGTCTGATAGGGGGTGAAATTTTATATAAGCTAGCTCAGGTTATATATTTCATCCGGAGAGTTGGGACGTGGAAAATTAAATCAGGTAACTCTATTTACAAAAGTTTTTACTAACGTTCTTACCCAAATGACTGTTATGTCTTACTTTACAGGAAATATTATATACAACGTGTCTTTTATACAATCTGGTGTATCACTAAGAATATCAATTAATATTTGGTGAAAAGTATATATTTACTACATGGGTCTTAGCCAGAATGATACCCCTCAAGCCCAAGTAGTACTACTTGTTTACAGGGAGAAGGTGAGTACAAATATCCTTTTATTGTAATCTTTATGTAAATTGTTAGATAGTCACTAGAATAAATATTTATGATATATAATAACTCAATATTTGTTTTCCTTTTAAGGTGTGTGTGGTCTTGTGAAAAGCAGCGGGTTTTTGTTAAAGCAGTTAGATAGTGAAATGGAAAGATCTTACTTGCTTTCTCGAAGCCTCCTGGATCTATCGATGGGCCACAGGCAGCACTGCGATATTCCAAATAAATGCCAGAAAGCAGCTACTAAGCAGTTGTATTAAGCCTAGAAGAACCTTGCCATGCGGGTGATATCAATGGAAGGGATAGCAATAATAATATGCTTATATAAGTACTATAATTACTGGAAGTACTGTAATTACTATAAGAATTATATGTATTACACGTATTATACGTATTAGGCCTAAAAGCAGAAATAAGCAAGATATAGAGATGCATACAAATTTTAATTGTGTCTGGGTGACTTACCGAATAAGGTAGGGCCTTTTTTTTTATTAAGTATCGCCAATCCACTTTGTGTGTAATAAAAAATCGTCCTGATTTTTAAAAGCAATACTTATTTAAATGATTTTGATGTAATTCTTTTTCAGGGGTGGTAGAAAATCCGAAATATTCGTTTTAAATTAAATTAGACCACATGGCCCAGAAACCAACCTCCAAAAGAAAAAGACAGAGAACCCAGAGAGAGATAAAACCTCAGATACCAATAAAATAGATGTATCTGATTAAGATGACTAAACTGCCAATAAATAGGTTAATTATTGACCTAATTAATTAAGTTACACCTTAATAAAGAAGAGAAGAACTATTACAAGGTCATGGTCAAGATTTGACATTAGCATGTAAATAAACAATATACATATGTATAGGTTAATTTTAATAAATGGAAAAAGAACTATAAATCTTGTTGATTATTATTTACAAATTTAGGTGAGTTTTTATTTATTTAATATTCAGTAAACCCCTATAATTATTTCAGTTAATTATCTGTAAGAATAATTTCTGACCCGTAACACACCCCTCTTTCCAGAAGAAAGTTTTTTTTTTTCTAAATGAACAAAAAAAAAAACTTGATAACGCAGCAAACTTACTATCTTAGAGTATAGTCACTTGGGTAAATTAAAAAAAAAACAACTTATTGCCAATGTACTATACCAAGAACTAAAAGTAAATCAACCATAGATACAATTAACCGCTCTCTACTCATCGGGTGGTTTAGACTTAAGGTCCTTGATGTGCCAAACACCAGCCGTTTTCCCTATTTCATCATCCAACTCATATGCCCATGGCGACACGATCTTTCGTACCGTGTATGGACCTGCAAATTTAGGTGCTAACTTGGAAGTGAAATTTTTGATGGCATCGGAAAGAACATGATTCCTTTTCCAGACAATATCGCCAACCTGAAGTTTATCTTCCCGACGTCGAAGATTGTAAATCTTTTGGCTGCTAGTGTAAGCCTTTTTAAGCCTATCAGAAACATCCCTGAAAAGATCTTGTAATGGTTTGTTGGGGATTGAACTTTCAGTAGACCTATCGATTTGGATGGGATCAGTGGGAGTTGGACCAGATGAACCATCAATATTGAGCTCTCGTCCAAACATGATGAGATTAGGAGTAACTCCGGTCACCTCATGTTTAGCTGATCTCAATGCCCAAGCGACTTTCGGTAGGAACTTATCCCACGTCCTATGATTGTCTTTGACGTACGACGACAACATAGTCTTAAGGACTCTATGTACCCTTTCGACAGGATTTGCCTGCGGATGGTAGTTAGCTGTAAACGAGTGTTCTATCTTATATTGTGTCGTAAATTTTTTAAATAGGTTACTCTTAAACTGAGTTCCGTTATCGGTAAGAATCCTATTCGGAGCACCAAATAGTAAAATGACACGCTCTTCCAAAATTTTTACTATAGTGGAGGCTACCATATTTCTCATTAAAAAAAACAAAGCGAATTTACTAAAACAATCGCTCACTGATAGAATATACGAATTTCCATCAGAGCTTCGGGGAAGTTTTCCCACAATGTCGATACTGAGAAGTTGCCACGGTTTAGAGATAGTGGGTGTCTTACTCAACATAAATCCAGCAGATCTCTTTTGTGATGGTTTTGTCTCCATGCAAATTCTACAGTTATTAATATAACGAGCAATATCCGATTTCATTAACGGCCAATAATATTTAGAAGCTATTCTACTCAGAGTCTTGTGAATACCTAAATGACCACATTCTGGAGGATCATGATTATCCTTGATTACTTGTGATCGTTGGTCCTTTGAAACAACTTTTAGCCAATCTTCCTGTGGACTCCTAAGATCAGGGTACCTCAAGTTTGCTCTTTTATACAAGATGCCCGATTGGATTCGCCACAACGGATATTTCGATGAATTATCTGCGACAGAGGATAACATTCGCAGGTACCATTTGTCTTGAGATTGAGGAGGTAAATCGGAAGGAACGTTTACAACATTAAGGCTTGGAACTGAACGAGAAAGAGTATCAGGTACAACATGCTCTTTGCCTTTTCGATGGATAATTTCAAAATTGTACTGTTGCAAGCGGACCGCCCACCGGGCTATTCTGCCTACCGGATCTTTAATATTATATAGCCATTTGAGGCTGTAGTGGTCCGTTATAACAGTAAATTTGGTCCCCTCGATATAGGGTCTTAATTTCTCAATGGCAAATATGACCGCCAAACACTCTTTTTCGGTAGTACTAAATCGCCTTTCATTTTTAGTGAGAGATCTACTAAGATAGCAGACTACCTTCTCCCCATCTTCATGTTGTTGGCTTAAAACTGCACCCAAACCAAAATCTGAGGCGTCCGTTTGGATGACGAAAGGTAAATCAAAATTTGGACAACAGAGAATTGGAGCAGAAACCAGATGATTTTTCAGGTTATCCAAGGCTTTCTGACAATACTCATCCCACACGAATTTGGAATTCTTTTTAAGAAGATTACACAGAGGAGAGGTTAAATCCGAGAAGTTTGGAACAAATCTTCGGTACCAGGAGGCCAATCCAACTATGCGTCTCACCTCGGAGACATTTTTGGGAGGAAGTATTCTAAGAATTGCCTCAACTTTCTCTGGATCCACCAGCAAGCCCTTTGCATTAACGACATATCCTAAGTACTTTAATTCAGGTTTACAAAAGCAACATTTATCCTGATTCAACGTTAACCCAGCCTGACAAATACGTCTAAGTACTTCTTTCAAAACTTTAATATGTTTTTCAAACGAGTTAGTACAAATAACGACGTCGTCTAAGTACACGAAAACATATTGTTCTAAATCAATACCAATCACCCGATCGATAAATCTTTGCCAGGTCGCAGGGGCATTATGTAACCCAAACGGCATTCTTTTAAATTGATATAGGCCTCTAGTTGGCACTACAAAGGCAGTCATAGGTCTCGAACTTTCGGCCATAGGAATCTGCCAATATGCGCTCTTAATATCAAGTGTTGTTAAGTACCTTGCATCTCGCAATTTATCAAGAGTCGAATTTACAAACGGAAGAGGATATGCGTCAGGCAAACTAACTTCGTTCAGTTTCTTATAATTCACACAAAACCGATAACGACCATCTGGTTTTTTAACTAATACGATGGGTGAAGCCCATGGACTATTACTTGGCTCAACAATGCCATTCTTAAGCATTTGATCGAGTTCTAAATTTACCTCTTTTTGTAATGCAGGACTGAGTGGGTAGTGACGTTGCTTGATTGGGGAAGAGTTGGTTCGGATAACATGTTCAACCATATGTGTACATCCCAGTGTCCCACTCATGCTCTTAAATGTTGATTTTACGAGATTATCTAGAATACGTTTTTGATCCGAGGAAAGATGATCAGCATCCTGAAGAGAACACAATCCTACATCGGACACTTCTCCTTCAGGCCGAAAACACCATTCCCCGCATGAAGATCTGGAACTATTTCCATACGACACCAGAAGTCGACACCAAGAATGAGCTGATGGGGTAGGGATGGCACAATTAACACATCAAAGACCCTAGTCCTACCTATTAAACTAATTGGGATTGAAACCACTCCCTCGATATTACATTTATCCCCATTCGCGACTGTGCAAGATTTCTGTGAAGAAGACTGAATGTTACAAATAGAACCTAACACATCCCATCCTGGAGCACCCATTACAGTAGTAGTACACCCACTATCTAAGAGACCTAAAAATATTCTTCCAAAAATCTCAACTTTAAGATAAGGACGATTATCATCTTTAGCGTGTGATATAACATAATCAACAACCGCTTTACTCGCAAAATGGGTCGGAGTCAGAGCAGAGAACAGTTTCCGACCTAATTCTGTCCCCTCTTCGCATTTTTTTGACAACATTGTGTCGCTATTACTCCCCCTTTACCACATTTAAAACAAAACCTACGCCTAGGTTCTGAACACTTGTTAAACCGATGCCCAGTGTTTGAGCAGTTCCAACAAACCGGAGCTGCCGTATTACTAACTGGAGCTACCGCAACATTTCTATCTTCGCACATGGCTGAAACATTTAACCCAACAGGTTTTCGGTATGCCAATTCAGGTTCCAATAAATTCTTAATATTAGAAGGTGGGGGTTGAAACTTCTGGATTCGCCAGTCAGTTTCCTCTACAGCACGAGCAAGCCTAATCAATTCAGATAAATTAGCAATTGGATGAAGAGCTAAGTGTGTTTGTATGTTCGGGAGCATATTTCTTCTTATAAGTTCTACTCGATGTGATTCCAAAGGAAGGCTAGAAAGCTTTTTAAATAAACTTTCCATGACGGATACATAATTAATTACGCGTTCGTGTAAACCTTGTGTGCGTCGGCGTATCTCCTCCCAGAGAGAATACTCATAGTCGTGTGGCTGGAATGCGGCCGTTAATTTATTAACAAGTTCGTCCCATGAGGAAAAATTGCTCATTCTAAACCATAATAAAGCATCTTTTGTAAAAAGTTCGGTTGCAGACCTCAAAAGCCTATCTTTCGATACCCCTCGAGATAACCTCAGTTCCTCCACCCTTTCCAAAAAAATTGTAACACTGGACAGGCCATCATACTGAACCTTCCATCTACTTACCTCATAGTAATAGGAATTATTGTCTTGAAATGGAGTTGGAGTAATGAACGTACTAGTTTGTGGTAGCGGATGATTAGGGTTAGATAAAGGCACATTTCGCATCTGTACAGGTAATGTTGAAGTAGAAACAAAATTTGGCAACTGAAAATTTATATGATTTGGCCCAGAAGAGCTAAATTGTTGGATTCTAGAATCTGGTGGGGAGTTCAAAGTTGAATTAGCCCTAACCGAATAGTGCTGGAATAAATCATCAGGAGCTTGCACATCTGATCTCACTGGCAGAGATCTACTCGTAGATGCTTGGTCACGGATTGGATCTTGAGCCACAGATATTCTTTCAAACCTCTCACGCAAACTTGATACTCTATTAGAACTAATTGGGTGAGTTTGCAATTCGTTTCGCTCGAGCATAGTTGAGTTTGATTCACCATTCCCATTCGTTGAGTGATCAATATTTCCGTCAACATCTACTAGTACTTGTTCAACATCTGTACCATTTCTCCCATTTTCAGAATGACTAGATTGAATCCTATCAGGTAGAAGCGTATTGGGTGTATCCAATAACGTCCAGTTTATTGCTGATACATTTTCCTCCATATTTTGAGACCTTTGATATACTTCGTTTAATTTTACCTTAAGCGTTTCACACCAACTTAACATACTGTCCTGCACTGCTTGAAGATCACTATTACAGCAACGAACCCTATTCAAACGTGATTTTAAATGCAACAAGCGACTAGAAATTCGCCTAAATTCCGTTTTAGCATTATTAACATCAAAATTGTTAACACTGTCATCCATATCTGAAAGTTTACCTTCACAAACCGAAAATTCATATCCAGGATCAATATTTACTTCTACAGGAGGGTAAGAATTCCCTAAGCGTTCTTCAGTAAGAATCCCTCTTAGAGTATCCCTCTTCCGTTTGACTGTACCACCTATAGGAAAACCTCTTATCTGTAACTCGTAGGTTAGTTCATCACCTAATAATCGATGTACATCCATTTTTTTTTTTAAATGGAATAAACAAAATAATAAACAAAAATATTAATTTTTATTTAAGTCCTTACTAAATGTTACAATACCAAAATCCCACTGGCAGACAAACACCTAAACTAAAAGAATACTTGATAACGAAATATCAGTCTGTATCCTTACTAAATATCCTTATAAATAACAAAAAACTATTATCTACTTATATATACTCCTAATTCGAAGATCCGAGTCTTTACTAAGTAAACAAACGAAATGAAAAGAAAATATTTTAAGCAAATTATCGCCTCCCTAAATATTTTCTAAAAAAAATAAAAAAAAAAACTGCAAGTATGTCCAAATATACTACAAAAATACCCAATAATCGACAAGAAATGTTCGACAACGCAATCCAACTATATTTATTTCTTGGATAGACTAAATGAACCACTATCATATACCAACTGACTATTTACAGCTGTCTATACTATATTTATAATATATACAATATGTACAATACCAGTTTAACATGGTATCAAATTTAATATATACAACTCCCAATAAAAACACTAGTTTAATATTCTACAATAGCTTACCAATAATAATTACTAACATACTATAAGTATATTTAATCTTTTTCTTTCTAATTCTAAGTATTTTGTATACCTATCCACTTAAAAATCACCTAGTATATGTTTACTCCTTAATATTAATATTAAATAACATGCAACTGTCCAATCCTGCGAGCACTGTTTATCTATGTCTATTCAAAGTAAAAGGCCAAGACACAAAAAGAAGAATTCATAATTTGACTTTCGACAGTGTATACGAAAAATTCTAAATTGACAGAATTTGACAGAAGTCAACCAAAAAAATATGAAAATGTTTAATAATTGCAAAGAAAATGCCGAAAATAACCACACACCCTCTAAAAATAAATATACCACGGTTGAAGCAAATTTATTACACGTTGGGCGCCAATTTATTATGTTACTCCCTCGTCTGATAGGGGGTGAAATTTTATATAAGCTAGCTCAGGTTATATATTTCATCCGGAGAGTTGGGACGTGGAAAATTAAATCAGGTAACTCTATTTACAAAAGTTTTTACTAACGTTCTTACCCAAATGACTGTTATGTCTTACTTTACAGGAAATATTATATACAACGTGTCTTTTATACAATCTGGTGTATCACTAAGAATATCAATTAATATTTGGTGAAAAGTATATATTTACTACATGGGTCTTAGCCAGAATGATACCCCTCAAGCCCAAGTAGTACTACTTGTTTACAGGGAGAAGGTGAGTACAAATATCCTTTTATTGTAATCTTTATGTAAATTGTTAGATAGTCACTAGAATAAATATTTATGATATATAATAACTCAATATTTGTTTTCCTTTTAAGGTGTGTGTGGTCTTGTGAAAAGCAGCGGGTTTTTGTTAAAGCAGTTAGATAGTGAAATGGAAAGATCTTACTTGCTTTCTCGAAGCCTCCTGGATCTATCGATGGGCCACAGGCAGCACTGCGATATTCCAAATAAATGCCAGAAAGCAGCTACTAAGCAGTTGTATTAAGCCTAGAAGAACCTTGCCATGCGGGTGATATCAATGGAAGGGATAGCAATAATAATATGCTTATATAAGTACTATAATTACTGGAAGTACTGTAATTACTATAAGAATTATATGTATTACACGTATTATACGTATTAGGCCTAAAAGCAGAAATAAGCAAGATATAGAGATGCATACAAATTTTAATTGTGTCTGGGTGACTTACCGAATAAGGTAGGGCCTTTTTTTTTATTAAGTATCGCCAATCCACTTTGTGTGTAATAAAAAATCGTCCTGATTTTTAAAAGCAATACTTATTTAAATGATTTTGATGTAATTCTTTTTCAGGGGTGGTAGAAAATCCGAAATATTCGTTTTAAATTAAATTAGACCACATGGCCCAGAAACCAACCTCCAAAAGAAAAAGACAGAGAACCCAGAGAGAGATAAAACCTCAGATACCAATAAAATAGATGTATCTGATTAAGATGACTAAACTGCCAATAAATAGGTTAATTATTGACCTAATTAATTAAGTTACACCTTAATAAAGAAGAGAAGAACTATTACAAGGTCATGGTCAAGATTTGACATTAGCATGTAAATAAACAATATACATATGTATAGGTTAATTTTAATAAATGGAAAAAGAACTATAAATCTTGTTGATTATTATTTACAAATTTAGGTGAGTTTTTATTTATTTAATATTCAGTAAACCCCTATAATTATTTCAGTTAATTATCTGTAAGAATAATTTCTGACCCGTAACAATTCTTGTTCAGCTAAAGTTTCAAAAATAGTTTCTTCTTCTTGTAATTCTTTCTTCCAATTGTTTCTGTCTATACATTTTTAAAGATGTCATGAATTTTGTCATTTCATCTGTAGGTTTGAAACTTACACATCCATTATCCAAAGGATCTGCACAAATGGTTAAATTTTCTGAAATTTTGGTATGTTATTGTACTCGACCTAGTAACCAAAATTGTCCGTCGCCATTATCCTGTGTCGCAAAACACGAACGTACCGCGGCACAATGTGAACGAGCCGTTTATTGGCAGTTGGCAATCTTGCCGATGGAGATGAGCAGGAAGAGTGCAAGATCAATTCATAATATCGATTACGTATGTATAACGATTATACAGGGTGTTTCAAAAAGGTATGTCATATATACTTCCTCATATAGTTACCAAAAAAATAAGTGGATTTGGCTATATTTACCTATATCAAAAACTGGCTCCTAACAAAGTATTTTATCGATCTTAAAATAAAAAAGAACTATGAATTTTGAATTTTTTTTCATAGAGAAATGAACTTTGTATCTTTCTTAGTTAACGGGCTATTTACAATTTTTTAACTGAATTTCTAGAGCAATTCGTTCGTCCTGGACTTAACATATCAACAAAACTAAGAATAGGTCAGGAATTATTGTACAAAAACTGCATATAAAAATCAATGGTGTGCCTAAGGCTGTGCTTGAGCCGCCCCTGCAAAAACTACTTTTTTATATAATAATAATAATAATAATAATAATAATAATAAAATCCCCACTCGACCATTCACTGTTGGGTTCTAATTAACAGTGCTGTTCCTAAAGTGGCGCTGGGAAACAGTAACAAAGCCTACACAGAACACGAGGCTAATGGCCGTAGTAGTCGACGCCGATGACACCAAATTAAAAAAAAAAAAAATAATAATATTGTTGTTTATTCACATAAAACAAATACAATTTATAAAAAAAAATGTCATTTAAAGATAAGCAAATAAACTTGAACTACACAGAGGCTGTTATGGACAGCTTGTACGTGGTATATTATATTTTTGTATTCAAGAAGGAGGACATGTTGAACATTTAGTAAATTAAATAGTTTATAAAATATGTATAATAAATATTGTCAATTGTTAATTTTTAATTTTTTGTTAATTGTTTACTTAAAAAATAATTTTTTTTAATTATCATTTCATATCATTAATTATACATTACATATCATTATCACATTTTCAAACTAACTTGTATTTTTATCAGTGGCATGGTGAACCCATGAGGACGGGTGGCGCACCATTTTTATGGCGCCAATCAAATATTAAAAATACCTTTTTTTACAAAAATATAAATAAAAGAGTTAGTTTTTGCAGGGGCGGCTTAAGCACAGCCCTAGGCACACCACTGGTTTTTATATGCGTTTTCTGTACAACAACTCCTGACGTACTCTTAGTTGTTGATAAATTGTAAATAGCTCGTTAACTAAGAAAGATACAAAGTTCATTTCGCCATTAAAAAAAATTAAAAATTCATAGTTCTCTTTGATTTTATGATCGATAAAGCAAATTTCTTTATGTCAAAAAAATACGGGGGTTAAAAGGTACCCAACTTCCAATTTTTTTTAAAGGAGTCGCTTCAATTTTTTTTTCTCCTTTGAATATTGGGCCTTCAAATCTACAGCACTTGCAAAAATTTTAAAGAAACAATGGCAACAGCAAACTTTTTACAAAAAAAAAAAAAACGTTTTTCTGAATGTTAGTTTAACGCCCTGTAACTTTGTTAAGAGCCAGTTTTTGATGTAGGTAAATATAGCCAAATTCACTTATTTTTTGGTAATCTATCTAAGGAAGAATTTATGACATACCTTTTTGAAACACGCTGTATTCCTCTCGGCTGTTTTATGATTGATCGTGAAATAAAGTTTATTGCAATTCATTAAACTACATCGACAAAGAAAACTATAACAACCAGTGTCAATAGGCTCAACTCAATCTTGTGACTGGTTTTCGATATACGGGGTGTTAAATTAATCAAAATCATCCTCATTCAGCCCATGGACTAAATTAACTTTTTACGGATGAAACTTGTTCTTTTACAAATATTTTAAACTATAGACTGAGTCAGTTTTTCGTTGCGATTTGTCTACTGTATATGTGTTGATTTTCTTGCACAGTTAGTAACAATTTCAACTACTCATACCAATAATTGTAGAATGACCTTTATAATTATCTCTCACGTGACAGAATTATCTAATTTGGTTTTTTATTTTCAATAAATTAGATAGACAAATAGAACGCACTGGATACTTTTTATTCTATAAAACAAACTTCTTGTTCGATTTGGGACTTGTTACTCTACACATAATAAAAATTTAATTTTGTTGTTTCTTCTGCAGGTGTGGGGGTTCTGCGTAATTGCAGGTGGTGATTTATGAGATTCAGGGGGATGAAGGAAACGGCTCTAAATAACACAAATAGTAAATTTAATAAACAACACCGTTGCACAATATTGCTAACTAGATGTTAATAAATATTCCTTGTTAAATGAAAACAAAATTTTATTCTTGTAATCTTGAAAAAAATATGTTGTAAAAATTATCAGATATACTTCTTTTAATTATCAGCCATGGAACTATCATGTTTTTAACCTTTTTAGCCTTTCTAAGTAGGTATTTAGTCAGTCACTGTTATTATTTCAAAACAATAAATTTTAGAGAAAACATTTATTTTTAGTGAGTAGTTTCTGACTCTACGCTGTTTCATTTACCCACTGAATTAATTTAAATAGGTAACAAAATTCTCGTAATCCCAAAAGCCTACAAACTGCAGAAATCAACACTGTAAGTCAATATTTTGCGTATAAAGAGGAGTTACTGCATTTTGTTACCAATTCATTTCCGGTCTATTTCAAAAGGGCAAAACATTGCACACGCACACGCTTGGAGTATAAAAATTATCAATTACCGATGTACTTTTACGGATTCAAAACGCCGCCTATACAGATTCGTTTTCAAAATTTTTAATCTATTTTTTATTCACTTGTTAACACTACATGCACATACTAATACTAAATTAAATTTAAAATAAGAGGAAACTTTACATTACAAACTACAGGGCAACAGTAGTTTAGTAGGTATAAAAATTACAACTTAAGGGTGGAGCCTAAATACTACAAAATTACTTCCGAGACTAAACAAAATCAGCATTCATTCATAATTTTAACAATTGCATGCAGATACGAGGGATACATAATCTAAACTCTAACGCGCGAAGTTGAGATAAAGGAACTGAAAAATATTCCACAATAGCATAAAATAATATGTATTTTACAATAATTGATTGTCTGAGAGTAGAAAAGCGTTCATAATTTAGCAATACATTCTCTCCTGTACCACCGATTTCCTCTAATCAAAAGCCAAAGTAATAAATACAGGAGGCCAATATGAACGGACAATAAACGATCTCTTGACATTTCACATTTTTAAATAAACTAGGTTTTTGATAAAATATTTTCTATACCTGTTAGTTTTTAAATTGAAGCAGATTTATAATATTCAAACTTGGGGTATCCATGAGTGAGTAATAAAAGGTACTTTGATTTTATAATATGAAACGATCAGATATAATGTTTTAGCATATTATTATTTATATTTGAAAACAAATTATTTTTGTTTTTTTAATAATCTGTTATAATGAACCACCTAGGTACGGTTACTGGAACAAATTCATAAAAACCCGTATTGTTACTATGGCTATTAGCAGCCGAGTTGTAAGTTGCACAGTTAAAAAAAATTATCCATTTGGGCAAAAACTACAAATGAATGGAAAGAAAAAAGTGATAAGTAATAAGTTTTTTTTTATCTCACAATGTCATGTATAAGAAGTTATATAGAAAAAGTTAGTATTCAATATCATCTAGACAAAAAACAAAAATAATGTTTATGTCAAAAAACTTATGTTTAGTATGTAACAATTTATAACGATAACTCTTGTGTAATGATAATATTAATATTTAAATGTTTTAAATAAGGTCTTGAAAATATCTCAGTTCGAAATTCCTTTTATTGATCATAATACTTTTTCTTTGGAATAAAAGTATTAGTTCCTGTTTTTCAGTTAAGCTCCATAAATCAAATCATATTTTAGTTTGAACGGTACTCAAGCGCAGTAAAGTTACAACTAAACCATATAATGAACTTTTTAAATGAAATTTAGAATTAAATAAGGTAGCTAAAATTTTTGACCGTATGAAATTATTAAAGATATAAATAATTACGTTAGAAAGATTCATATTTGAATTTTTAATTTCTATTGATATGATAGTTGCTTACTAAATCAAAATAAAAATTTTCCAAAAGTTTTCGAAAGACTTAGACAAGTAGATTTAAAACTTAACCCTCTCAAGTGTGATTTTTTTAGAAAAGTCATACTTTATTTAGGTCATATTGTTTCATGTGTATCATCACCCAATCCTTCAGAAATTAAAGTTATACGAAAATATCCGAAACCCACAAATGCTAACGAAAAAAAAAAAAAACGATTTGTTGCATTTGCAATTTATTATCGTAAATATGTAAACAGATTTTCAAGTATGGTTGCTGCATTAAATAATTTAACTCGAAAGGGCATTATCGGGACGGTGGTGTGGCGCTCTATCGCGCTTATATTCATTTATAGGCAAGTTTATGAGTCTGAGACTGCTGGGTTTCGAATCCCAGACCAGACCATGTGGATTTTTAATTAAATTGCATGGTTCGGTTTAGGATTTGATGTGTGGCGTATTAATAGAAATTCAATTTCTGTTGATATGACATGCAGATTAAAAAAATTCGCCATACATTACCGTCTCGATGATGGTGGGTGAGGTTTTCCGGGTTTTCCTCACCTGTAAGTCAAATGGCACCATCAATCATCTTTAAGTCGCCCCGGTGCGCCACGGCAAATAATAATAATAGCCGTCCCTTCCCCTACACAAGTCGTTCAGTCGACTTCAGGGGTTGAAATTCACTCGTAATGGGGTGAATTAGGGATAGTATTATTATTATATTATTATATGCAATTGGACCTGTTTTATGCAATGAAGATGATAAACCTATAGTATATGCAATAGAGCATTAAAGAAAAGCGAGAAAAATTATGCATCTATAGAAAAAAAACTTATGAGGTCAGTTAAACATTTCTGACTTCTATCTGTTTGGTAGAAAGTTTATTTTGTATTCCGATCGCAGGCCACTTTTATATCTTTTTGGTATGACTAATCCTTCAAGTAGACTAACTTAATTTAGATTATGATTAGAAAAATATGATTGATTATACTATAAAATTTATATTTGGAAAAGCTAACGTAATGACTGATGCACTCTCACGTGTCGAAATATCATCTGATGATTTAAAAAATAGGTTAACATTTATAAATTGCAAAATATACGTAATAACTAGAGGTCAAGAAAAAAAGATTAGGAAAATCTTAAGGAAGATTTTAATTCAACTATTGAGGAACGGACTAATTACTCGGGACTTGAAACGACCAAAAGATTTATTCCAACTATATCCTGTATCTGAAAAAAATTATATAAAAATTTCAAAAGTTCAATACTGTGACTATGAAAAGAAAAACTTAATTTTGGATTTAAATTCGCAGATTATATATGTAAAACAGGACACTCGATCAATGGTAGACTTATGTTATATTATGTTGAGAATGGGGTGTTAATACACTGCGACTTAAAGGATCTATTGTGCCCCCTTCTGTCGCCACTGCACTAAGGAAATGTCTCAATGCCTATAGCGACCCTTCCAATCCTATTTTCTCAAGGAAGTGTAGAATTTGAAGTGGCTTCAAGTTAGGTAAATCTCCCTCTTCTATTTGATATCCTTCTAGATATAGTGCCCTTGTATTCTGGAGTGCTACACATTTAGTTAGGATGTGAATGGAGGTTTCGTCCTCCTCTTCACAGAATCTGCACTCACTATCCTCTACTACTCTCAGTTTACTTAGGTGTCCTTTTAGTCGGCAATGCCCGGTAATGATCCCTGTCACAATACGTAGCCTGTTCTTGCTCAGGCAGATGCAGGCTTCCGATCTTTTCTGGTTATTTTCACCCAGAAGTATTTTGGCCTATCTCAGCCCCAAGAGATTGATCCAATTATCGGTTCTTCTACCGCCCAATTCTTTTTTAATCTATCCTAATATTATGTTACTGCTGATACCGCAGAACAGCTCAGGTCCTACAAAGGGTGTTTGAGCCCCTTTCCTTGCAAGACTATCTGCAATCTCGTTACCCTGTACCCCGTTATGTCCCGGGACCCAAGTGAGAGTAACTCTATTTTTCTCGCCTAGCTCATACAATTTTTCTAGGCATCTCCAGACCATTTTTGAGCTGATTACGTAAGAACTCAGCGTTTTGATGGCTGATTAACTATCGGACATGATGATAATCTCTTGTCTATGATAGTTTCTCTCGATGTTAAACTGGATACACTTCTGATGGCGTGAATTTCCGCCTACAAGATGCTTGGGTATTTTCCCAAGCTTTCGGAGTGCTTGGTTCTTGGTCCATACACTCCTATTCCAATTCCTTCTATGGCTTTGGACCCGTCCGTATACCACTGAATAGCACGTCTTTCAGTTGCAAGCGCGATAGATTCTTGGCTCCATTCTTTCTTGCAGCCCAGCTCTGTGGTTTTGAAGTTTTTCATAAAACTGTACTTCTTTTGCATTTCATCCTGGGGCATGTCCCAGGTATCTTTAGTCCTGAAGCAAGTAGACTTTCGTCTGATTACTTCATTCCTGATCATTTTATATCGTGTCCTTTTTGCCACATTCTCTATCATCAAATGTAAAGGAGTGAGGTTTAAGATCACCTCCATTACGGCCGTAGGACAGGTTCTCATTGCACCAGTAATGCAAACACAGGCTAGTCTTTGTACTTTTGAGATATTAGCTCTCGTAGTAGCTAAACTAGTTCTGTTACCCCAGGCTATAGCCCCGTAAGTGATGATTGGTCTCACTATTGCAGTATACATCCATCGCAGTATGTTTGGGTTACATCCCCATCGTTTACCTGCAATGTTTCTGCATACCATTAGGGCTTTTGTGGCCTTATTTACTACTTTCTTCTCATGTGTTTTCCAGAGAAGTTTGTTGTCCAGGGTTAGGCCTAGATATTTGACTTCATTTTTCCATTCTATATCTATCCCGTCTAATTTAACGGTTTTGACATTAGGTTTTCTTTTTCTTGAAAAGGCTACTAGTGTTGTTTTTGTAGGGTTTATAGTCCCACTTCACGGCACCATCTTTTGGTATGTTCTAGTCCTCGCTGGACTATATCACACAGGATATTACTAAACTTGCCACTAGCAAATATGATTATGTCGTCGGCATAACCTTGACAGGGTATGCCGAGGTCAGTCAATCTGCATAGAAGTTCGTTTACGATTAGGCTCCACATTAGTGGGGATAGAACTCCTCCTTGTGGACATCCTCTGGTTGTGCAGATGGAGATGGTGTCCTGCCCTATCTGTGTCTCTGTAGTTCTTATAGATAACAGCTGAGCCATCTATCTGGATGTGATGTTATCTACTCCTCTGTATGCAAGTGCTCTTTTTACAGATTCGTGTGGCGTGTTGTCAAAAGCTCCTTCTATGTCTAGGAAGGCACACACGACCGTTTCTTTGTTTGTCCGTGCATCCTGGATTACATCAGTCAACTGTACCAGGGCAGTTTCTGTAGATCTTCCTGTTCGGTACGCGTGTTGGCTGTGGTGGAGTGGTACCCTCTCCAGGACTTCTGTTCTGATATAATTATCAACAGCCTTCTCTATTGTTTTTAATACAAAGGATGTGAGGCTGATTGGACGGAAATATTTAGGATGCGTGGTATCCTTTATCCCTACTTTTGGAATAAAGGTGACTCTGGCCCTTCTCCATGCTTCTGGTATATATCCCAGCTCCAGACTGCTCCGGGATAGCCAAATTATATGTGGTAGTAATTCCTCCTGTGCCTGCTGAAGCAGGACAGGAAATATTCCATCCACACCTGGAGACTTAAACGGTTGAAAAGTGTTTACATCCCACCTTAACCGATTTCTGCTGCATATGTGTTTGGCCACTACAGCGGCCTCTCTTAGGGGTCTGCTTAACTTAGTGTCCCTTATTAGAAAAGGTGTGCTTCCAGAAAAATGAGATTCGAGTAAGAGGCGAGCTCTTTCCTCCTCACTCTTCGTGAAGCTTCCATTTGGATTCTTTAATGCCATAACTGTATTAACTCTCCCTTTTGCCAGGGCCCTGTGCAGTCTCGCTGCCGCAGGTGTAGAGTTAATATCCTCGAAAAATTTTCTAAAGCTGTTACGTTTAGCTTTCCTGATTTCTTTGTTGTAGGTAGTAAGCGCCTCGGTGTAGCTTTGCCAATCTCCGCTGTGCCTAGCCCTATTATAGAGCTTCCGCACTTCGGATCGTAAGTTTGATAGGTGACGGTTCCACCAAGGAGCATCCCTACTAGTTCTATTTCTTTGAATGGGACAGCTTAATTCATATGCCTCAAGTATGCCTCATTTAGTTCTTCGAGATCGCTTTCCAGAGCAAATGGGTGCCCCGGCCCCTTTTTTGTCTGGATACGTGCTAAATTTTGTTTTAGAATAGTGTTGTATTTGTCCCAGTCTGTTTTTCTAGGATTCTTCCTGAGGATCGTCTCAGGAATGTCGCTCTCTAACGTAAACACAATTATCTTGTGATCAGATAGAGATGATTCACTCGATACCCTCCAGTTTTTAACTAGATCTTTAATGCTCGGTGTGCTTAATGTGGTATATATATTCTAAAAGTTGCTCACCTCTTTGATTGGTGTCTTTGCTTCCCCATATAGAGCTGTGCGCGTTGGCGTCGCATCCAAGAAGTAATGGTAGATGTCTTCTCTGGCAGTACTCTACTAGCCTCGATACTTTCGGGGGTGGTACATGCCCATCTCTGGCGAAGTAACTAGAAGCTATTACTATGTCTTGCCGCCTCATCCCTAATTCAAGGTATGCTCGAATTGGAACGAGGTCACGCGTCATGAATTCTGAAAGACAAGAATATTTAATATTACTTCTTACCATTATGCATGTTCTGGGTATTTCATCATTAGTGTGATAAATTACCCTTGCATCCTTACATGCAAGTCCTGTTACCTGGTTTCCATAGACCCACGGTTCCTGGATCAGTACGATTCCTAATTGATCTTTAGTGAATGTCCTAGAAATCACAGTCGAGGCTCCCTTGGCGTGATGGACATTCACTTGGGCGATGTCGATGCCCGCCATTTTACTCTCCTTTAATGGGGGTGTTATCCCCATCGGGGAGAGTGTGTTCCATATCCCCCTCTTCTGCTTCTTTATCAATTTCTACATCCTCAGATGAGTCTACGCAGATATTTGAGAGGTGAAGGCTCTCTATGCTCTCTACATCAGTCTCATCTTTGGAAGTACTAGGAGTTGGTTCTGTTGTTTCTCCCAGTTCCTTTATTTCTTCTTTCATTTGAAGGCCGTGTACAGGGATTTTCCCGACTGATAGTGGATAGTGCATCCATTATCCTTGATCCGTTGGCAGGATAGGTCATCTATTCCTAACCTAAGGATCTGGCCTTTGCCCTCGTCTTTTAGCTGTCGATTTTCCACAGTGTGGTCGATAGCCCCACATTCCGCGCTTCTATTAACTGTAGAAGTTTCTCTACAGGCTGCCCTTGACTTCTTAGGAGAAAGAGCGTGTATGTGCTTTCGGGATGTCGTCTCCCGCACATACCTCCAACTCTACTCCCTTCCAGTTGCTCAGGTGTGGGATTTTTGCCCTGAGCCATTCTGCTGACTGTGGGGTTTCACAGTCGATCCAGACCATTCCGGGCCGGAAGTGGATGCCTCCGACTTGGAGCTTATGCTCCCATCCAGCGAAAATCTCTTCTACTATGGCTTCTTCCACCAAGGTTTGTTCGTTCGCACTGAGGATGGTCTCAGGGAACCCCTTAGGTAGGATCGCGACCCGCTCCGTCTTCACGACAGTTGCATAACTGCCAGAAGCGGAATTATTGGCTACTTTTCTTTTCTTTCCTTTGCGGTGGTGTGGTGTTATTCCCGTCCCGCTTTCTTTTCAGATCCTTAGAATTGGTTTTACTTCCCTCTCCCTAGGATTTGTGCTCCACAGCTTTCTTTTTCGCTGCCTCCGATGTCATGCCCTGAACGAGGTAGCGAAGATACCACCGAACCCCTGCCCCACTGAATCCATGCCTTAGTGGGTCATCCCTTTCACCAGGTTGTCCCAGTGGAGGTAGGTAAGGTAGCTTCCGTTTGGATTCTTTCTTAAGGGGAGCTTCCCTTGCCTTTCTTTTGTTCTCCCACTTCTCTCTTGTGAGGTTGAGGGAGGTTGATCGCTTCGGATGGCAGGCTCCGTTTGATCAGGTTTAGTGGCGGTCTAGTCCCGCCGGTTTTTACTTTGTTTAGTTTTCTTGCCCATGTTAATCCCACGAACAGCTATGGAAAGAAAAGTCGATCGATGCAGAGCCCCGCATGCGCCGGCAAGGCTGGATACAAGAGGGTTTCGTCAGGTGCCCCCAGAGGAACGTTTGAAACCGCTTTTCCAGCGGCCATTCAGCCTTCAGCACGTTGCCTTACACCTTGGCTTGGGGTATTGATGCAGTGCCATTTAGTCAGTTAATAGTGCTGTTCATAGAGCAACAATATTAACGTATCCAGCGGTGCCACGAGGAGACAGACACTCGATGATTGCATTTCTCCATTGGCATGCAGAAAGAGTTACCTACAAGCGGACAAGCAAACAAGCAAGCAATCTAAGCTACAAAGCAATGGTTAAATTACAATCAACCCCGCCAATGGTAGACTTAGATACTACTATACGTTGAGAGACCTGAACAGTATTTATATACAATATAATATTCCAGAATTATTTATAATAAAGAAAATATGCACATATTTACCTAATGAATTATTAAAATTCCCCAATAAAATAAAAGAGTTTGATTTAAAGATATCTGTCATGAAAAAACAATAAATATATAAGTAGAATGTTCAATAATAAAAAAAAGCAAAGATGCAAATTTTCAAAAACAAATTTCGAACCTTCGACTATTACTACTACAGATTTATCAGGTTTTCAAAAAAATATTCTTAGATTTAGTCGGTCCTTAAGAGAAAGATGTATACCTATAACAACCAATATATTCTGACTATACAATGCGAACAAAGTTTGTTGAAAATTTTGTTTTAAAACCTAAAGAAATAGTAACGAACAGAGGTACTGAATTTTTAGCATCTACTTTTACTTGTAAATTATTAATTATCGAACTAAATTCAAGGGCATACCACCATAAAACTTTAAGTTCATTAGAAAATTCACATAAAAATTTAGGAACTTAATTACGAATGCAAAAAGTAAAATATCCAAATTCATGGAGTTCTTGGGTTGCTTATTGGTGTTTCTCTCATAACAATACTATTCACACAGAGACAATATATTAACCATTCGAACTTATTTTTGGACAAATTTCCAGAATTTATACTTTTGATTTGATTATCCTATTGAAATGGAATATAGAATTCAGACGGCATATAACGATGCAACAAATCATTTGAAGGTGTCAGAAGACAAACGGAAAAATGTATATGATAAGGAAATAAACTTTGTAAATTATGATGTAGGTAATAAGGTTTTTTTAAGAAATATTTGTGGGTCCAAAATGGAACCTTTATATAAAGGCCCCTATATAGTTATAAAACAAAACTCTCCTAATATTATCATTATGATAAACAATAAGTTATCAGAAGTGCACAAAAATAGAATTAAGTTATATAATGATTAATAAATATACATTGAAATACAGAACAAATATCTGTGGATTCACCAATTACCAAGCTGAATTAGGGCGTAGTTCAAAGCCCACTTGTACTGAAGCTCTAGGCTAATTGTACCCCTTACAGTTTCTATCCCATCAGATTGATTTTCTTGATGAATTCAAGAATATGTATTGCACTATAAATAAGAGATAATTTCGTCCTTGACACAAGCACCTATTACATTTTTTGATATCTGAGCAGCTTTGGTTCTTCCCAGTTACATGCCCTGTGCAATCTTAGAATCAAGAATACAACTTTTGATTAGACTAGTCAAATGATGAGCTAAATTAATAGAAATATTTTCTATTAAAAATGCTGTGATTTTAATTTCGGCAACTTTGCTCTGAGTTTACAAAGAGGTCTCAGGCTTGTTAAGCATAGCTGAAATTGTTGTCTTTGGCAAAGCTTTCCACCTTAAGAGCATATTTTAAAGATTTCGCATGCTTTTTTATCAGTGTTAGTTAAGCGTGAATTCCAAATTACAAGCACGGCACTTGGCCTTTGCGGTGTCTGAAAGTAAAATTTAAATGTTTTAAATATTGTTACGAATAAATATAATACCCTGTGAATAGGTATGTTATGATTTGTAAAGTTTTGTCCAAGGGCATGCGCGTTAAATAGATTTTCAATAAAATAATAAAATGTGTAGTTGGACAAGGTTTTATTAAATCATAATATTAAAGTACAGGGTTAAGAGGGTTAAGGAAAATGCAAGTTAATTTTCGGGGGGTTCCTTTTGGTTTTTGTTGGCGAGCGGTCGTAATCATTCGTACTAAGTGAATTCCTTTTTAGTTTGTTTTGGAAAATAGAATCACGGGTTGGTCATACAAATCGCGGTTAGTTTTTCTGTAAAGCCACACAGTGGGAAAAGTAACGTGTGCCTCAGCCAGCCCTGCAGCCTGATGGATTAAAATATAATGTTCATGTAAGTTAATAGTTTTGAGTAGTAATATTTAGTTTTTTGTAGTCAGCAAAGACTACTGAATTGCTAAAGCAATACTAGTTGTTTCTATATTTGTTAAATAAATCATAGGTATTTGTTTTACGCTTGTTGATTCAATATTTTTAGTTTATGAAAACTCACGATCATTCAAAGGCGGGGGTATTGGCTTAGTCAGATCTTTGAGAGAGAAAGAGAGAGAGATACTGCCAAAGAGAATAGTCCTTGTAAAGCAAACTCTTTCACCGCCCTCTGAATCATCGTCAGAAAGTTAGGGTTCCTTAGGCCTATCCCGTCTGAACCTAACACCCTAGCTGTGTGTTATCTAGAGGCCAATTTAAATACAAATTGGACCCCTCTATATAACCCGTGGTTACCGCTAAGAGTGGACTTTAGGGTCAGTCAAAAGGGTCTATAATCTCACTCTTTACAATATAATTAAAGAATCAGTTACCTACAATAATTTACCATTACTCTTAGTAATCCAACCTTTAAACCTAGAGTCTTGTGCTCTTTCCATACGGTATTGTATTTTCGATGCGTAAGCTTTTTGGAACTTTCACCCAGTTTTAATTTCTTATATTCAGGCATTAAACTTCTCTTGTCACTCTTTTCAGATTCTAAATCAGAATGTTTATATTACAGTCTAGATACCCACTTAACTTTAAACTAAACTTATATCGTAAATGTCTTTTTTTACCACCGACCAGAAAATATACACTTTCTGAACAATTTTTCGTCCAGAAAATAAAGTTTTGCTGAATAAGTCCGGAAAGTAGACGTTAGGGACCGGTAAAAGCTTCTACCGGTCTCTGTTTTTCATTTTTCCGATCTCTGTTTGATAATACAGTCTGCCTTGATTTCGTTACTTTAGTAACAACGTTCCGATTTATCCCAGCTAGCAAAGTAGTTTTATAAATTTGGAATAATAGGACTTTCATATTCTGTAAATTATTTATAGTTGTATCTAGAATTGTTGCATTTTTGTGACACCTTTAACCGTTATTATAGAGTTAGAATAGAAACCATATGAAAGTCAAAACTAGTTCCGCAATGCAAACACTGTCAACTATTTGGAGATACACACTACTTTTGCAAAAGAGAAGAAAGATGCGTAAAGTGCGTAGTAAAACATCATACGAAGGATTGTGTAAAAAGATCAGAACAACAACAAAAGTATATAAACTGCCTAATGGAACATTATGCTAATTACAGAGGATGTAAGGTAGCTAAAACTTTTCAGATAAGGAATGATAACACCACTAAACCTAAAATAATGACGAGGCAGAAGAGACCCATACACGCTTTTCCTATTGTCAGAAATGAAATAACATATTCTAAGGTAACAAACTCATAGGGGCAACCAATTTAAAGGTCACAGCCATGAACTACACGCCACAAATTAGACAGCATACTGCAGTCAGCCAGCCTAGCAGAAAGTACCACTCATTAGTTATTATTATCCTTAATAATCAGAATAAATTCACTCTCTGACAAGCTCCAGAAGCTAGAAGAATTGAATAAACCCCAAATATATAACAAAACCACCAATGGACAAAAGAGATATTAGAATAGCCACTTGGAATACCAGTGGTATTCTCCAAAAACAAACTGACGTACCAAAAATAGATATATGTCTGATTTCTGAGATCTACCGGAGTCATAGATTAAATTCAGATGATACAACTTCTATCACACTGTTCGTCCATCAAATGCAGCAAGAGGAGGAATTGCGTTAATTATTAAAAATAACGATTTCTCACTATGAGGAACCAGCCATCCAAGAACCAAAAATGTTTAAACCATTAGCACCATTAACGTTAAGGGGGGCAAAATTACAATAGCTGCAATGAATTGCCTACCAAGATACAACCAAAAAAATGAAAATTATCTCAATGTATTCAAAAAACTAGGTAACAAATTTATAATCGGTAAAGATTACAACTCCAAAAACACCAACTGGGTTCAAGATTAACCACAGTCAAACGAAAAAAATTGCACCGAGCTGCATCAGAATCTTTTGGATTTCTATATTCTGAGGAAAATTTCACCAAACTAGTAGAAGAAAACTTTGATAGGAATTCAGACCATTTTGCAGTAGTCCTTACCCTAAGTGATAATGTAATTTAAAAAGAAGCCAAACCGATCCTAGCAAATCGGAAAACTAATTGGGAAGATTTTCAAGAGGACTTAACAAATACTATTCAACTGACCATAACAATAAAAACGAAAAATTATCTAGATAAAGAACTGCAGGCTGCATAAAGTAATCCACCAAAAGTAAGAAGATTAACAGCTGGAAAAACCTATCGTGTCGAGATAAGAGTACTCGTAACAGAAAAAAGGAAACTAAGAAAAAAATGGCAGATGACAAGGTCACCAGAAGATAAAAATATATTAAATAGGGCTACCCAAAGACTGAGAAGAGAAATCCTAAATCACAAATAAGAATCCTTCAACAGATACCTAGTAGGGCTAACAGATGAAAAAGAAACTAATTATTTGCTCTGGAAAGCCACTAAAAACATAAAAAATTCGTGTAAATACTGTCCTCCTATCAGAATAGCAGATAACAATTGGGCAAGGGACAATCAACAGAAAGCTGATATTTTCGCTGACCACCTTCAAAAGACGTTTTAATTAAGTGAAAATCAAGACACTCCTAATGAGACGATCCATAACATGGAACAACTTAAAATTAGGCTAGTTACTCCCAATGAAGTTAAGAAATAAATTAAGACGAACATCAAGTCATAGAAAGCCCCAGTATATGACCTTATTACTGGAGAAATATTAAAGAAACTACCACAGAAGGCTATGGTTAAATTGCAGCATTTCGCCTTAATATCTGAAGTTGTCCTAATTCCTAAGCCAGGAAAACCTCCGAATGAAATGTCATCATATAGACCTATATCATTGTTATCAATAATATTTAAATTATTTGAAAAACTACTACTAAAACGACTAAAAACAATAATTGAAAATAAAAATATGACCCCTTCGCACCAAATTGGTTTTAGCAACAAGGTTTGGCACGTTGGCCTCATACAAAAACTTAAAAAAATACTCGATAGACAATATGTCGACATTCTACAATCATATCTAACAGGAAGAATGTTTAGAGTAAATCAAGACGAGGCATACTCCGAAATGAAAAAAATTAAAGCAGGTGTTCCACAAGGCAGTGTGCTAGGACCGCTTTTTTACTTATTATACACCAGCGATATCCCTCAACAACAATGTGTTAAAATAGCAACATTTGCGGATGACACTGCAATATTGGCAGTTGGCGGAACTAATACAGAGACCTCAGAAAAACTTCAGGAAACCTGCAAGAGAATCAATCGATGGATAAAAAAGTGGCAAATAAAAATAAATCAAACTGAAACAGTTCATGTTGATTTTACTCTTCGACCAAATGAACAGAAACAAATAAGAATAAACAATGACCTTATTCCATATCACGATTCGGCCAAATACCTAGGGATGAACCTAGATTGTGAGACTTAAATGGAAAGAGCACATAAAAAAAGTGTAAAGAACTTGAATTTAAATGCAAAAAAATGCATTGGCTCCTAGGAAGAAAATCCAAATTGTCAGGGTATAACAAACTGCTGATTTATAAACAAATCCTAAATCCTAAAACCAATCTGGATTTATGGCATACAGCTATGGGGATGTGCCAGCAAGAGTAATATGAACATGATACAAGTTTTCCAAAATAAAGTCCTAAGATGCATTGTTAATGCATCTTGGTTTTATCGAAACTATTATCTTCATAGAGTCCTGAAGATGCCAACAATCGAAAAAGAAATGAAGGTTTGCTGCGAAACATGAGGGTCAACTCCACTCTTACGTCAACGAAGAAGCGCTGCAATTACTGGACAACTCTACACTCAACAAAAGGCTCAAAAGGAAGAAGCCATTTGAGCTAGTGCAGTGAACGTTAATGTTAGTGCTAGTGTAAAACAGTGAAATAAATCGTCACGCCAATTTGTGGTGCTTTTCTATAGAAACATATAAGATTTTTGTACTTCTTAGATAAGTAATTAGTTTATAAGATTTTCTGATTAAAATTGTAGGTTAGTCAATAATGACTAGTAACAAAAAAAAATATTCTTTAAATGTTTTATAGTTGTATCTAGAACACTGAATTGTTGCATTATTGTGACACATGAAACCGTTTTGCCTTCAGAAACCGATTTTTTTTTTAAATTTATTGCAAGAACAGTCAGAGCTTTTATAAGATTAGTGTTAATGTAGCCCTATAAGAGTGTATAGTAACACAATATTAAACCAATGGTGCTTATACAATCAAATTTCTGTAAATTACAAGAAAATGCCTTTCTTTATATCGCAATACTGTGAAGAAAGAAAAAAATTCATAACTAAACATTAATACAGTATAAATAGGTGAAATTATTTAAATAGTATGGATTATATTTACTTTTTATTTCATATACAGTTGGTGCTAAATTAAACAGTTCAAAAAAAAATAAATAGATTTCTAGCACCACATATAAGATAAACTGATAAGGTTTAAATGTCCCATTTTCGCATGCAAGCCTCGAAGAGGGTTGAAAAGTACATCGATTTTAAGTAGAATGAGAGGAAATTTATAAGTGGCTCTTGGGAATAACATATATTATGTAAAATTTGATTTTCCCTAACAAAAATGAAAGGATATTTTTTGAACATATTACCACGCAAGTCGTATTCACTATATGATTAATTAATGGAACTGGGCTTCGGAAAACCAAAGCTTTAATGTTGTAAGTGGCCAAAGGGTTGAAATAAGGGCGTAATCTTTTAAGGAAAAATCAAGAGTACCTGATTTTTCCAGACAACATCGAATGTATGAAAACGTATATCGTCACTAGTCCGAAAAACATATTGGTTAGAATGATCCGAATGTGTAAGTGCATTTTGGGGTCGAAAAATTTTTCTGATAAGGAAAATCGAATTTTCCGTGTGTTATCCCCAAGAGCTACTCGTTAATTTTCTTTTATTCTACTCAAAATCGATGTACTTTTTAATCCTCTTCAAGGATTGTATGCGAAAATGGGGCTCCTAAATCGGTTACTATCTGACGGTCTATGAGCTCATATTTCACAAAAATCTCTTTCCGCATTAAAATTGCTCCCTTGGACTTTAAGCAAACCAACTAAGTAATTCGTTTTTGATTGATTATTTTATGGTGCCATTATTGGTTCTTGGTTCATCCATATTATTTCGGATATGTGCGATGCAATACATTTTCTTTTTAAAAGATATAATTAAACGATTTAAAAATTCTTTAAATAGAACATCATGCAACACAAAATGAATAATGAATTAATATGCGCTGCTAAAGAACAATTTTATAAGAGTTCTTTATTTGTTCTATATCTGAATTCTAAAACAGCATTTGACAAATGCTATAGAATCTTTGTGAGATTGCTCTGTAACTGTGTCATAAAAATCATTTAATACCTGTGAGAACGTTTATTCAACAATTCTATCAGTGTTTCCTGCAGACCTTACAGAACAGCTTAAAGAACTAAAAAGTTTTATAAATCGGTGCCCATTTTTATGGTATAAGTATTGTAAGAGCGTTTTTAAAATGTTATTAGAATAAACATTGCTCTGTAAAATTTGCTCTGAAAATGTTTTTACGATTTTTATAGAACATGAAATTGTTAGCTGGGATTGACAAGTGACAGTTCATTAATTTTTATTTTGTTGTTTATGTCAAACTTGTTTTCGCAAATTTAATAATATGGATTCAGATTTTGAATTATTTCACATAGCAAATAATGTATTTTGTTAGTTTATGCAGTTGTGTCCATTATCTAGTTTTAGTATTTGTTAATCACTTTATTAAATTAAATAAATAATTGAGTTTACATCAAAGTGTCGGTCTTAAAAAAATATTTTATGTAGCCCGACCACAAATTAGTATTAGGCAGGTCTCTTCAAGCTGGAATATGCTTGTTTCAACCTGAAAAACACTTGGTACTACACTTGGTACTACACTTGGTACTACACTTGGTACTACACTTGGTACTACACTTGGTACTACACTTGGTACATATATAGTAATGTAAATTACTATTTTCCACGTCTTACAAACTCAAGCAATTAAAAACAAACTGCAGCGACTAGGAGCAAAATAATAATAATACGGGATTCCCTTATACCAACCACTACACTCGATTAGGTAATATACCCTTAACGGCCTGCTGATGAACTCGAGTGGATGCGGTGTAATGCAAATTGACACTTAAAAATTTTATAGCAGTTTCTCATTTAGACATATCATTAGCCATAAAAATATATTAAACAAAATTAAAAATATAGTGATTTGCGATGAATAAATTATTACATAGTTATTCGTATTAGGTTTTTTCTAAATGTAAAATATCGTATTAAATGTTATTATCGCATAGCACCATTAGGAAATTTGTTTTCTTAATTTCTTCACTAATTTGTTGTTTAGTATCTAAATTATCTTTATATTTACTTACAACTCTAAGTATACATTCTTCGGTTTAGTTAATATAAATAATTTGTCACTAAAGTAAAAATGTCCATTATACAAATCCATCTTATTAACAGTGCCATTTTTGAGGTAATCTATATAACTATATACTTCACTGGTGTGATTTGATTATCGACTCCCATAACTTCTGGCGTTTTCAAACGGTATTCTTGTTCAGTAACGGTATCTTAATTTCATACATTTTTAGGGAAACATTTTGTAAACAGAGATAGTTTTACCACAGCTTACCATAAAGTAAAATATATTGTTTTTAAACTGATGGCAAGGTAAAAAGAATTTTTCTAGATTATTCATACTTCTAGACATGATGATGGCATCTGTACCGAAACCGGTTGCCGCTACTGATTTTGTGTTAAGTATCTAATAAAATATAGAATTTAACACATTACGCCAAAAATAGGTAACTATTAGTATTTTTTGTATATTTACTTTTATCTGTGTCTGGCCCCCTATTTAAGAATTAACAAAATAGATTGCGTCTGGCATTGGAAATTTTATTTGTGAATCCAAATTGGATCAGACGGCATCTCCGCCGTCTGGGCTTCTAGGAGTCTGGGTTGCTCCTAGTGACGAGAATCCTCGCGGTGTCGCCTAATAGTCTCTGATATCATATATATTCATGTAGGAAGAACAAGGTTTTTAACAATTTCTAGGTCACATTGATCTTCACGACCATATTATTCATATTTCAATACGAACTCTAAAACAGTAGATATTTATAAAAGATATCAAAAATGAATAAAAATCGTTTCTTGGCTATTTGATGACTCTTTACAAGAACAGCGCATCCATCCTCGACAAATGTTTATTTAAAAAATGTTTCTATTCTCTTGTCAAAAAGGTCGAAAAGATTGTGTAAAACATGCTGTGATTGTAATTCAAATCCAAAAAATATTTTCTTTATTTTTTTTTTTATTTACAACAACTCAGATCATTAGCCTCGTCTTTTCTGTACGCGGTGTAACTGTTTCCTCGCGCTACTTTAGTAACAGCTTAAATAATAACCCAACTGTGGTTGAATGCGGAATCTTAAATAGACTTAATGTAAAATAGATTTTGTCACCTTAAAGTAGATTTACTTGGCAGATAAGCGCAATATAACTAAAAGGATGCTGGATGAGGTTTTCTTGGTTTTTGTCACCTGTAAGTCAAATGGCACCATCATTCATCTGTAAGTCGTCCCAGAGCGACACGGAAAATATTATTAATTAAAATTAATAATAACCTATGAATTCAAAAATATATGAGTAGGTTTGTACGTTATTTAGGTTTTTAAGATTTTATAGATTTTTTTAAGGTTTTTGGTTCATAATTTGTCAAAAATTATTGTCACTATCATTAATAACAATATCAAGAAGAAGTGAGTAGTATAACCTTTGATGAAATGTTTGCATTTCTCTTCATATACACTAATTTTTGCCCCCTTTCTCCTGAGAGTTGTCAGTGTCAGTTCTTAATATTTATCTTAAATAACATAAACCTATCTAACCTAAAATTGTAGATTTTTTACTTTTAGGTTTTTCAAAAAACCTAAAAAAACCTAAGTGCAAAAAACCTATATCTACCAATTCTGAAAAGAAGAAAATTAAGGTAAGCCACAGTAGGATTTAAGGGGTATGGTCTATGAGTAGGCCACACGAAAACGCTAAAATCAACAGCTAAATTATTTTGAGGTTTGTTTCAATACTCTTTATGAAAATGAAAATGTTTTATTGTAATTTATTAGATTACAATTATTTACTATTGTAGTCAGGATGATTTTTTTAGATACCAGATGATTTTGAAAACTGTTAATATTTTAAATGATGAATAAACCTTTACATAAACCCATTAACGCCGGAGTTTCTAAATTTTTGAAATTTACCTTCATATTACTATATTATTTGTCTAGATGATCTACCTAATAAAAAAGTATAAGAAAAAAATTGTCGTACTCTAACCGTTTACCAGATATTGACTGTTGCCATATGGCAACGCTAGGCGCTTGCACTACCTAGTTTTGTCTGGTATATAATATTTAATTTATATTGCATATTATAACAAATCCAGTCGAGTCGCTTTAAAAAGACAAATAGAAACTACAATAGGTAATTTACAGATTTACTAATAATAATATTAGAACAAATTGAAATTTGTGACTACATAAAAGCAATTATTTCAAGCATTTTACCGAGTGTCAAACAATATGAAACAATCTATGCCTAAGCCTATATTGCATTTTGAGCATATTGTTCTCACAATTGATGTACATGTATTGCGAGCACATCTTCTTTTCTTTTTATCTTCGGTGTGGTGCACCAAATGATCAATTCTGTCAAATCGAATATCATTGGATATTCGACTGTCGGGCTGATGATGGTGAGGTTGATGGTCTTTCAATTCTTCTTGACTGCACACGCATACCATATTTCAATAAATATGTATTGACTACTTCTCTTTTAAAATCTAATTGGGTTGTTTAGTTCTTCTTAGATTTATTATACAACACCCGACTGTTTTGGAGGGCAACATCAAGCGACCTCGTAAAAATAGGCCAGTACCATTTCTTTTCACGTAAGCCAATTCGGTAACAGGCCACATTTTAATCCATATGATCAGTTCCACCCATGAGTTGTACTTTGCTATTCATTTTAGCCTTCGAATTTGTACATTGCGCTTGTGTTTCTGTAAAAATCTTTTGACTTGATGCACAGGTTGGGTGCCACATGAAGAAGAAATTATCGTCACTACTGCGTTATCCATTCATCTAGCATACAATAGTCCATTTTTTCTTTTAATTGCTGTTTCAATATGACCACGTTCCTTTTTTTGAAATAAACTTACCCGCCTCGATCCTCTTCTCCGGAATCCTCGTCCGTCACTACTTTGGGATCTGGAAGCTCAACAAATATATCACCATCAATGTTGTCGTCATATACCATCTCGAGTGCTTCAGAAAGAGAAAAACCTCTCCTAGATAAAAAATAGAGAAAATATAAATGTAGGTATTGCAAGCGCCTAGTGTTGCCATATGGCAACGCCTGGATTGACACATATATTGCTATGACATTTTTAAATTAAATATTTCATTTCATACAAGAAAATCTTTGTTTATGTGTATGAAATACTTCTGCGATAGAAAAGTATTATAAATATAATCCACGTCTGGTGTATAGTACTTACTTGAAGCGAATGTCCATTTTTTCACAAATCACAAAATAACGTCAGAAACAAATGCATCGTACAGCTCAACTACTCTGCATCGACTAAAATTGAACAGCTTCAGTGCTTACTGCACATATCAGCAAGCCAACCGGCATAATGTGTGTGTGTGTGTGTGTGTGTGTGTGTGTGTGTGTGTGTGTGTGTGTGTGTGTGTGTGTGTGTGTGTGTGTGTGTGTGTGTGTGTGTGTGTGTGTGTGTGTGTGTGTGTGTGTGTGTGTGTGTGTGTGTGTGTGTGTGTGTGTGTGTGTGTGTGTGTGTGTGTGTGTGTGTGTGTGTGTGTGTGTGTGTGTGTGTGTGTGTGTGTGTGTGTGTGTGTGTGTGTGTGTGTGTGTGTGTGTGTGTGTGTGTGTGTGTGTGTGTGTGTGTGTGTGTGTGTGTGTGTGTGTGTGTGTGTGTGTGTGTGTGTGTGTGTGTGTGTGTGTGTGTGTGTGTGTGTGTGTGTGTGTGTGTGTGTGTGTGTGTGTGTGTGTGTGTGTGTGTGTGTGTGTGTGTGTGTGTGTGTGTGTGTGTGTGTGTGTGTGTGTGTGTGTGTGTGTGTGTGTGTGTGTGTGTGTGTGTGTGTGTGTGTGTGTGTGTGTGTGTGTGTGTGTGTGTGTGTGTGTGTGTGTGTGTGTGTGTGTGTGTGTGTGTGTGTGTGTGTGTGTGTGTGTGTGTGTGTGTGTGTGTGTGTGTGTGTGTGTGTGTGTGTGTGTGTGTGTGTGTGTGTGTGTGTGTGTGTGTGTGTGTGTGTGTGTGTGTGTGTGTGTGTGTGTGTGTGTGTGTGTGTGTGTGTGTGTGTGTGTGTGTGTGTGTGTGTGTGTGTGTGTGTGTGTGTGTGTGTGTGTGTGTGTGTGTGTGTGTGTGTGTGTGTGTGTGTGTGTGTGTGTGTGTGTGTGTGTGTGTGTGTGTGTGTGTGTGTGTGTGTGTGTGTGTGTGTGTGTGTGTGTGTGTGTGTGTGTGTGTGTGTGTGTGTGTGTGTGTGTGTGTGTGTGTGTGTGTGTGTGTGTGTGTGTGTGTGTGTGTGTGTGTGTGTGTGTGTGTGTGTGTGTGTGTGTGTGTGTGTGTGTGTGTGTGTGTGTGTGTGTGTGTGTGTGTGTGTGTGTGTGTGTGTGTGTGTGTGTGTGTGTGTGTGTGTGTGTGTGTGTGTGTGTGTGTGTGTGTGTGTGTGTGTGTGTGTGTGTGTGTGTGTGTGTGTGTGTGTGTGTGTGTGTGTGTGTGTGTGTGTGTGTGTGTGTGTGTGTGTGTGTGTGTGTGTGTGTGTGTGTGTGTGTGTGTGTGTGTGTGTGTGTGTGTGTGTGTGTGTGTGTGTGTGTGTGTGTGTGTGTGTGTGTGTGTGTGTGTGTGTGTGTGTGTGTGTGTGTGTGTGTGTGTGTGTGTGTGTGTGTGTGTGTGTGTGTGTGTGTGTGTGTGTGTGTGTGTGTGTGTGTGTGTGTGTGTGTGTGTGTGTGTGGGTGCGTGGGTGCGTGGGTGCGTGCGTGCGTGCGTGCGTGCGTGCGTGCGTGCGTGCGTGCGTGCGTGCGTGCGTGCGTGCGTGCGTGCGTGCGTGCGTGCGTGCGTGCGTGCGTGCGTGCGTGCGTGCGTGCGTGCGTGCGTGCGTGCGTGCGTGCGTGCGTGCGTGCGTGCGTGCGTGCGTGCGTGCGTGCGTGCGTGCGTGCGTGCGTGCGTGCGTGCGTGCGTGCGTGCGTGCGTGCGTGCGTGCGTGCGTGCGTGCGTGCGTGCGTGCGTGCGTGCGTGCGTGCGTGCGTGCGTGCGTGCGTGCGTGCGTGCGTGCGTGCGTGCGTGCGTGCGTGCGTGCGTGCGTGCGTGCGTGCGTGCGTGCGTGCGTGCGTGCGTGCGTGCGTGCGTGCGTGCGTGCGTGCGTGCGTGCGTGCGTGCGTGCGTGCGTGCGTGCGTGCGTGCGTGCGTGCGTGCGTGCGTGCGTGCGTGCGTGCGTGCGTGCGTGCGTGCGTGCGTGCGTGCGTGCGTGCGTGCGTGCGTGCGTGCGTGCGTGCGTGCGTGCGTGCGTGCGTGCGTGCGTGCGTGCGTGCGTGCGTGCGTGCGTGCGTGCGTGCGTGCGTGCGTGCGTGCGTGCGTGCGTGTGTGTAGGTTGCATAACTCATGAACCGATACACAGAAAAACACCAAATTTTAAACTTAAGCTTTGTTTCAGCATCCAATGAGCTGATTAGATTTTGGGCAGAGTAGGAACATCTGGGGGGGTACTTTATAGGTGGTCATTTTTATATTTTATGGAATATATCTGTTATTTACGTTTGGAGAAGAAAATTCTTTAAATAAAAGTTACTTTTTATATAATTATCTATAATTTTTGTTTTATGCAAAATTTTCCTAAAATGATCCGTATTCGAGAAATTTGACAAAATGTAAAAAAAATAATTTTTTATAAAAATTGTTCAAATAAAAGTTGTTTGTAATATAATTCTCTATAATTTTTATCCTATAAATAATTTCTCTAAAATGGACCGTATTCGAGATATTTGAGAAAATGTGTAAATTTCGAATTTTGAAGAAAACTCAAAAACGGATAGAGGAAAAAACAATAAATTTTAAACTTGAGTTTTATTTCGACCTGTGGTGAACTGATTAGATTTTGGACAGAGTCGGAACATTTGGGGGGGGGGGGTACTTTATTGGTGGTCATTTTTATATTTTATGGAATATATTCGTTATTTACGTTTGGGGAAGAAAATTCTTTAAATAAAAGTTACTTACAATATTATTATCTATAATTTTTGTTCTATGTCAAGTTTTCCTGAAATGGTCCGTATTCGAGAAATTTGACAAAATGTGCAAAATTCTGATTTTTAAGAAAATTGTTAATCTAAAAGTTGTTTGCGATATCGATCTCTATAATTTTTGTTTTTAAATGACTTTTCTAAAATGGACCGTAATGGAAAAATTGGAGGAAAAGTGCTAAATTAAAATTTTTCAGTATTTTCGTTTTCAATGAATATCTATAGAAAAATGTTTCGAGGTAGATGTATGTGGAAAATGTACATATTTAGTTTATCCTCTAAACATTTTTAGAGATGCTGCAATAGGTTAACTAGATAGGAAAGTCATGTGTTGGACACATCAGATTTTTTAGTATTTTTAAGAGTACATTTTTATGGTTTCCTATTTTTTTCAATTTTTAATACTCTTCTATGTTCCAAATATAACAAAGGGTAAAATGTTTCGACTATAAGGGGCATTGCCCCATATAAACTGTACCAACTATTAAAACAAATTATAAGTAAAGTGTTACATACCTTTCTGTCTTAACATTCTTAACTTTGGCACTTATAAACTGAGTATTGTGTAAAAAGATGCAGTAATCATATCTTAGTTTACAACATGTAAAATACTTGAATCAGCTTTTATAAATCCAGCTGAAAAAGTCATATTAATAATAAAATTAAACCAATTAGCAAATGCTAAAGAAATAAATCCAGAATCAAAAAAAAAAGGTAAACGCATGTTAGGTTAGATCGTGTCACTAAGATATGCGTTCAATTCGACATTTTATGTGTCGGTTTGTTCGTTGACATGGTTTTGTATAACAAACAAAACTTTTACACAAGCTGATTGGTCTATTCCCAATGACGTATACATTTCAAATTTTAAATAATAAATGGTTTTACTTTAAAAATGTTTGGCTTTTTTAACCTCACATCTAAACATGGCCCATTAACGTGCTATTGCAAATAATACCAAACATTTATTATATTTGTGCAATAAACTTGGTGTTCAACGTTGCAGATATATATTAATTTGCAGCAAAACGTCCAACGTCATGTTACTCGAATTCCTTTTGGTATAGTGCGGCTCGTATACGAAGAAAAGCTTGAAATTGTTGGACTTTCATCCTTAGTCAACTGAGGAGACCTTATAACAACTTTACGCTATATCTCTGATGATTGTGTACTGTAACACTTGTTTACTCTTAATCCCGATGATCGTCTAAGAGGGTATCTTCGGAAATTGAGAAGGGAAACAGTAGTTTTTTATTTTGGATTCATTTCTACTTATATATTAAAAATATTACAGAATAATGTCACTTTAAAATATCTTTCAAAACTCAAAACAATACCAAAAACAATATTGACAAGTTATCAGGGAGTGTTTACCAACTACAATATCACTCATGTGTAAAACCATGCGACTTAGAGAGACGTATCATTATATCACAGTTTTTCACCGACGTCTAATAGCAAAATTTTAGAGTGTTTTTGTTAACAACTTAAGGAAAATGGACTTACTGGAGGATCTAGAGATCCTTCGAAAGTTGAACTTGAATTATGTTAATTGAAATTCTAACTATTTAATTAAAAAAAAGTTTCCTTTCCTTCTTCTTTAATAATTAATTTTCCTTTTTCTTCATTATTTACCTTTAATTAAATCTTTGTGGATATCACAATAATTAATTTAAGATATAGTAAATTCATTAAATTTTCTTACTAGGACCACCCCTGGAAGAATCAAGGCTAGTGGATTACTGCGAGAGAAGAAATCTGCTATTACTTCTTGGATGCGATGTCAACGCATACAGTACCATTTGGGGAAGCAAAGATAACAATCAGAGAGGTAAACAACCTCTAGAATATATTTTTAATAAGAACCTTATTGTGCAAAATAATAAAATAATAAAAGAATACTCCAACAAGGGCAAGATGTGAGATATTTATATCACATTAAGTACACCAAGCATTAAAGATCTAGTTACAAACTAAAGAGTATGGAGTGAACCATCTCTATCTGATCACAAGATAATTGTGTGTACGTTAAAAAGCACTACTTCTGATGCAATCCTTAGGAGAAATCCTAGAAATACTGTCTGTGATAAATACAGCACCATTCTAGAACAAAATTTAGCACATATCCAGACAAAAATGAGGCATATTAACCTAGCTGCCCCATTCAAAGAAATAGAACTAGTAGGAATGCGCCATGTGAAATGCCAGTCCAAAGAATTAGGTTTATCGTAGAGCAAAACTTTATTAAAGATTCTTACAATTCAAAAAATGTGACATTCATGTATATAATTCAATTGACCATCAATCAATCTTTATTTTAAACAAAAACCATCAAAAAATCAAAACAACATACTACTTAGATACTATAATATCATGTACAGGATGTAACACACTCCCACCTTGCAATTTTAACTATTCTAAAAAATTGCAACTTGAGATACAAAATTGTTAGGTATTTAGATTTAGGGATTTCGGTGCTACGACTATTCTACCACTACGAGTTTTTATCACTTTTGTTACACCTTTGTCTACGCTATCATTTTTGCATTTGCTGTTAGTCGTAGGATCGATATCCTTATTATCAGTCTTTAGTTCTAATGGAAAAATTCTTTGTACGGGTCTCAATAACTCTCCGGAATTTGTGCGTAATCGAACTAACCTAATATTATTATCTTTACCCGGATATACTTGTATTATACGAGCTAAAGGCCAATCTAACCGTTTTTTATTCTCACTTTCTACGAGAACTATCTCTCCTACTTGCAGTTGCCTTATTTCCTTATTATTTATACATCTATGCTTCAACTGTCCTAAGTATTCCATCCTAAACCTTTTCCGTAACTCATAGTATAGTCTTTTCCGATATTTTGCACGTCTATTCAACTGACTACTGTCGACTATATCACAATCTACAACTCCAACTTCCTTAATGTCTTGAATAAACATTGCAGGAGTGAGAGGAGCTGGTTCACTACCTGACTATGACACATAAGAAATTGGCCTGCCATTAATGACTGCTTCGCAGTCACACAAAACTGTACACATTTCTTCATATTCTAAAGAAGTTCTACCTAAAACCCTTCGTAATAATTGTTTCATTAATTTTATCAGACGCTCCCACCAACCACCCCACCATGCAGCAGTGGCTGGATTAAACTTCCAGACTATCCTTTCTAAACCACAATGTTTATTAATTTTATCCCAATCTAATTTTTTAAAGGCATTGTCTGTCCCCTTAAAATTAGAACCATTATCGCTATAAACTATACTGGGTCGTCCTCGTCGTGCAATAAACCTGCGAAAACTTTGAAGGAATACTTCAGTAGAAAGTGAAGACAACATTTCTAAATGAACAGCACATGTGTAGAGAGCAATCCATGCTTTATGACCTGATTTGAGGAAAATTGGTCCAGCCACATCCACTCCAACAATTTCGAATGCAGCAGCATCGCGAACTCGATCTGCAGGTAGTGCGACGGAAATTGATTCCACTCTCTTAGCTGAATATCTTTTACAAATTAAACATTTTGAAATAACTGAACGAATAGTCCGACGTGCTTTCAGTATCCAAAATCTTTCTCTCAAGATACCCATTAAACCTTCAACGCCAACATGACACGCTTTTTCGTGTTCTTCCCTAATTAATCTCTCAACAACAGGGTGTTTTGCTGGTAGCAAAATAGGATGACGAAAATCTAAATCGTCATCACGTTGAGAAAGCCTAGTTTTAACGCGTAGTAAACTTCGCGCATCTTCAAAAGGAATCAAAGATGATATTGCCGAATTAAATACACCTCCTATAAAAACTTCCTTCTGTACTATTTTTATTAAAACTATTTCAGCCTCCATCACCTCAACTGTTGTCACGTCTCCTCGACTCTTATTCATGGGAAATTTTGAATTATGTAAAAATCTTTTCATCCACGAGATCATGCGAAGTACTTTATTATATTTAGAAAAATACCTATACAATCTAGATGCATCATCCTGACAAACATTCAAACAAGAAATTATGCCTTTCGGTTGCTCCGAGGCAATTTCTTTTTCATTAAAAGAACAACTCAACGTAGGCCATAAATGCATAGGAAGTTTGAGCCATTTCGGTCCCTCCCACCATCTAGATTCTAACAATTTTTTAGCTGAACATTCCCTTGTGGCAAGGTCAGCTGGATTAAGATGACCGGGTACAAATCGCCACTGATCTTTTGAAGTAAGTCTCAAAATTTCCTCAACTCGGTTTCTAACAAAAATAGCCCACTTATTTTCACGATATAACCAAGCCAAAACTGTCGAAGCGTCTGTCCAAAAATATGAATCGATCGTTCCAAATACATTTGTTTTCAATATCGATGTGGCTAGTCGTGATCCAATTGTAGCAGCCATCAATTCCAATCGCGGAATTGTAATCTGTTTAAGAGGAGCTACTCTACTCTTAGCCTGAATTAATTGAACTGCAATACCTGAGACTGTCTGGATTCTAATGAATGATACAGCAGCATATGCTACTCCACTAGCATCACAAAATGTGTGAAGGCTTATATTTTCTAAGTTGCCACTCAACCCATAAGCAAAATGCCTAGGAATTTTTATTTCTGATAAATAGGAAATACTTTCCAACCACTTTAAAAATTTATCTTTAACTATTTCCGTAACACTATCATTCCAACCGATTTTGTCCCCCCAAGATGACTGTAAAAGTAATTTAGGGAACAAAGATACAGGGCAAGTCAAACTTAATGGATCGAAAATACTATGAGAAACGGATAGTAAAGTTTTCTTTGTAATATTTCCCGATATATTTTTAATATTATCAAGAGACAATGAAAGCGTATCACTCACTTTATTCCACATCAATCCAAGAACATTACAAGACTCGTTATCCTTACAAATATACTTATCTAGAGAAGACAATACAGTATGTTCCCACCCTCTCAGATCAAAACATCCTAATCGCATTATAGATTTCGCATCTTCAACAAATTGATTTAATTCAATGACAGTGTCTAGACTCGTCACGCAATTATCGACATAAAAACTACTTCTTAGTTTATCAATTGTCATTTTACTGAAATTATTAACACCTTTATGCGAATCTTCAAGTGTCTTTTGCAAATGGTGTTGAATAGTGGCCCCTAGTAAAAATGGACTGCTTATCACACCGAATACAACTCGACAATGTCTATAAACTTTCATATTTCCCTCGTGGTCGTTCCACAGGAATCTTAAGAAATCTCTGTCATTCGGATTTAACCCTATCTGTAAAAATGCTTTTTTAATATCAGCTATTACTCCAAATTTTCCTAACCTAAATCTCAAAAAAATGTCTGGAATCTTCTCTATTAAATTAACACCTTTTTCTAAACAATCATTTAACGATGGTTGATGCATCTGTTTTGCAGACGCATCAAACACAGGCCTAATTTTCGTAGTACTATTTAGCTTAACAATGTGTCTATGGGGTAAATAATGACCTTTGACGTCACGTTCATTGACTGGAACCTCTTCAATTATTCCCTCATCTAGCCATTCATCAAAAACTTTTTCATACGCCGAATAACAATCATCTTTCATCAACTTATTGATTGTAGAATTTAATCTACGAAGTGCTAGTTCATAATTGACTGAAAGTTCTGGATGACCCTCTATCCATGGCAAATGAACACTATAACGACCATTCTGATCCACTGAAACAGTACCCTGAAAGTGTTTTAACACAGCTTGTTCCAACTCCTGTCTAGATTTAGTCTCCACAGGATCCCTTATTCCTAACAAATCTAATTCCCATAAGTCACTTACTTTCATGTTAATGGTTAACAAAGAGGTGACTATCATAGCAGAACTTTCTTTATATACCGGAGACTCAGACTGGTACCTGCCCATTAAAGTCCATCCTAAAAATGTTTCAACTGCAGTCAAACCTGAAGCTAGCTGTATAATTTTCCCTGTAAGCAGCTTACCTGCTACATCAGCCCCTATTAAAACCTCAACGTTTGCTATACTGTCAGTTAAAACAATATCAGTACATTCTAACTCCTTCATCCAAGGTCCACAGCTTACTGACTGGATATTTCCACAAATTTTTTCAAGACCTAAAGTATTAAAATTGCAAAAATAACTCTTACTCATGTCACATATATGTACTTTATATACATCATGATTATTTTCATTCGATTTTAATCCCCCAAAAATGCAATGAGCTATTCTTTTGGATCTAATTGGTTTTAAGCCTAATTCCACAGCTGTACTACTCAAAATATAGGATCTTTGTGAGCCCGTATCAATGATGACTCGTCCTAAACGTACACTTCCATTAGGTCTCCTAAAATTAACCAATAAAGATTGCAATAAAATCTCGGAGCAGTTAGTGAAACTCGCCAAAGAATTTTCCTCAACAGATTCTGAATGGGTGTTAGATGAAGTTCCTTCTACTAACGAGATATTTACATGTAGTTCTGGACACATGACTAAAAGATGTTTCTTAGAACATTTACTACATTTTACAAAAATTCTACATGTTCTAGACATATGTCCAGGTCTGATGCAACTGAAACAACAGCTTTTTTGTTTTAAAATATCTCTCTTTTTACTTATAGTCATTTTCAATGCATCTTTACAATCAACACTTTTGTGTTGAGTGTTATTACAGAATATGCATGAAAGGATACTTGTTTTTGTCGCTACTAAACCTGTTGCTGTAGATATCGATTCCTTCTTGTTATTCTTCACCTTTTCTTTCGTCGGAGTCATTCGCTCTGGCTCCATTACATCATTTGTTTGAATACCTCTGACCGCCATTGAAATCTTGTCTTCATTTTGCACCTCTCTGGCAAGGAAAGCAAGCAGCCGATCTAATTTATCTTTTGGTGTAACATCAACATCAATGTCAGCGGATCTCTGCCACACTCGAAGTAATTCTTCGGGAATACAAGATTCGACTAATGGAAACAACATTGAAGAACATTTTTCTGTTGTAACACCTAATGATTCCAGTGCTCTAATCTGGCATTCTAGACGATCATACAGTAAATAAATGGGTAATGACTTTGAAATAACTAAACTAAGAAGTTGTCTTATGTAAAATTCTATTAGTAGATCCTCACGCCCAAATCTGCTTTTTAAAGCTCGAATAGCTTTAGGATAATTCTCTTCAGTCGGAGGAAACCCTTCAACTAATACTCTGGCTCTTGACTTTGGCAAAGTAGATTGAACTAATAACTGAAACTTTTCTTCGTTGTCCAGGGTCGAATCTTCATCTACTTTCTTAAACAAGGGAAAAATTTGAGTATATACAAAACTCACCGATTTTTACAAAAATTTGAGAAAATGTTGTATAGACTGTTTATAATTCGGTACCATACTTTTTTTTTAGCGGAACTACTATTGCACCTTATTTTTTTCGTTTTTTATTTTGAATTTTTACACCATCTTTTTGAGTGAAAAGTCATAAACCACTAATAATCCGATGACACGATGACAGAATTCTATTGTTTATAATCGATATATTCTATAAATCGATATTTTTGTTTTGATGTATCTACTGTAAAATTATTAAAAACATACAGAAATAATCATTAAAAAGCCATTTTAACTGTAAACTAAAATCAGCTGATGAACTAACGCAGTAAATATCATGTTTTAATTTGTTAATTTGTATTATGACATACTTTAGATTTTCTGAATGAAAATCGATTTTTTCTTTAAATTACAGTGTTGCCGGTTTTTATTCAGAGTTGACCCGAGTAAAACAAAAAATACCTAATAATTATTTTGACATTTAAATTTTGTGCTCTTTTTAAAAAAGTCAAAATTATATCTTTTAAAATGTTAAATTTGGTAAAATTATTTAAAATTTGTGAAAATAAAGTAGCAATGATAGAATTTTTACAAAAGTGGAAGTTAATACCAAAAGAAGGCACTTTATTGTGTCCACGATGCAAACAGCCGTTAAAACTTTCTGTAGATGCAAGATCGTAAGTTGTATTTTTTGTTGTAACATTTTTTTATAATATGTTTGTGTATAAGATTTTGATAAACTGACTTAGTAATTTACCGATTATTTAAACTGTAACAGTATCGGTTGTTACTATTTTATTTTCAATTTAAAATATATATATATATTTTATTTTAGGGCTAATCATTATTATTGGCAATGCCAAAATAGTGTTCGAATTAACAAAAAAAAACGGCGGCCATGTGGATACAGAAGTAGTTTGAGGAAGGGTAGTTTTTTTTGGAAATCAAAATTACCAATTTTTAAATTTTTGGGATTTGTAAATTTGTGGGTTCATAATGTTACATTAGAAGCAATTTGCATTCAACTAGAGATAAATAGAAGAACGGCAGTAGACTGGGCGAGCTTTTGTAGAGAAGTGGTACTAAATGGTTTGTTGGGAAATGAGGAGAAACTTGGCGGGCCTAATACAATAGTAGAAATTGACGAGAGCAAATTTGGGAAACGAAAGTATAATAAAGGGCACCATGTGGAAGGACAATGGGTCTTTGGAGGTTACGAAAGGGGAACAGGAAGAATATTTATGGTGGCTGTTGAAAGTCGTGATAGTGATACCCTTCTTCCTATTATTGAAAAATATATCGAGAAGGGTACTACTATCATATCAGACTGTTGGAAGTCTTATAACTGCCTCACCGATCGTGGTTATAACCATTTGACCGTTAACCATTCCGTCACCTTCAAAGATCCAGAGTCGGGGGCACATACAAATAGTATGGAATCATCTTGGAGACACGCTAAAGCTATAACGCTGTCAAATGGCAGAAAGAAAGCACATGTACCTGGCAATCTTGCAAGGTACATTTTTTATAAAAGGTGTGCTCATTTAAATGTTGACAGAACAACAGAATTTTTTGAAATGGCGGGAAAATTGTATGACCCCCGAATAAACGAGTTGGATCAGAATGATGATGAAGATAGGACAGATGAAGACAGGAAAGAAGATGAAGAAGATTTGGAAATGTAAAAATTATTATGTTTGTATTTGGTTTAATTTTATATTTTTTGTTTGTTCCTTTTATGTTCTTTTGAGTTTTTTATTTAATAAAGTTTGTTTATTTCTTTTGTATAAATAAAACTTTGGCTGAAATTGTTGTTTCATATAGCAAAATCACTAGTTTTTTCTAAATATATTTAACTTTATATAACTTTAACTGTCCCAATGCACCAAAAAATTAAAAACGGCGTCTTAATTGATGAAAAAGAAGTTTAAGGAAGGAGGCTTTTTATGGAGCAAAATTATAGTACAATCTATAAAATATATTATTAGTTAAAACTAGAGCTACCATGCGAAACTTATTGCTAAAAATACCTTTCATATAGGGTTTATTGTTGACAATCTATAAAAGCCATATTACCGGTTAGAGCGAGCGAAGCGAGCGCGCCCGACCAACGTTTCGAAATTCGCGCGCGCGAATTTCGAAACGTCGGCCGGGCGAGCCCTTTTTACACATAAACCATAAGAACACGGAACGCTCGTTCTACCCACCTCCTAATCATTACAGAAGAGAGCGAGCGAATCGAGCGCGCCTGGTAGACGTTTCGAAATTCGCGCGAATTTTGAAACGTCGATTGGGCGTGCCATTTTACACATACACTATAAGAACAAAGTACCTTTATCCCATCTACCTCCTAACCTCTACAGAAGAGAGCGAGCGAAGCGAGCGGGCCCGGCCGACGTTTCGAAATTCGCGCGAATTTCAAAACGTCGGCCGGGCGCGCTTTTTTTACACCTACATCATAATAGCAAGGTACGTTTGTCCCTTATACCTCCTAACCTCTACAGAAGAGAGCGAGCGAAGCGAGCGCGCCCGGCCGACGTTTCGAAATTCGCGCGAATTTCGAAACGTCGGCCGGGCGCGCTTTTTTTACACCTACATCATAATAGCAAGGTATGTTTGTCTCTTATACCTCCTAACCTCTACAGAAGAGACCGAGCGAAGCGAGTGCGCCCGGCCGAAGATTTGAAATTCGCGCAAATTTCGAAACGTCGGCCAGGCGCGCCTTTATTACATCTACACCATAAAAGCAAGGTACGTTCGTCCCATCAACCTCCTAACCTCTACAGAAGAGAGCGAGCGAAGCGCAACGTCAGCAGGGAGCGCTCGCTTACTTCTGTAGTGATTAGGAGGTGGGTGAGAAGAGCGAAGTGTTTAATTATCTCTCTCTCTCTGGTTCAAAATGATTTTTTGAATATTTGAAATATTTTTATTTTAAAAATAAAGAAAAAAATGTTGAACGCCGTAAAAAGTATCCACCGAGTAACGTCACGGTTCACATAGCAGAAATTGAAATAATTCAGCTATCCTCTTTAGTTGATGGAGTATTCTTTAAATTTGGCTTTAAATTTTTTTCAATCAAATAAATTCCCTTGTTTCAAAAAGTTTAAAAACTTTTGGATAACACAAAGTAATTATGTTTAAAAGTTTTCGAAAAGTACATTGTTTATTACTTTATAGATGATATAATTAATATTTAATTATCGTTTACTACAACAATTCAATCAAAATGAATAAATAAATCGTCGGATATGACTGGAAATAAATTAATAAAAGTTAATAAGAGTGTTTGGAAATGTTATGTTAAGAATAAGGTAGTTTTTATATTTATTTTTCGTTGATTTTAATTGGCCACTTAGTACTTAGTAACACTGCGATTTGTAATGACAGATATAATTTATATGAACAAGTTAACATAAATAATCCTTTTAAGTAATTAATATGTAAATTAAAAAAATTAATTCATTTATGGGGTTACCGGTGGTATATTTAAAAAGTACTCTCCTTCCTAAAGCCAAAAATTTAATTTTTGTAAAAACAAATTGAACTTTTAGGAAATACCGTTTTCCCAATAGGTATTGACCCAGAATTGTTATGTGCATAATGTTTCAAAGTGTTTAAACTTTTAGTAAAATTGTAAAATTTCAATAGTCATATCCGCCGTTCGGATGTCGGCGTATATAAGCAAGGCTTAGGTATTGATAATTTTATTGAAATTCCAACTTATATTTAATTTTGAATATATCCAAAACATAGTCCTTTTATTTAAGAAATAATACACAACTTGGCAACCATGTGCTTCTTATAATGCATCCTTCAATGTCAAATGACAACCAAAATAAATTTATTGAATTAATAAAATTGCCTAAAATATCATTATTAAAATTTAAAAAAATAGGATTTCTTTAGGTCTCCGCCAACAAATTTCGATAAGTAAATGTTATTCTTGGTGTCTAAAAGTGTAAAAATACATTTTTGTGAAAATATAAAAGTTTTGTGTATATTCAAATTTTACCGAGATGGAGTATTATATAGCCTAGTGAATGCACCTCGCTGGATTGCCCTGACTCTCTTCACCCTGTCCATTATAACGCTTGGAATGTTTTACAATATTAAAAAAAATATGTCCTGTCACGGTCGCCAAATGTGAAATGCCAGTCCAAAGAATTAGGTTTATCGTAGAGCAAAACTTTATTAAAGATTCTTACAATTCAAAAAATGTGACATTCATGTATATAATTCAATTGACCATCAATCAATCTTTATTTTAAACAAAAACCATCAAAAAATCAAAACAACATACTACTTAGATACTATAATATCATGTACAGGATGTAACACGCCATGGTGAAACCGTTATCTGTCAAACTTACGATTCGAAGTGCGGAAGCTCTATAATATAGCGGAGATTTTCAGAGCTACACCGAAGCACTTACCACCTACAACAAAGAAATCAGGAAAGCTGAACGTAACGGCTTCAGAACATGAACATTCTGCGAGGATATTATCTCTACACCTGCGGCAGCGAGACAGCACAAGGCTTCACGGAGAGTAAGCAGAAAAGAGTTTGCCTCTTACTCGAAACTCACTTTCCTGGGAGCAAACTTTTTCTGGTAAGGGACACAACTACTATGTCACAAGAAACCAGAAACGGCCAAACATATACTGTGCGAATGCGAAGCTCTAGATCGCAAAAGATAGGCTCTTTTTGGACAACCCCAGGTTGATCCAACATCGTATAGAACCCGCTCACCCAAGGATCTGTACAAACTTGTACAAGGTACAAAGGTGACAGAGTGGGTGCTATGAACTAACATGGGGTAAAACACAATATGCCAATAGGCTTCAGTGTTATTCGGAGACACAAAGTCAGACGAGCCCAGGACAGAAAAAAAAGGGACACAACTAAGATAAGCAGACCCATATGCAGCAAGAATCGCTTAAAGTGGGCCGTAAAAATTTATGAACCGTTTACGTCTGCAGGTGTGGATGAAATATTTGTGCTACAGCGGGCACAAGAGGAATTACTACCACACATAATTCGGATATTTTAGAGTAGTCTAGTACTGGAATATACACCATGAGCATATAGAAGTGCCAGAGTAACCTTTATTCTAAAAATAGGAAAAAAGATTACCATATATCCTAAATCCTTCCGGCAAATCAGTCAGGTTATTAAACCTAAAATATATACGTATTTTTAAATTTTCGTTAGTGGGTCGTAGAAAAAATGGCCATCATATCCACTCTTGTTGCACAAACTTACATATATTAACACTAAAAAGTATCCAATTTGTAAAATAAATTAAAAAAAATACGGATAACCAAATGTTTTCTAACCTAACCTAACTTTTATCATTTTCTGTACAGTTTTGCCAAGAGTTTTAGTTAGATTAGATTAGACTAGGAATTGGACGTTATTTGTCCTTGTTCACCGCGACCTTTTCAGATCTATTGTGGGACTCCGTTAGACTTAGCTTTGACAGTGGCTCCCGCATGTAGTTGCATGCAATTGGCTTTTCTTCGCCCAATGTTAGAAACCTCATTCCAGCCAAGCCTTCATATTGGCACAGGACGTGGAATGATGTTTCCTCTTCTTCTTCACAGAACCTGCACAAAGTTGCTTCTTCTGCTGGATTTATGACACTCATGTGCCTTTTGAGGCGACAGTGTCCAGTAAGAAGGCCTACTGTTATCCTAACGATTTTACGTTTTTGATCCAGTAGGTCTTTCGTAAACTTGGCCGATGGTTCCTTGATGAACTGTTTGGCCTGTCTCAGTCTTGGATAGTTTTAGTTAGTAACTAGGCAGATAATATATGTGAATATTAAAAAGATTCAAATACATAGTGTTTTTGGTATTTTTTTATAATTATACAATATGTAATGGATTCTTTTTAGTAGATACCTATATACAATTTTTTTTGAGCCATTAAACCATTTTTAGTTTGTACATATTAACATATTTTTAGATATCATATTTCTACCAATAAGGTTGTTAGCGACATATGGCTCCAACCAACTGGAAATCCAAAGTTTTCGAAAGATGAGTTTAATTTTTTATTTTTGAGTGACACATCTTTTAAAGGATATGATTGTATCTAAGACTTCTTGTAACTTCCTTGGACTTCCGTCCTATCTACTAGATGTAAGTTTATAATTTTATTATCTATTTATGATTGTTAATACACCTTTTACGTTGGCGAAGATGGTGGCTTTGTAAAGTCGAAAACGATCAGCCTAACTCTAAATTAAAAATTAAATTTTTTACACTCTGAGGTATTTCTTCTATTCTTTACCTCATATTTAGTTTACTTTCTTAAATAAAAAAATATTTATATCCAAAAGGGCTTATAATGTAGAAAACACTAATTTTCAAAAGCCTTTCAAATATTAAAGAGTAAATATTGATTTTGTATTTATATTTATCAATATGCATTTCGAATAAGGTCATAAGAATAACCCTGTTTTTGGAGAATAGTGACTCAGATATTTGACCTTAATTAGCAAACACTCACACGTTTCTAAAATGAATAACTGGAGCTACAAAATTGGGAGATTGTTTGCTCAAAGTAATTCTTTCATGGTCAATCGATTTGGCTAAAGAGGATTTTCCTTTTGGAGGGCTTTCTACTTTCAACTTGCCTGCTGTTTGCAGGCCAATAATTACGATGATTAACCTTAGCCTTATACATACTTGACATCAGATTTGCTTTAGTGGAATAAACTATAAAAATATAACGGAAGTAGGAAGTAGCTAGACATATGAATTCGCAAATAGAAATAGTGATGTTTAAATAAGTAACAGAATAACATTTCATCGCCTATACTCATTAATTATGGTTTTGTGATGCGGCTAATTTCATACAAATTACGTATATGTAGATTGTGATTACAATATGAAAATAAACCTATAGAGGCACAACACATACTTCAATTAAATCAATTCAAAAACTATGTTAACTTAAAAGAGTTTAAAATATTTCACATGAATATTAGAAGCGTGGAAAAAAATATTGATGAATTGTTTATAGTATTAGACCGTTTAACTGTAAAATTTGATTTGATAATATTAACTGAAACTTATCAGTTACTTGACCCCAACTTACACCAAATCCCTAACTACAATATTTTATATAATAAAGGAAACTTAAACAAAAATGATGGAATATTGATCTTTATCAAATCTCATTTAAAAAATAAGTCATCTAGTATTTTTATCGGGAATGTAAAATATTTGAAAATAGAAATGATGTCATTCAAAAATACGTTAGATATCAGCCTGCGGTGATCTGATTAGATTTTGGGCAGAGTCGGAACATCTGGGGGGGTACTTTATAGAGGGTAATTTTTATATTTTTTGAAATATATTCTGTTATTTACGTTTGGAGAAGAACATTTTTCAAATAAAAGTTACTTCCTATATTATTGTCTATAATTTTTGTTATATACAAAATTTTCCTAAAATTTTCCTAAAATGATCCGTATTCGAGAAATTTCAAAAAATGAAAAAATCAAGTTTTTATGAAAATTGTTCAAATAAAAGTTGTTTGTGATCGATCTCTATAATTTTTGTTTTTTACATGATTTCTCTAAAATGGATCGTAATGGAAAAATTGGAGGAAAAATATAACAAATTTAAATTTTTCAGTATTTTCGTTGGCAATAAGTGTATATAGAAAAATGTTTCGAGTTAGATGTATGTGGAAAATGTATCAATTAAGTTAACCTCTAAATATTTGCAGAGGTGCTACAATAGGTTGTACAAAATAACCGAAAAAAAGCCTGTAATAACTAGATAGGAAAGTCATGTGTTGGGACACATCAGATTTTTAATCTGGATAGAATGCTCAAGTATATACTAAAATTATTTTTTACGATTTAAGTCGATATAAATAATTAGTATAATATAATTTTCGGGTGTATATTTAGATTTAATGAATTTTGTTTCAGAATTACAAAATAATCAACTTTTTGAAAGATACCTTTTTAATCAAAAACAATTTGACTAATCAAGCAAAAACTATTTAATTATAAAAAACTATTTAAGAGGGTTCTATACCCGTCCGCCATATTGGAAATATTAATGTTTAAATTGCGGACTTAATACTCACCAAAAAAAAAAATCTTTTTTGTATTCGAGCTTCTTATGCATCTTAGATTGGCGCATGATGACTTTTTTTTATAAACATAAAAAAAAAAATAAAATTAAAAAAATATATAAAAGTCGTATACGTATAAATGTTATCATCCGCCATTCTTCATTTGCCACTGAACAACTTGTGTATTTACCATTTTTGAAAAAAGTAAGTAGTTTTTTCTAAAATTAAACATTGCTTAAAAATTTCAGAGGGCACCGGGAGTCGTATTACCATTGTTTACTATTATCCAGAGCAATCATGCTCCGAAACGCAGTAAAGAATGGCTTAATAAATACGCCTGTTTTATATTGCCACCGTTTACTGCGATTCAGCACATAACCATTATGACAGTGTTCTGAATCGCAGTAAGCAATGGTTTTTTACGGCACGCGTTGCTAGCGGCCAATGTTTACTGCAGTACAGTGCCGACTTATCGCTAGTAATGAGGACAAATCCTTAATGTATACAGTCGATATCAACTTAGCAATGTGTGACTGTCCTTATGGTGCCGGGGGGAAGTTCTGCAAACATCTTTACGCGGTTCAGGAAACTTGTGGTATTATCTTCAAAAATGCTCCATTATTAACTGCCAGTGATAAAAAACTCTGACCAAGCTAAGTCTCGGATATGACGTTCCTGAAGATTTTTTTGAAAACATGGAAGTTCAATATATGGAATGCGGTACCAATGATGATAACACAAATAATAAAAAAAGTTGTTCTGAAATATCGTCAATAGCAATTACGCCATCAGAAGATGACGAAATAATGGATAGGAAGCACTTGGCTGCTATTGAAGAGCTTAATTTAAATGTCCTAAAATGGCTTCAGAAACTAGATCATTGGTTACTACGATTCAGAACACTGTCATAATGGTAATGTGTCGAATAGAAGTAAACGTTGGCAATACAAAATACGCATATTTACTAGGCCATTCTCTACTGCGTTTCGGAGCATGATTGCTCTGGATAATAGTAAACAATGGTAATACGCCACCGGCAGGTGCTGCCTCCAACAGTCCTCTGTTACGTTTGGATACCATGATAATCAATATTTTCTATGCCAGATGGCGCACCAGTCGCGAAAAGTATGTTCAGTTGCCTATGCCAATAAATATTACAGAGTTACTTCCCGATCTATGTATAGAACTGCAAACAACACGATACACAGACTAACGGTATGTTCCTGCGTATGCAGCTGACTGACGGTGACGTCACGTGGGACAGAATTTTTAAGTATTAAATGGAAGAGAGTGTTTGAAATTCGATATTTCGCCGGTTTTGGATTTTATGCTGTTACTTAAGCTTTATTGGTTATTTTGTAATATATTCGTTTACAAATATGAAGGTTTAAGGAAAATAATACTAATAAAAATATTAATTTTTCTCATAAATTCTAAGTTATTTTGTGACAAAATCCATAACCTGGATAAAATAAATAAAAAATATAGACTAAAAATATAAGTTTGACTGAAACTTTTACTTTCTGGGCGTGGCAGTTCTCTTTAAATTTATTTTCTTAGTATTCAGAAACAAATTATTTATTTATTAAAAGTAAGTACACAAAAAATAATTTTTAATTTGATAAATTTAAACATTTTTTTGTCAAGTTTACTTTGAAAATATTCAAAACCAATTTTTCTATTCATGTATCTTATTCTTATATATGTTCCTGTCCTGCTCTTGCATAGTATTTTTTTGAAAAAGGACCGTTTTATTGGGAAACTACTGTTTTATCTGCTAAAATTTTAAAATACCTATTTTCTTTGCTTAGTGAGGCCCCATGCACCTAGTGGAATTCAGTTTTCTTCTTTTGCGTCTATTTTTACTACTTTCCTCAAAGTGGATAGGGCAACTTCATGCTAAAATAAAAAGTATTTATATATTTTTTATTTTAGCAACTTTTCACTGTCTCTAAACATATTACACTTGTGCATTTTACTAACCATTATTGTTTGAATTAAGTTTGTAATTTCTTTGATAAGAATTTATCCACATTTTGTGGCATTCGAAAATATCTTACATTACACTATTTTTGGATTTCGCATTATGAATTTTGCAAGTCTTCACTGCGCAGCCCCCCGGCCATTTAAATAATAATTCAGTTCTTCCTTATTATATATAGGAAACTATAGTCACTACTAACACAAAAACAAATAAATTATTAAATTATTTTACACTATTCAATCAATAAGTGTCAAAATTACTTGAAAAAGTTCGTCCCGAATTACGTCACTGAGCGGTTTGGACGAAATTTGAATCGAAAGTCAGCATACCGTTAGTGGTTAGTATGTGTATCGTGGCAAACAATAAAAAATATATGTGTATATTTGGCGAATTTTGAATTCAGTTCCAGCTTTTAGGTTTGGTGTTGCCGTCCCTACAGATAGTTTGTGAATCCACAGACAAAGCTCATAGTAGCGTTGGAAAAAGTCCGTTTTTAAAATACATTTCTACAAAAAATGTATTCCTAATGAAAGTTGTTTTTATTACAAAACAAAACAATATCACAAAAAAATAAATAGGGTGTGCATAAAATTGCTATAAAATAGGTAGTGTTGCAGAATAAATACAAAATCCAAGCGCGAAATTATGAAACGAGCTTGTCGATTTTGGTCCAAAATTATAACATAACACACTTTCTAAAAAAATTATCCTAAGTTCAGCTCCGAAAATTGTAGTCGGAAAAAAATTAATAGGTACCGATTTTGCTTAAATAGTGGAGAAAAAGATATTCCTATAGCAAAAATCAAGGGCGCTAATGGCGTTTAATAAAATTGCACTTTTCGACAAGGATTTGAGCTCATTATGAAACCCAAGTTTAAAATCTCATTTATAAACAAATAATTTTCTATTCTGTAATGTGCACATACTTTGATTACTATACGAGGCAAGAGAGAGGTCCGACACGCCCAACATAGGGCGCGGCCATTTTGAACCCTGTGACACAGTTTACAGCTAAAGAATCAGATCGCTCACTCTGCGTCGGCACTTTTGATCTCAATGTTTCAGTTTATACACTGTGCAACTCGGATAATACAATATATGATAACCGCCTATAGTAAAACAGCAGTCTTCTGCGTATCCTGAATTTGAATCCCTGGAGTGGATGTTATTTTGGAACTTTCAACTGGTCCGAGTGAGCTAACTGATTCTTTAGCAATAAACTGTGACTTCAAAAATAATATTCACTGACACTGACAGCAGCAAGCAAAATATCAGTTGCGTTTTAATCATCCGCTTCTGCTTCCGAAATTGTCGGTTTAGTCGTTTTAACCTGTCAGATTAAAACAAAAAAAACCGACAATTCCGATACAAAAGCGGATGATTAAAACGCACCCATTAAAAATATTGCGCCAAGATGTAGGCAACACGTAATAAGGGTTCAAAATGGCGGAAATTTCCTTCTCCTTTTAAAAGGCTCTCAGAAAGCTGCGCAGTGCGACCATTCTCCGTATAGTAAACGAAAAATCAAAGTATGTGGTAATGTGCAAATAAAAAAAAAAGAATGCCTCCCTTGGCAACGTTGTAATTTTATGTGTTGTCATCAAAATTAGTAATCTATCTGTGATTGTCAATGTCATTGCGAATGCGAATCAAATAACAAACACATGTGTGTTTATTAGTAAATTAGGCATTCCAAACAAATAAAGCGTGGTTCTAAGGTTTGGTATGTCTAAAGGGTTGCGACATACGATGTAGTCTATTTGCAATACGTGAAATCAAAATTAATGAATAAAATTTAAATATTTTATGTCAAACACAATGAAAATATTATTTTTATAGGAACCGTTTATGCATTTTCTATAAATTGCCAGGCTTGGCGATTACTATTTCAAATAGAAATAGCATCCAAGATGAAAGGCTATATCGTAACCCCCTTAGATTTATGAACCTTTCTCACTGACAACTATTGTATGACAGGTCTTTGGAATATCTAATTGTGCGAGAATAATCACTGTGACTTTAATAAATCGACAAAAAAGTGGTTTTTATTATGGGTCGAGTAAAAATAACAAAACAGCAAAAGATTGGTTGGATTACGTCACGTTTTGTGTTGTACAAGTCTTAAACTTGTACGATTATATATATTGAGTGTTTAGGGGCCACATAATTAGGTTATCATTGGACGAAGACTGTTCAATACAGTATCTCTTAAATTTCCAAAATAAAAACTAAAACTAATAATATATAACATAGTATATTTATATGCTTTTCTATTTATGAATGTGTGAAGGCTATAGAATAAAGTGTTCATAAAAAGTAATTATAAAGAAAATAAGCTCAAAAAAATAGAAACCGTGTTAAACTTATTAAAGAAAAACCGGTTATATATATAGAAATCTAATTTTGTCAGTCATCAACGGCCGAAAATACTACGTCTAGATGTTCTTATCCGAGAATTGGTAGACTATCCAACCACAAATGCACAGAAATGTATTTCAGGCTGCCTAAAAATTTCTTTAAAGTGGGGGATTAAGGCGAAGACGTAAAGGACGAGGATTTCGAGGTTATGTATGAAATTGACGGAGCTGATGGGTATAGAACCCTCTTAAACAGAAATTGTAAATTAAAACTAAATAAAAGATTGGTAGTTATTGCATATTTTAACACAAATTTTAAGGGGATAAAACTTTTTTCATAAAAAAACAAACATTTTATTTAAAAATCGAGTATTTTTGCGTAAAAAGTGTTATTGTAACAAGTATTAAAAGTAATTTTAAAAAATCGACCTCAAAATCGAGCAGATGCCGTCACCACATCTTAACCAAATTTATATGGGACCACTACTGAGGTACCCCCTTACTAACAAAAAAAAAAAGAATTATAGAAATCGGAAAAGGTGGTAAAGAATTTTTGCTAAACATACATAAAAAATGAAGAGTTTGAGGATTTTTCTCATGGACTCAATTCTTAGATGTTGACCAAATTAATATGGGACCACCTCTAAAGTACGCCCTTTCTAAAAAAAAAAGAATCACTAAAATCGGACATTGTGTTAAAGAATTATCGCTGAACATACATAAAAAAAATATATTACGACGAATTGAGAACCTCCTCATTTTTTGAAGTTGGTTATAAAATATGTCTACTTTTACCCTAAATTTATAAGAAATTTTACAAAATAAAACCTTACTGGAGATGAATGTTGCACAAAAATAAAACAAGTGCCATCGGTATAAAATAAATTTATTGCTCTTTAAATAATATAATTTTATTACTTTGTTGTCTAGTACAGTAAATAAAAATCTGAATAAACTGGATACAGATAAAATATGTTTTCATTGTACTCACTCAACGACGAAAAACTGTTAAGGTTATTTGATTTGACCTTAAGGCAAGACCTACTTTTAGTTTTGTACATTTGGTGACAATAGTTAAGTTGACGTTTTTTAATATTTGAATATAGTTGTCAGTTTATGTAAATTTTCTATATTTCCATTTTTATAACTATTCACTTCAATAAAGAGTTCATTCAGGTGGTGGTGTATATCAATATAGCTGAATAGTCCACTCGTAACAGGTTATGGGCCCAGAGCTCAAATCTCTGTTTTGATTACACCCAAACTCCACTTGACGCTATTACTAGAAGAGTTATTTTCAACAACTTCTTGCCGAATCTGAACTCTAGTCTGAAGACGAAAATGGATAAAGTCGACGTTTCACATGTAAATAAATTCGACGGAAACAACTATCAGCAATGGAAATTCCAAATGAAGTGTGCTCTAGGGCAAAAGGAATTTTTGGCACAACAGACGGCTCAGTCCTGAAACCAAAAGATACAAATGAAGTAGATAACTGGTTGAAACAAGATGCCAACGCCATGTTCATGCTGACTTCTGCAATGGATCTATCGCAGATAACATTGGTAGAAAACTGCACAACATCTAAGCAAATCATTGACAAACTCGATTTAATTTATCAGCAGAAGTCTGAGGTCAATAAGATGATGGTCCATGAAAAGTTTCATCAATATAAAATGTGCCCAAGCGATTCCGTAGCTCAACATGTTTCAAAAATTGAAAATTTAGCCAGATTAGTACGGGAAACAGGAGAAACCATCAGCGAAACTGCAATTATGACTAAGATTCTTAGTACGTTACCCCCAAAATACCGAAACGTAAGACAAGCGTGGCTATCTCTCGATGAATCGAAGCAGACGATAACAAACCTTACTGCTAGATTACTAGATGAAGAAACTAGTATTACTTCATATGAAGAAGCCGAAACAGCTCTGGCAGCAGTGTCTACCAACAATAGAACTACGTCCCAAGGTACCAAACCTAGAGCAGCAATATACTGTTACAACTGCAGAAAGAAGGGGCACATATCTAGAAACTGTCGACTACCCAAAAGACAAACAAAACCCCAGGATGAAATTAACTCTTCGAACAATACAGTGCACAACGAAAGAGCAGACACTAGCCATGAAACCGCGTTCAATGTAACTGACGAGAAAGAAGTATTCATCGGAGAAGAAACCTGGATTATGGACAGTGGCGCTTCTGCACACATGACGTACAGACTAGACTACTTTACTCATTTTGATGAAAATAACATTTCAACAGTGACTTTAGGAAATAATCAGTCGTTAACTATTAGAGGCAAAGGCTCTGTGAAAATACAGAAACTGATAGATGGGAAATGGTATAGTTCCACCATAAACAACGTTCTCTATGTCCCAGAACTAAAGAAAAACCTTTTCTCGGAGGGAGTAGTTACCGCCAAAGGAATGAAAATAGTAAAAGAGAACGACGTAGCAACAATCTATCAAAACAATGATATTGTGGCCTGCGCCATACGTGAACAAAACAACCTTTATAAACTGTTATTTCGAACCGTAGTTGTTAATGCCAATGCAACTAGTAGCGAAAGTTTAAGAGTATGGCACGAACGCTTAGGCCATGTAAATACAAAAACACTACTTGAAATGAGAAATAAAGGTCTTGTAACTGGTGTTAACTTCGATGACGTAGAGAAATTCTTCTGTGAAGGATGTGGATACGGCAAGCAGCATCGATTACCGTTCAAGAAACGCCATAGTGATGTGAAAAAATCCAAAATCGGTGAATGCATTTATAGTGATTTATGCGGTCCAATGGACACACCATCTGTTCGTAAGTACAAATATTTTGTAGCATTCAAAGACGGTTTTTCTGGTTTTAGAGTTGTAAACTTCATTAAGCACAAAACAGATGTGCTAGATTGTTTTAAACATTTTAACTCTTCGATACAAAACAAATTCAATTGCACAATTCAATTTTTACATACAGATAACGGAAGTGAATATTGCAATCATGATTATAAAGAGTATCTGAATAATGAAGGAATTCAGCATGAAACAACTGCCCCTTACACCCCCGAGCAAAATGGCAGATCAGAACGAGATAACAGAACAATTGTAGAAAGTGCGCGTTCAATGATGTATAATTCAAATTTACCTAAATACCTGTGGGCCGAGGCTGTAAATACAGCAGTGCACATACTAAATCGCACACCAACCACACAAACCCCAAATTCAACACCATATGAACTCTGGTATGGTAAGAAGCCAACTCTAGATTACATTAAAACGTTTGGCTGTGAAGCTTACACACACATACCTGACGAAAAGCGCAAGAAGCTCGATCCGAAAAGCAAGAAACTTATTCTTGTAGGATATGACAACGAATCTAAAAATTACCGATTGTTCGATCATTTAACAAAGAAAATAACGATTTCCAGAAACGTACTGTTTAATGAGAAAGTGAAAGGTTTCGTTTCAAAACCAGATGTTATTCCTATTACAGTAAATACGGAAAAAGATGTTTTTGACGAATCACCTAATACTGAACCAAATCAGGTACGCAACGATTCATCGTTTTAACCTGAAGATACCGTATCCAATATACAGTCTAGACCGAGAAGACAGATTCATCTTCCCAAAAGATACGATGATTTCGAACTCAATTTCGTTGAAATTGATATACCTCAAACATACAAAGAAGCTCTAGAAAGTGAAGAAGCTAAAAATTGGAAGGAAGCCATTGATGAAGAACTTCAAGCTATTGATAAGAACCAAACCTGGAAAGAAGTCGAACTTCCACCGAACGTAAAGCCAATTGGATCAAAGTGGGTATTTCGGGTAAAAAGAAACCCTGATGGATCAATATCTCGCTTCAAGGCGCGTCTTTGTGCAAAAGGTTTTTCGCAAAAGAAAGACAGACTACAACGAAATATTCTCTCCTACAACTAGATATGACTCGATCCGAATTCTTTTAGCCATTGCAGCAACTCGTAATTACGAAATTATGCAGTTTGACATAAAAACCGCTTTCCTTTATGATGAGTTAAAAGAAAACATCTATATGACATTGCCAACTGACATGCAACCGAAAACTAACCGAGTTTACAAATTAAATAAGTCATTGTATGGTCTAAAGCAGGCACCTCGGTGTTGGAACCAAAAGTTCAGCGATTTTTTTAAAAGACATGGATTCCGCCAATCAGATGCTGACAAATGTGTCTTTATAGGGCATGTAAATGACATAAAAGTTTTGCTTGTCATATACGTAGATGACGGTTTAATCATATCTCAAAGTAAATCGACAATACAAGTGGTTCTTGATGAACTACAAACGGCTTTTGAAATAAAAATTAGTACAGCAAACTACTTCGTGGGACTAGAAATATCCAGAAGCGATGACGGTTCAATTTTCATCAATCAAGAGACCTACATAAAGCAAATCATAAAACGATTTTGTCTTGAAGATGCCTATCCCGTTAGTGTACCAGCTGATCATCAAATAAATATTACAAGAGACACGGACATCTACCTCGAAGAAGGAGAAGTACCTTACAGACAACTAATTGGTTCTCTAATGTGTGTAGCAATTGTAACCCGTCCAGACATTGCTTATTCAGTGGGAGTAGCTAGTCGCTATTTGAATAAGCATACAAGAGAACAATGGAATGCTGCAAAGCGAATTGTTAAATATCTCTCTGGAACAACGAGTTATGGAATTAAATTCAATAGTCAACCTAATTCCCCAACTTTGGTTGGTGACATAAAATCAAGACGATCTACCTATGGGTATGTTTTTAAAATTTGTGATGCACCTGTGACCTGGACTAGCAAGAAACAATCATGTGTTTCATTGTCCACGACAGAAGCTGAATATATTGCAGCTTCTCATGCAACCAAAGAAGCAATATGGTTACAGAAAATGTTGTCCGATATATGTGAAATTGTTGTAAATCCCACAGTATTACATATAGACAATCAAAGTGCTATCAAACTAATTCGAAATCCAGAATTTCACAGTCGCACCAAACATGTGGACATAAAATACCACTTTGTGAGAGAAAAATTTGAAAATGGTGACATTGTCCCTGAATATGTAAGAACAACTGAACAACAAGCCGATATATTTACCAAACCACTCTCAAAACCTAACTTTAAAAAACTAAGAGGCATGTTAGGTGTTCAAGAGCCAACATAATTAATTTTTTTTAAATGTTCAAAAAGTGGGAGTGTTCAGGTTATTTGATTAGACCTTAAGGCAAGACCTACTTTTAGTTTTGTACATTTGGTGACAATAGTTAAGTTGACGTTTTTTAATATTTGAATATAGTTGTCAGTTTATGTAAATTTTCTATATTTCCATTTTTATAACTATTCACTTCAATAAAGAGTTCATTCAGGTGGTGGTGTATATCAATATAGCTGAATAGTCCACTCGTAACAAAAACTACTAGACTAATCCATTTATTCATAATTAAGCCATTTTGTATTACCCTTTTTCCTGGGAAGATTTAAAAAAGATCCGCTAGGGGCAGCACCGGTGTGGGGGTACATATGTTTCGAATTCTCTATTGACAACAACGTCAAACGTACGTTTTATTATTATTAGAATAAATAAATATTGTGATAAATAAAATTAAAAAACAAATTTTCATGCCTACCAAACATTGTGCGTTTGCAAATTGTACGTCTGATAATCATTACAAGCAAGATGGTGTAAAATTTGTGCCTTTTATAAAACCACAAGTTGACAAAAAAAGTGTTTGGAGTGGATACATTTATCACGAAGGGCAGATTTAACAGTTAAAAAAATAAAAGAACATACTTTTATTTGTACAAGACATTTTATTAATTCAAATGGACCAACAATAGAAAACCCAAATTCATTGCCAGCGGCAGTTTCAAAGGTTAGTAATTGTTTATTTAAAGAGGTTATATTTTATATCAGTCTACACATTATTATAATTATTGATAGTAAATAATGAACTTAAACTTCTTTTTAATTGTGTATGAAATATAAAAGACAGTAACGATGTATTGAAGAGGACTCAAGCACTGGAAAAAAACAAACATCAAAAACTTATCTGTTCTACTGTTACTGATGTTGAATCACTACAAATTAGTAATAAAAATGCTAATAGTAATCAAGAATCCCAATTAAATAATGATTTAGCCTCCGATCTTGCACTTTTGCAACTTTCGATTTCGCTTCAGGTACATCATTTTCCGTTCATTTCCATTATAAATCAATACGTTTGACGTTGTTGTTGATAGAAAATTCAAAACATATGTATCCCCCCACCGGTGCTGCCCATAGCGGATCTTTTTTAAAAAAGGCTGATTGCAATCATTAAGATTATGTTTATTACGCAGACAAAGCTGTCGCATCAGCTGCCATATTTGAAAGAAGGAGACAGACAGCTGATAATTTGAGTGGGGATGGTTTCTGAGAGTATATTTATCTGAGGAGCGAGCATGCAGTATTTATTTCTACTACGCTTTGCTTCACACTTTAAAATTAATTGCGTACGTTCCTAATAAACATTATACAAGTATACAAAACTGTAATAGTTACAACGAGAAAAATATAATAAACTGATAATAACTTGCATTAAAAAGGCAATTATATTTCCCCTTATGTAATTTTAAAAGCCTTTTGTGAGCTTTAGAGCCGTATGTTTAGTCAATACCGAATTATAACCCCAAACAATCATTATTACAATATCCGAGCAATTAATAATAGAGGGAGCGTGAAAACGAGTTTGTAGGCGATTGTTGTATTAGCAACATCTCTAGAGGAAGTGAGGAAGCGGGCACAAGGGGGAAGGTAAACATCCTTCTTGTTCAGTGGCGTATCATTTATATATAAAAACACACATTGTCCAAACGTTTTAATTGTAAAAAAAACTAAACAAATTGCTAATTTTACTATTTTTAAAATGAATACCGTCTTATATGTGTCTAATGCAGGAAATGAAACAAAGTCACTGTAAAGGTCTAATTTTTTCAATTGAAGAATGAAACCTTGAAATCAATTTTATTATAAATAAATACAGGAGCAACTAGTTTCGGCCTTGCAGGAACATCTTAAGGCCTGTAATACAATAATCTTTAATTATTATAATAGGTTGGTCACTTACGAATAACATTAAATAGTATAAACCACAAAAATGGATCCATATTGTAGCATTACAGCATTATAGAATTAAAGCTGTGAAAACAAAAGAGCAGTGTAAACGTAACTAAAAATAAGAAAACTGAGTACGGAATCTACAAGAAAAGAGGTGAGAATGAGCAATTACGAATGCATTTAAATTGCTCGGGATAACAAATAAAGCTGTAAATGTAGTGGTATAGTCCCCGTCAAAGAAGGTTTGGATATTTTAAAGAGGACGGCGTTTTCTCTGTAAATCTGGAGAATGTATGGATGGAGGAAAGACGAATCTTGCTGACTCAGGTGTAGATGGCTAGAAAAAGGAGCGTGTAGATGGAAGCTCCAGTAAATATCGTCACTTTCGTCTAATTTTTTATTCTCACTTATCTTCGAAATTCATTTTTAAAAGGAAATTAAGGTAATCATTCATACAAGCATATAATAAAACAACATGAATTCATTATATTTAATAAGCTAATAAACGTTTGTTTCAATGAAAAAAAACATATGTGAATATATAAATAGATAAGATTAATATCAAAATCAATTTGAAAATACAACAGATAATAAAATGAAATATATTAATACAAGTACAAATAGAAAGTTAATAACACACCTTCTAAAAGTAATACATTTTAAGTAGATAAATGTTTAAAGAGTTTATTCCTGAACATAACTAATCTAACGTTTTTCCCCTTTTTAATATTATGAGGGTTTTTGTAGTTGAAATGGAAATAATAATTTATTTTGGTCCTAATAAAAATTTAAACATAGGTTCAAAGAGTAAAATACATAATAGAACTTCATAATCTTAAATCGTTATCAAAATTATTAATGATAAGACTTCAAACAGTAATTAGATTCTTAAACAAATTTCTAGTTTTTGTTTTGCAAAAGACTTTTTTGCCTTTTTCGGTTGCCTCTACCACTTTTCTTTTAGTAGTTTCGCGGAGAATTTTCCTATGGAAACCAGTATAACCATCAATTGGTTGGTAAAAGTTTGATATTTTAGGTCTAGTAAGTCTTTCTTCTTAGGAAGCTGTAACCTTACGGAGAATAAAAATTTAATGTTAGATCAAAAGCTCTTAATTGAGAATTATATTTGCAAAGGCCGTTTTAATAATATTTTCAAAAGTTCTTGGAATCGTTGTTAACAGAAACCTGCAAAAAAATATATCATTTTATTCCTAAAATATAAGATATCACACAATGCACATTCATATAATATCATTGTGCTAGAAAAATACTAGGTAGGTACTGAGACAATTTAAAAAAAGTATTTCGAGAAACTCAACTTTTAATGTCATCATTGTACTTAACTTTTTTATTGCTAAATTATTAATAATGTTATTTTGTGTAGTTCGTTGGGATTTGTATAATATATATTATAAAAACCTATCGTCAATGTTAATGTGCCAAGTTTTTTTTATAATTATGTCCTTGTTATAGTAAAAACACATTTAAACACATTTATTAAGTTTTCTGGATTTCTGCTTTAAATTATCATACAATTGAACTGACTAATTGTGTGTTTAAGTAAGGGTATATCTCTTTTTTGCTATAACAGTCTTTGTATGTTGTTCTAACTTTTTAGATAATCAGAGAAAAAAGTAAGACATCTTAATATATCCTATTTCACCAACAAAAATGTAGAATAATTAATCTCACATCAAACAAAAAAAAGTCATTTTAGGATGTCCTAATAGGTTTTAACTTAAAAACTAAATAAAATGTATATTGCAACTGTGTTTAAATAAATGAATGTTTTATACCTGACTATAGCACCAGACAAACATTTTTTTAGATCACAGTGATCTGCATAACTCAAAATTCACATTATTTATGTTGTTCTAGTATTGTTTTAGCATAACTATGTAAACTCAAATAATAAATATTTACATTTTTTTGGGACTTTTTTAAGGAAATTAAAAAAAAACATGAATAATGTGATATTCTTGTTTAGTTTTGTACTATATAATATATTTCATTAGGTAGTGATTTAGAAGCAAATTATGTTTTATTTATAGAATGAAAAATCATTCATAATATCTAAATATCTAAATATTTATACCTATTTATATTTTGGACAGGAAGACTATTTTATGTTTTTGGCTCTGAATAGTTTTCTCAAGAATTTTAAAACCTTCCTTAGCTCTTTTGGGATATTCCATGCATATCTTAGAAGTTCATTTTGTTTAAACCTAAAACAAATTAAGTACAAAAAATGAAAATTTAAACAATACACAAAATTAGTCTTTTAGATTAGTTAAAAAAAAGAGTCAACAAAAAAATGGCTATGACTTTTTCCTTAAACATTCTTTTTGAAAGAAACTTAAGTTTCTCTACTTACTTGTTGTTTTAGTATTTTAGTGGCAGATAAATATAGTGTAGAAGTAGTGAGAGGATTGATTATTATACTTCTTTCGTCGAAATTGTATTTTTCTTTAATATTTTCCTCCCCTGAGGTCTGTAATAAAAATGTTCATTAGCACAAAAAGTTATTCAGGTTCAATTCAATGTTCAATTCCTATATTTTGGAACCATGTATTTCTTTCTCATATCAAGAAAAGGAAACCTAAAAAAAATAAAAAGTTTTACAAAGATGTGATATTAAAATAATAATAAGTAATTAACCTTTACTATAATCATAATGAGACGGATGAAGACGAACTTAGCTGGAATTCACTTGATCTTAATTTTAATTTTTCGATAAGAAAATAAGAAAGTTTAATTGCAAATTAAAGGTGATTGCATAATGCACCGCCTCTGATAATTAGGTTGTGTCTGTACTTACTTATGATATTATCTTGAAGAAGCATTTTCAACAGGTCTTTTACACATAAAACATGTTTTTACCATATTATTAGAGATAATAAATCTTAAATATACATTTACAACCCCAACGTTATAAATAATATTTTCCATAACATACAAATAAGAAATTGACATGTGTCAGAAAGTATCAGAACTGGCGCTGTCAAACTTGGCAACGCTGATTAAATAAGCCAATTACAAAAGAGGTATTTTCCCCCTCGGGGGGAGTAGATGTTGCTAACAAAATTTAGCGCGGGGAAGGGGGAAGACTCCCTCTAGTAGTAATTGCTCGGAGATTACAATACTCTCCCATACTCACTCATAATAATTTGACAACTACGTCAATGATACCGTGAATTTCTGTAATGGACTGTAACAACTGTAAGGGGTTTTCTCGCCACAGAGAAAACGATTCCTTACGAATGACGCTGGTTACGGGCGGTTCTCGAGCGCCAGATTTTTGGTGATGGTTTACTCCACAAACTTTCGAAACGGCGGTGAAAAATTCCAGGGGTCAAAGGTCACTTAGATACAAGTAATAGTAGGCCACAAGTAACGGGTTTTAATCTTTGCTTGGGCTGGTACAGAATTAATCACTAGCTGAAATGTAAGAGGGAAATAAATTTAGGAATTAACAACCAGTAATACGGCCAGTTAACATTGACACATATATTGTTTTAAAATATTTACAAACGAAAAGAAATAAATTAATGTATTTCAAATGTTGTTCCCCAAAATATATTTTGTGCGTCGGTTCGGCGTGGCTCGGTGGTCCAGGATGGCGTGGCGGAAACGTGACAAGAGCTTAGGTTATGTTTACGGTAATGGAAGTCCCTCGAAGTCAATACCTTCGTGGGAGAGATCCACGGGAAAGGAAAACCTGCAAAGTCAATACCTTTGCAAGCAAGGGTCGGGACGTCGGGAAGCTTGTCTAAAATGGCATTCATATACGGCAGAGGGTAGGCATCCTTCATTGTGACTTCATTAACCTTGCGGAAGTCAATACAGAATCGGTGTTTGCCATCATTTTTCCTTACGATGACAACAGGTGAGCTCCACGGACTTTTAGAGGGTTCTATTACTCCTTCTTGTAACATTTTGGCTATCTCTTCATTGATAACCTCCTGCATCTTTGAATTCTGAGGTCGGTATCTTTGCTTGATAGGTTCAGGTTTAACTAGCCGTATCTCGTGTTCTACGAGATCGGTCGGTCCACGTATGTCGTAAAATGCAGGTAGTTCGGCTTGCAGGAATTCATCCAGCAAATCGGATTGTTCGGGAGTCAGTGACCGATCAGTAAGGGGCGTGATAGTCTGTATCGGACAGTCTATTCTACGGATCTGGACTTCCTTTCTGGGTTCATGGTAGGTTTCAGTAAATTTGGTGCCTTCGGTTTCGTCTGTAATTTCCTGGGGCAATCCTGACTGAAAATCGACTGACTTTCTACTTGTCGTTGGGGTTGCAACCCGGATCGGATTATTACATGGAGTAGAATTCTTTGGCTGCCAAATTTGTATGCTGTCCTCTTTTATTACTGCGGACTCTTTGTCCAGTGTCTTTGGAACCTCGGTTTGACTGCTAGTGGGCGGATAGAAAACGTCGAGTTCACATTCGGCGTGCACTAGGGCTTGTACTACTCTGGAGTGGTTTTCGGTCATGAGCTTTGCGTCGGCGGATTCTAATGTAGCGGGTTGTATTGGTTCGATTACCCCTATGGGGTAACAGACTACGGCTTCCTCAATAGGTGGCATCGGCATCTCACCTATCGAAATTTGTCGAGTTCCCAGTTCCACACGAAACTTGTGCTTGGCTAGGATGTCCATCCCCAGCACTATATCAGCACTCAAGTTCGGAAAGTGGACCAGTTCCTCGGAAATTTTCTGGCGGCCAAGTTGTATTGGTACCTGGTAAACATCCTGGACGCGAATCAGGTTTCCATTAGCTAATCTGGCAGAAGAAGATACTGCTTTGGATTTTTGCCCTCTTTAGGAAAGATGTTTCGCTAGTCTGTTTCCAATGTAGGATTTCGAAGCTCCAGTGTCGATGAGTGCCAAAAAATTTTCACCTATTATTTCCAGGGATAGGTGTGGTCGGGGATCGTGTGCGATTGTGATAACGGATTCTTGAGAGGCTAGTGTCGGCTGAAGCTGTTGGGGCCTCCCTTCTCTTACAGCTCCTGTACCATTTCCCGACTGGCTACACGGACAGTCTTTTGACAATATGCCGTCCTTTTGGCACCGGGAACAGAATATCCTTACTGGATTCTGGCAATGTGTTCTCAGATGTCCTTTTTGTCCACATCTCCAGCACAACACTTCTCCACGTGAGGTGGATGGTTGTGGTTCAAATCTTTGCGGCTGATTACGGACGGTGGGGACAGGTGAGGAAACGGGTTTATTGTCGGTCATTGGTGGCTTAGCTTGGTAGAATCGAGGTGGATCGAAAGAAGAATAGCGGGGGGACTCGGATGGTTTAAATCGGGTAGATTCGTGAACTAGGTATCGGATAGGCTCGGATTGTATAGGATAACAGGAGCGGTGTACCTCGGAGCGGAGCTAGTCGACGGTATGCCCTGTAATTCCTTCCTTAGAAGCTCGAATTCTCGGACCACTTGACCAAAAGTAATGACATCGGAGTAATCTGTCTTTCGGATTTGCTGACGATATTCGGGGAGCAGATTTCGGTATAGCCAGGTTAATTGTTGATCACTATCTAGTTTGCCATGTCTCCTTATCAAGGTTTGCAAGTCAATGACGTAGCTGGTTACGCTTTCATTTCGACGCTGCAACCTTCGGCTTATTTCGACCTCTAAGTCGATTTGATAATATAATTAATGGGGAAAAAGAAAGTTCGGAAACTAGTTTCAAAATCTTCCCAGGTATTCCAGGAGGTACGGTTACTTCTGAACCATAATGCTGGATCTCCGGATAGTAGTTCAGGTAAACCTGGGAGCAGTCGGTCTTTATCAATTCCTTTTGCAGCACTCGTCTAGTCTTTCTAGAAAAGCTACTGGATCATCTCGGTTTCCAAAAGAGGCTTTCCAATCGTGGACTTTTATTGGTTTAGGCGTAACGGCAGGTGGGGATGTCATTGTCGTTTGTGCTATTTCACCAAGCGGTTCACTTGCCAAATTTGTATTTATGCGTCGCAGAAACGAAACCAAACGTTTCCTCTTTTCCTGCACAGTGCCACTGACAGCGAGTTTATTCTTTTCTAGTTCTTTGGTGATCTCTGGATTCTTTAATAGATATACCCAGGATACTTGGGTAGTGGTCGTAGATGGAACTTCTGTTGGTTCTGATGTGTCTGTTTCGTATGTTTCGGCGGTCGGTACTTTTAGTTCCGTAGATAAGTCGTTTTCCGTGTCTGTTTTCCAGATGTCGTTGGCAGTGGGTTCGGACATAAACTCAAAGAAGAAGCGAACGCGAGCGGGTTTCTGTTGTTACGGAAGGGGCCTTTATGAAAGAAATAAAAAAAAATCTGCAAGGTAGAAGAAGAGTAATCGGTCTCTTAAAAAAAAATGGGAATCCAGGTGGCGTTGAAATTCTCTTTGTCAAGTTCTAATTTACTATATTTTTACGGCTAGTTAATGTTATCTGGTTTATTACTGGTCTATAAAGACGGCAAGAAAAAAGGTTATAAATTACAGTAGAACAGACTAGAGTACGTACTAAGCGTACAGGGGTCTGAAAAAGACGGGGTTAAGAAAAAAAATAAAGCAAGACAGAAAATGAATTTGATACGGCAGGGCGGAAATAAAAAGGGATTACCTATCGGGAAGTAACTGAGTCCCTGCTCGGGCGCCAAATTTGTAAGGGGTTTTCTCGCCACAGAGAAAACGATTCCTTACGAATGACGCTGGTTACGGGCGGTTCTCGAGTGCCAGATTTTTGGTGATGGTACTCCACAAACTTTCGAAACGGCGTCGAAAGTAATCGGGTAGCTACAGATGGAGATGAAAAATTCCAGGGGTCAAAGGTCACTTAGACACAGATAATAGTAGGCCACAAGTAACGGGCTTTAATCGTTGCTTGGGCTGGTACAGAATTAATCACTAGCTGAAATGTAAGAGGGAAATAAATTTAGGAATTAACAACCAGTAATACGGCCAGTTAACATTGACACATATATTGTTTTAAAATATTTACAAACGAAAAGAAATAATTTAATGTATTTCAAATGTTGTTCCCCAAAATATATTTTGTGCGTCGGTTCGGCGTGGCTCGGTGGTCCAGGATGGCGTGGCGAAAACGTGACAAGAGCTTAGGTTATGTTTACGGTAATGGAAGTCCCTCGAAGATCCACGGGAAAGGAAAACCTGCAAAGTCAATACCTTTGCAGGCAAGGGTCGGGACGTCGGGAAGCCCACAGAGTCAATACCTCTGCAGGAGAGGAGAGTCTTACTAAGTCAGTACCTTAGTTCGACTGACTAGAATTAAATTCGGAGCTCTTTATATACTTGTCTCTGCTTGGCAAAAACGGCTACATGCTGAACCATAGGCGTACATAAAACGGTGTTACTGAGGAACATCGTTACACAATCTTACTTACGTCGTAATGATGTTGTAACACCCTACCACTACGACAACCCGATATATACATGTGTATATAAAGTTGCCTATCCTTGGACATCATTACTAATTTCTACACGATCGATATGGCGATCGAAAGAGACAGATTATATATTGTGTGCGGTTTCGCCGCGGTTTCTGACTCAAGTAGATGCTTGCCGAAAAAGCAATGAGTACCATATTTTGTGTTTTTGCCTTTTATATTCAATGATTTAACTTCCTTTTTTTTTGCCAAATGTAATTTTTTTGGTTAGTTAATTTGTTAAATGTGTAATAAACTAATGCCGGTTTTAATACTTTCCCAAAATAAAAAGGGCTCTCCGAACGTACGAAATACAATCAAGACCACCCTTGCTATAGTGTTTTTTTAACAATAAAACATTGCTTTATCTTTTCAATTAGGCATTTAGATGAAAATTGGGATTTAAAAGCCACTTTTGATAAAATTTCGCGTCTAAATTCATCCTATAGAATAACTACAATTATTACAACGCGGCCAAATTATTTAAATAATTTGTGCTTTCTTCTGGTAATGCGTAAATTACTTTTTATTTATGAGTAGAGTATTATAATAATAATAATAATAATAAGAATAATGTTTACTGTTAATCAAGAAGAGTTGCAAATTGTTAGATAGGTAAATACACAATAAATACATGAAAGAAATAAATCGAAAGTATTTAAAGTGTGTAGGTAGAGTTTTATTAATAAAACTCAGTAATATTAATCTCAGCGCTTTCAGCCTGTTAGGCCATCATCAGAGATTTTGTCAATAAATGTAGAAGGAGCATGAAAATTAATTATTAATATTTTACTAGATTAAAAGGGCTGCCACAATACGGTCTCTATTCTCCACCATAACTTGAGGCTTGAAACGTAGCAAAACCAATCCTAACAGGTAGTTGCAAATTAAGAAAAAACGTGAGGATCATCCCAACACGTAGAAAAAGTTACTTTTTCGTTAACTTTTTACGATTTCTTGTGCCCCAACTTGCCTCCGCCTCTCGGTAGCGACTTTGAAGGGTCAGCTGGCTTCATGCTGAAGTTCAGTTTTTGCTATCTCTCTTTCTTAGAATGGTTGAGACTGTTTATTTTCCCCACGTTTTTTCTTAATTTGCAACCACCTGTTAGGATTGGTTTTGCTACGTTTCAAGCCTCAAGTTATGGTGGAGAATAGGGACCGTATTGTGGTAGCCCTTTTAATCTAGTAAAATATTAATAATTAATTTTCATGCTCCTTCTACATTTATTGACAGTCTCTGCTGATGGCCTAACAGGCTGAAAGCGCTAAGACTAATATTACTGAGTTTTATTAATAAAACTCTACCTACACACTTTAAATACTTTAGATTCATTTATTATTACCCAGTGTGTACACACCACTCAACCTCTTCAAATACATGATTACTTTTTTACCTGTGTTATATCAATAGTAAGAATAGCATCTTCTTTTCGACGAACATAACATTTAAAACTGAAATCAAAGTATTGTTTAAGAAAATGCTTGGAACATAATATACTATACATATTTCGTAGATACCCAATTACAAAATTTATCCATTTTTTACGTTTTTGTGGATTCCGAGCTAATCTGTATTAAATGAATAAAATTGTGTATATGTATACATATATGCAGTTTTTATTATTTACTTATTACTGTCATTGATAAAGAACCATTTAATTTAATTATTCTGAAAACATATCAACATTTTATTTTAATACCACTCTGTATTGTGTTTATACTTACCTAAGAAATGTTATTTTTCCTACGACCACTTAGGAAAGTGACACATAGCACACTATATAGTCCTATGGAAAGTGCCCTATATCACACGCGTATGAATAAGAAATTACTTTCCATCCGAGTGAGAATATGTTACTTTCCGCAGTAGTTGTCACAAAATGTCAAACACCTAATTTCTATTTTGATCTATGTAATGTCCATATTATTACTAAAATCGATGATTGTTAAATTATTGAAATTGTTGTAAATTAGATCCTAGATATTTATCTTTAACAATTATTATTAAAATAATTTTAAAATAATGTTTGATCTTTATTCTGGTTAAATACATAACCGATTAGATCATTCAATTGACACAAGGGCTATTAGCTTAGGTGGTTAGGACGTCGAACTTATCAACTTTGCCATTTTTCGACCGCGTTCAAATCCTGGCGGGGCAGAATTTTTTTTTGTTTTTTTTTATTTTTTTTTTTTAGTTTTTTTTTTGTTTAAAAATATGAAAATTAAATAAATACGAATATTGTTGATTATTTTTTTAAATACATTTTAATTATTATAGTAATAATCTTGGTTTTATATTTTTTTGATGACATTATTTTGTGGTCGTAGGAAAAATATTGTACATCACTTGTATGAAAAGTGATTTTCCACACTCGTAATGTAATATACTATTTCAAATTATCTTTTTATCCACACTATTGTTACTTGTGCAATTGTGCTTGGCACACGACGCCATTGTTCTTTTATTGCTTTCGAGACGAATAGTTTATATAAATGTATAAAACTAATTAAAATGAGATTAAACAATACATTAAAATAGAAACTGTCACAAGTGAAGGAAGTCTAGTATCAATATGGCCGACGTGGTCACACTTTTGATTACGTGATTGCGTCCCTTTCCTATTTTACCCCCATGGTTACAACATATTTTTTATAGTACGTAGATAATAATGGTACTATAACTTGATATATTAGGTACCTATACAGTTTTACAGACATTATAGTTTAAATTATTATTATTATTAGGATTAAGTAAAACCTCTTTACAAATGTAATTAATCATGATCTCTTCAAATAAATGAATAAAATTGGATTTCTTGCTTTATATTTACCACTCTTTGGAAAACCCCTTAAAAATTGCTGTCCCTTAACTTAGCTCCAAAAATAACAAAAACTGAAAAAATCACCACCGTTGCAAATAAGGTGTAGATTGAAAAAAAGAAAGTTTTACTGTACTGATCTATTGTATCAGCGCCTGGCCTAAATCTATAAAAATTATCAACTGGGTACGGAAGACTATTGCGCAAGTCTATTGCTTTTGTCAATTTTTTTTATGTTGAATATTAAGTTTGTTAATGTTTATTTTGTTATTGTTGGGTTTTGTTTAAATTATGGGCCCTTCAATTCAATATTTTTATATATTTATTAAATGTCTCTTATTTTCTCTTGCTACTTTTTTCTTTATTACACCCACTATAACGTATAAAGTGTACTATTCCATTTTCCAATCAAAAGTCTTTACCAATTTTTTTTTAAATGTAAATACGAAAATATTCCCTAGACGTCATGTCTCATGTAGTTTGTAAAGCTTTTAATAGAGCTTTTAACTGCGTGGGGTTTGAGAAACAAAATAACGAAAAAAGAGATAAAGGAATAGTTTTTGCGTATATGACGTTAAAGGAAAATTGCAATAGACATCATAGCAAAATGATATGATGTCTTGAGATATAAATAACAACAGGATGACATAAATAGAGGTGTTGAAAACAATGCAATTTTGTAGCTATTTTTACTTACTTTTTAAATTATGACACCTATCGTTTAATATATTATATTGAAAATGAACACAATAAAGTACTATAGGTATTACGATCCAAACACAAGTGAAAAAAGTGGCTTTTATTTTACACTAAGTTATTTATACTTTAACGATAAAGATTCTCTGAATTTGATAAAAAAAAACAAAATAGTCACCAGTAGTGCCAATCTTAAGAATAAACCGGATCTCTCGCGAAAGCAAGAATATTTTAAGGATTTTCTAATGATAATATGTGTCTTGACAATATTGAGAGCTTTAAATTTGTGCAAAGATAAGGCACAGAGACATTTAAGAAAAAAAGTGAGAAATCCTACCATTTAAAAACTACTAGATTTATTAAAACAAAGAGCAACAAATTATTATATACTTAATATAGAATGGGGCATAAATGTTTTTTTGAAATTATTTTTAATTTTTTTTTTAAATAAATACTTTTCAATGGTTTACGAAAAATTCATTGTATTTCTTGAAAATTGGACTAAAAATAAAAATAATAAATTAGTTTAGTTTACTCTTAAGAATTACACAACATACGTATTGAACCTGCCACGGCATACATAGTGAAATGGAAACGAATGCCTTGGGGACGCTACTGATCAGGAGATAATCTTTTTTGGGCTAGGATCAAGTAGTTGGAGAGATGGTCATGGGAGAGATGTAACTGTGGAAGTTTATAAAATTATAAAATATTATAAATGAACCTTACCAATAATATATATAGTAAGAAAGAACGCAAAACCAGTCCCACAAATATAATTTCATTTTTTCGGATTTCGGCATTATGCCATCATCAGGTCTATAAAGGAAAAACCCGTCGATGTTACAAAATTAAAGTTATTAGTCGAAACATTGAAGCAAAAAGTTTCGTATTTTTTTAGACTAAGACGGATCGGAATTCGTTTTTTTACATTCGATTCCAGAAATGATTTGGAAAAAATTGTTGCATTGTTGCAGCCAAAAATGCATTCAAAAAATGCATTTTTTGAGACGGCTTTTGGAAGATTTAAGAACTTTATAAATAAGAGTCAGAACTGGCCCAAATCAGGTTCTCTGGGGGTTTTCGAGGTCGCTGGTCACGATTATGACATTCAAATTCATCCACAGCTGACCTAAAGCTCAGGAACGCCGATGAACGTCATCTCTGTGGGACTCTCTCAAAATTCACGCGGCGCAGGGAAAAACTCGGCGATCGGGGGGTTTTTTGGGTCGCTGAATTCAAATATGGCATTGTAAAACACCCCCAGACACCTGTTGTGACAGAACTTGGACGTGGACGTCATCCCCGAGAATTTTCCTGAGAAGATCGCCAAAAACAACCCGAAAATCATTGTGGAGGCGTTTTTTGAGGCGCTAAATCCAAATTTTACGTCAAAAACGACCCCCTAAATACCTCTTGCACCGGAACCTGGACGCGGACCTCATCACCGTGAGTTTTCCTCACACAATCAAAAAAGACGAATCATAAAGCGTTATAGGGGATTTTTTGGGAAGTTGAATTCAAATGTGGTATCGGCGAATACCCCCCCGGACACCTGGTCCCCGAGAAATTTTCTTACAAAATATCTAAAAACAACCCTAAAATTCTTGTAGGGTCGTTTTTTAGCACTAAATCCAAATTTTACGTCAAAAACCACCCCCTAAATACTTCGTGCACCGGAACCTGGACGCGGACCTCATTACCGTGAGTTTTTCTCACACAATCAAAAAAGACGAATCATAAATCGTTATAGGGGATTTTTTGGGACGTTGAATTCAAATGTGGTATCGGCGAATACCCCCCGGACTCCTGGTCCCCGAGAAATTTTCTTACAAAATATCTAAAAACAACCCTAAAATCCTTGTAGGGTCGTTTTTTAGCACTAAATCCAAATTTTTCGTCAAAAACGACCCCCTTAATACTTCGTGCACCGGAACCTGGACGCGAACCTCATCACTGTGAGTTTTTCTCAAACAACCAAAGAAGACGAACCCAAAATCCATATGAGTCTTTTATGGGGCGCTGAATCCAAATTTCACGTCGAAACTGAACCTCCCAACACCTGGTGAACCGGAATCTCGGGCTGAACATCGTCTCCGAGGGTTTTCCAGACACGATCGCAACATAATAACCGAAAATCGTCTCATAATTTCACACATTCATTGATGTGCAACTCTCGCCTGGGACCCTCGAAGAAGTTGATCAAGTCCTGTAAAATTCTAAATAATGCTGGGTTAGAATAGAGCGAGGAGACTAATTACGAGAATAATCTCCGCCTAGATCTCCGAACTTTGCCGAGCGGCCTTCCACTTTTCTCACAACGCTCGAAACACTTTTGTGCAAGTATACACAGAAACTTTCTCCTAATTCTAGGCTCCGCCCACCAACGTCCAGTTTCAAGTGCACCAGGTATCCAGAAGGTGTTCGACGATGCCACATTTGAATTCAGCGACCCAAAAAACCTTGGGGCACCGAGTTTCTCTTCTTCTACGCGTGAATTTTGGGAGATTCTTACGGAGGTGACGTTCAGGGCCAAGTTCCGGTGCACCAGGTGTTGAAGGTGTCGTTTTTGACGATATATTCGGATTCAGCGCCCCAAAAAACCCCCATAACGATTTTCGGTTCGTCTTTTTCGGTTTTAAAACGAAATCCCACAATATCATTAAGACAGCCTGAACGGACTAGCCTTAATCGAATTACAGCATTTAATGAGGAGAAGTTAAAACTGTTCTATTTAAATCTCGAATAACTTTTAAACAAGTCTAAATTTGAAGCAAACCGGATTTTTAACATGGACAAGACAAATGTAACCACCGGGCAGAAGTGCTCGAAGTTAAAAAAGCAGGATCTAGTATATCTGGTAAAAGAAGAAGAACAATTACGGCAGTATTTTGCATGAGTGCTGCAGGAAACTTCATTAATTTAGAAAGAGAATGACTTGCGTTACAAAAGAATGGGCCAATTGATTTTTTTCTTGATTGGCTATTGCACTTCAAAAAACAGGCAAAGCCTACTGTAAGTGACCCAATTCTTTTTGTTCTTGATAATCATTCCAGCCATATTTCTAGAGAGGCGTATAATTTTTGTAAGTTAAATAATATTCATATGATGTCCTTTCCGCCACACACTTCTCATCATCTTTAGCCCCTGGACTTAAACTTCTTTGGCCTTTCAAAAAAAGCACTGTATCAAGAGTATGATACGTAGCTAACTACAACAAGCCATCACTGAGTATTAAGTAGCTGAGCTCTTAAATAAAGCCTTCATGAAAGTCGCATCGATGGAGAACGCATCTTCGGGATTTCTCTTTTCTGGAATATGCCCGTTTAATTCTGAAAAATTTAGTGTATTGCGACAGTTCGTAGTAAAAGGTTCTCCCAAACAAAACACTCCCAATTTACCAACACCTGTATCTCGGCCAGCTCTATAAAATATTCCTAATCTGACAACACCTGAACCTAGTGTAAATTCAGACGATGAAGATGATCAGGCAGCTCATATCTCAAAGTGACAATCGCAAGCTTTATGTGTTCAAGTCCGTCTACCTTCTATTTCTGTCTACCATCCACATCTACCTCTAGACAAGACCATCTACCATCTAAATTAAATAACTCATTTTTTCAATTTGCTCCTATTTCAAGAAAAGAAAAAAAGGAACAATAAGAAAAGTTCGAAACAACATTCAGAAATTCTAACTAGCACGCCCATAACGGAAAGATTAGAACAAGCTCAACAAAGAAAAAGAGAAAAAGAAGAAAACAATAAAATTCAAAAGTGTTCAAACAATAGGAAAGAACGACATTAAGAAACGGAAAAAGAAAATTATAAGAGATTCAACACCCGAACTTGATGCACAAGAAAGTTACGATGAAGACAAAGTAGAGAATTCTTATTCCTCGATCCCACCTACCATTTTTTATGGAAATACTAAAGGAAAGAAAACGATAAACGAAAATGTAGCAAAAAATTAAAAAACGTATATACCCGTCTCTGGAAATTAAAAGAGGGAAAAAGAAAAAACTAACAACGCCTGAATCATCCGAGGTATCTGACATGAACGATAGTGGCATTTGTGATGATGGTGAGGTAGACGATATCAACCCCAACTATGTTACATGTGATACCGAACCCGAAAAGGAGACTGATTTATGTGGCATATGTGGAGAACAGGGAAAAAAGGAACTAGGGTACCAATGTGTTTTATGGGGCATATGGAACAACGCAGAATGTTCTGGTGAAGATGCTCCAAAACAATATATTTGCGATTTTTGTCAAGCTTAAATCGTTACATAACATTAATATAATCAAACGCTTCAATATGTATTTTTATTAGCTCATAAATTTGCGCACCATGACCCCATGAGGTGATGAATGATGCGCATGAGATTATGTTAAGAATTCCATCAAATATAGTGATACTGTAAGTCGAATAATTATGGCTCCAGAAAACGTTTTTATTATTTTTTTTAGTATTTATAAGTTGACCGCCCCAAGATTTTTGCTTAAGTGCGCACCATTCCCCCACTTTCCCCTATATATCACCTCCTATTGAGAGGTGGGGCAAAACTGCCCATTTTTCTTTGGTTGCGTGTGTGCAATTTTTATAAAAATAAATGTGGGTACTTAATATTGACAGTTTAAAATTTTTTGTATTAAAGTCACCGAGATATAAAATTATTGGTTTGCTTATTTACATTTTATAATGTATTCGAGGTTTTTTATGATGCTCATACTAAAATTCAGTAAACGATTGATACCTCGTTTACTAAATTCCCTTTTTTTTGCAGATTTGTTCGCAACCAACCTGCATCTAGACCTTTGCCATAAAAAAACTGTAAAATCATGCATTTTTAAATAAACTATACATTAGTAAATTAGACAGAACAATCTTGGATACATTTTGAAATAATGAATTATTGTAACTCTTATTTTTTTAATTTTTTAAAAAGTTGTTTATTTTAATGACTTTGATACACAGTTAAAAAAACATCGACTTAGGATTCACCCTGTATATCTAAGGTTTCAATTCAAGTTAATCTCATTAAAAATCTGATGTGTCCAACACATGACTTTCCTATCTAGGTATTACAGGCTTTTTCCGGTTATTTTGTACAATCTATTGCAGCATCTCTATAAATGTTTAGAGGATAAACTAAATATATACATTGTCCACATACATCTACCGCGAAACATTTTTCTATAGATATTCATTGAAAATGAAAATACTGAAAAATTTAAATTTAGCACTTTTCCTACAATTTTTCCATTACGGTCCATTTTAAAAAAATCATGTATAAACAAATATTATAGAGATCGATATCGCAAACAACTTTTATTTTAACAATTTTCATAAAAATCAGAATTTTGCACATTTTGTCAAATTTTTCGAATACGGACCATTTCAGGAAATTTTTACATAAAGCAAAAATTATAGATAATAATATTAGAAGTAACTTTTATTTGAACAATTTTTTTCTTCAAACATAAATAACAGATATATTCCATAAAATATAAAAACGGCCTCCCATAAAGTACCCCCCCAGATGTTCCGACTTTGTCCAAAATCTAATCATTTCACGTCAGGCCGAAATAAAACATAAGTTTAAAATTTAATGTTTTTTTCTTTATCCATTTTTGAGTTTTCTTCAAATTTCGAAATTTACACATTTTCTCAAATATCTCGAATACGGTCCATTTTAGAGAAATTATCTATAGGATAAGAATTATAGAGAATTATATTACAAACAACTTTTGTTTGAACAATTTTTATAGAAAAAATATATATATAAAAATGACCACCTATAAAGTACCCCCCCAGATGTTCCGACTCTGCCCAAAATCTAATCAGCTCATTAGACGTTGGAACAAAGCTTAAGTTTGAAATTTGGTGTTTTTCCGTGTATCGGTTCATGAGTTATGCGTTATACAGACACACACACACACACACACACACACACACACACACACACACACACACACACACACACACACACACACACACAAACACACACACAGACACAGACACACAGACACACACACACACACACACACACACACACACACACACACACACACACACACACAGACATCATCGCGAAAATAGTCAAAACGGATTCAGGGGACCTCAAAACGTAAAAATCCGTCGAAAACTCGAGGTCGAAAAAAATCATGATTCCTATACTTTCCTTATATCTGTATACAGATAGGAAAGTAAAAATTTGAAACATCATTAAAATTTGGTCTAATTTTATGTTTTTTCATAACCATGAACTGATTAATATACTAATATTCATCATAAAATCGATATTCAAAAATTTAAAAAATGTGACAGTATTTATTTAGAAATATCACATTTTTTCTTTATAAACTGAATTATTTAAATGATAAACGCAATGTTTAGACAAATTTCTGACAAATTAGAGCTGTTTTGATTAATGATAATGTACACGATCCGTGCGTTGGTTTTTACATAATCTCCGTTTAACTTTAGCTTATGATTTCGGACCGATTCGATAAAGTAGTGGGTATACAGAGTGGTCATTCTTTAATTAAAATATATTTTTTCGTGAACCGTTGGTTAAATGAAAGCAAAATGAACGTTTTGAAATAAAATACTAGAATAGGTATATATTCGTTAAAAAATAAACCAATTCTTCTAATCCACTATAATAATTTTATTTTCGAGAATAGAAAAAAAAAACTTATTAAGGTTTTATCTTTAAAATAAAAATGTACTTATAAATTTTTTTTTGACGTTTTATGAATGCAAGGCCACTCTTAATTTCTTAATTTGAATATGGACATCTGTTAAGCTGACAGATATTTTTTTAATGTATGTTCAATTTTAAAAATAATAATAAAACATCTTGTGATTATTCAACATTTCGGAAGATTTTGTTGAAAAACTAAACACGAACGTATGGTTATTCGACTTTTTTTTTAGTTGAATTATCATTTTTTGATTTACATTGTATTTTTAATTTTTCACTGATGTCACTTTTTAAATTCAAGTTGCAGACCTCTGCAGGTTATGAGCCCAGGTAGGCTGTGAATGCAATAGGTTGGTCTTGCAAAGTCAGTTTTTTATTATTCAAAGCAGTATCTTGACATACACGTTGTGTGTAAATTTCTTAAGTATAGAACTTTCAAGAGTTGTTATTGATAAACTTGAAGGGCAGTCTAATTGGATGGACTAGAAGTTCCAAATAAGAATTCAGTTACAGAGTCACGATGTTATGCAAGCAGTTAATGGTACTTTGGAGTATCCAGAATATTTGGCCCCGACTGCAGCTGAAATTCAAAAAACAGAATATCGAAGAGCTCTCTCCTCCGCAAATAAAATTGAATACACGGCTTAAAATTTAATTGTGTCTAGCTTAAACAGTCAGGTACGGCAATTAGTTAACATGTGCAGCAAAGCAAAAGATACGTGGGATAAGCTACATAGTGTGTATGAACAAAGAACTGAACAAAGACAGGATCATCTTTTTAATCAGTTCTTTAGTGTTTGGGAGAAAGATCATCAAGACACTGTAGCTAGACATATTGCCAAACTCGAGAAGTTATGGTTAGAATTGCAAGATAAAACCTGACGGGATGACAAAGTTAAACTACCCGACTCGTTATTTTTAAACAGAGTTTTAAATACATTGACTGCAGAATATTTCGAGTTTACAAATCCATGGGAGTCTGTACCAATAGTTTTATTGTGTGAAAGATTATGTATTGTGGAACTGCAAATGCAGGAGAGAGGAGCTAAAAATCTTGATATGTTTGAAAAAATAGTCTTAATTGCCAAGTCAAAGAACTCATCTTCACATAATCAAGACAATGTTGCTGATAAGAAGAATAAAATGGTAATCTGCTAGCAGTGTGGTAAGAGAGGACACGTAAAACGTGACTGTCCCAAGATGGATGAGAAAATTAACAAAGGAGCTGGAGATACCTCTGCTGGTTCGGCTTTTGTGTACGTCTCGAATTTTGCACAATCTAATGAAAAAGATTTGTGGTTAGCGGATTCAGAGGCAATACAGCATCTTTTGAACGTTTTTCATCTACACAGTATGTCTTAGTTGATAATAGGCAGCGAGTGTAGGCACTTCAAAACGGAAATATAGACGTCAAGATGTATATTAACGGTCTATGGATCCAAAACTACCTCCAAGGCGTTTGGTATATTCCCGAAGTCAGCCGTAATCTTTTCTCAATTCCATTTATCGTCGATAAACAAATGATTTCTAGTCTCACTAAAACTACTTGTTCTATCGAGAAAAACGGTCTTGCTAGCGAAAGCAGTAGTGGAGGTACACCTGATCAAACAAATTACCCTTCAGGTTTGGCATGAGCGTTTAAGTCACCAAAATATGCGCTATGTTCAGAGTTTTTTGAAAAGTCGAGGTATTGACATTCCACTAGATGAACATTTTTGTTAATTTTGCATGTATGGGAAGTAGCATAGATTAAGTTTGGTAAACGTCAGTCCAGGGAACTTAAACCAGAAGATCTAATACATGTAGATATTTACGGACCCATGTCTGAGAAGTCTCTGGGTGGAGCTCGTTATTTTCTTTGTTTAAAAGACGATATTATTTAGAATTTAGAACTTTATATTTCTTAAAAGAAAAGTCAGAAATACCAAGAAAAATATGAAATTTGTTGATGGAAATAAAAGTTCTTGGACATACTGTTAAATAATTCTTAACAGACAATGGTAGCGAATTTAGTAATCAACAAATGAAGAAAATCATAGGTGCAGTAGGGTTACAACATCGTACAACTATGTCGTATACGTCAGAACAAAATGGAGCTGCAGAGCGGAAAACCTGAATTCTTGTGGGCCAAAACGGTAAATATGGCAGCATATATCTTGACCCATAGTGCTCCTACTCCAGTTAGTAATAAAACTCCAATTAAACTCTGGCGTGGTGTGACTCCATCTTTAAAGCATTTTAAAATATTCGGTACTTAATGCTTTGTTCATATTCCTAAACCAAAGAGACGGAAATGGGATAGAAAAAGCATGAAAGGGTACCTCGTAAGATATTGTGGTGAAAAAGAAGGATACATAATTTGGATTCTAGAAAAGAAAGATATTATACTAAGTAGGGGACGTTGTATTCAAAGAAGAAAAAACCATAAAAGAAAATGTCTTTGTTTTTGACAGTAAACTACCATAAGAAACTGAAAATGTTCTTAGTACATCCGAAAATAATAGATATGATGAGGCAGAACAGAAAAATGAAAGAAATTTTCTGAGATCAAGATTGAAATTAACCCTGCCTATGGATTTTGATGCTTTGGCGATGTTAGTTAAAGGTACGGATTCTACAACAGTAAAGGAGGCTACGAATTCAAAGGATTGGAAAATAGCACTTGGGAGTTGGTAGAGTTACCTCCAGGCCGCAAAGCAATCTCCAACAAATGGGTTTTCCGAATCAAAGACGATTCAAGTGGAAACGTGACCAGGTACAAAGAACGTTTGATCATAAAGGATTTTTGACAAAAAACTACGATTTATTTTGAAGAAACTTTTGCATCAGTTGCTCGCTTCGACACGATTAGAACTGTTCTAGCTATAGCTGTACGTGAAAAATTATTAATTAAGCAATTTAATATAAAAACAGCTTTTCTTTATGGCTTCCTTGAAGAAGAGATTTACATGAAACAACCTCTTTGTTATGAAGACGATAACTGGTCGAGTTTGTAAATTTCATAATAAAATGAAAGAAGCCTTAGTATGTTCTGACCATTTTTGTATGGCAGATATTTATGAAAATTTAAGTGGTAGACACATTTTAAAATATAATGCTACACCTATCAAGTAGGTACAGTATTTATTATGGGTATTTTTATAATATATAAGCTCTAAAATTATACAGAAATCATCACATTTTACAGAATTTTGGGAGAGGTAGTTGAAGAGGCGAAAAATGAAGAAGAAAAAAGACTGCATCACCAGTAAGGTAACTTAATCATTTATATTGAAAAAAGCATACAATTCTATATAATTTTTTTCTAGTTTTTTAAAGAACAATGAAGATCCGTGCACATCTAGTACTCCTACAGGTCCTAGTGTGTCTGGATCACCACTTCCTAAAAGGGTAAATTGTAATTGTGTATGTTATATATATTTTTGGATTCTTCTTTATGTAAATAACTTATTTAAGAAAATTATCATTGCTTAAGTCAATACTAAATTAAATATAAAATATTTTAGATATCCCAATTATTATACACTTAATTCTTTTTGTAGGAGAAAATTAATTAAGCCCCGTTACTTAGCTGATATTCATCCATCAGACATGTCCAGCCCAACTGCTAAAAAAGCCTTAAAATTTGCAAAATTTATAATAGAAAAACAACGTAGAAAAATATCTACTCTACAAAGGCAGAATCTAAGATTAAGATCTAAAATTACTTATCTAATTTCTCTATTGGCCCATTTGAAAACAAATCAGTACATTTCGCCATCAGCAGAATCTATTATAGAGGTACTAATAAATCAATTCAAAAACAAACCTAGAACCAATAACATCTTGATTGAACATCCATAGCCAGATTTACTGGTTTTAAATTTTTTAGGAAATTATTTCGCGATCGTAGGAAAAATATTGTATGTAACTTGTGTAAAAGTAATTTTTCACACAAAAATATCACTTTTCACACTTGTAATATATTATAGTATTCCAATTTCCGATAGTAATATGTATGTTAAATGAATAAGATAGAAAGTATGTTTATTATTAAATACAATGAGTTTTTCAGGCTACTCTACCTGGAAGTGCTGCTGAAGTAATGAAAATGATTTTAAAAGTTTCTTCTCATCAAAAATATTCACCTGTTTTAAGGACATTTGCCCTAACATAATTTTTATTCCGCAAAGGCATACAATTTTGTTAGAGATACATTTAATAGTTCGCTGCCACATCCAAGGACTCCAAAGTGGTACAGTGTAATTGATGGCAAACCAGGATTTACAAAAGAATCACTTCGTGCTATAGAAGCGAAAATTTAAACTTCAACAAAAAAGGTTTGTATAAACCTAGTTCTTGATGAAATTCACATCATGAAGAAGGTTGAGTGGACCGGAAAAGAAGTTATTGGATACATCAATTTGGGAACCAAATTAAAATCGGACTGTATTCCAGAAGCTAAACAAGCAGTTTTTATGGTAGTAGCTATGAATGATTTGTGGAAAATTCCAATTGGCTATTTTTTTATAGAAAGTTTAACCGGATCTGAAAAAGCCAATTTAGTTAAAGAATGTTTAAAATTTCTTGGTGGAGTTAACATCAAAGTGACTTCTGTAACGTTTGATGGAGAATCAGCTAATATCACTATGAAGTGTCTGGGAGCAAACATAGATGCGCCATCTTCATTAACCACTTATTTCATTCATCCAACAACACACGAGCAAGTGTATTTTTTTTTTGGATCCATGTCATATGCTCAAATTGGTTAGAAATACATTCGGAACAGATGGTAATGTTTTAAAAGATGAAAAAAATAGTGAAATAAAGTGGCATTACATAAGGAAACTAATACATCTTCAAGAATATGAAGGGCTGTTAGCAGGAACAAAACTGAAAGCTCGGCACCTACAGTGGTTTAGAGAAAAAAATGCGTATTAGAATTGCTGTTTAAATTCTAAGTAAAAGTGTTTCTGATGCTCTAATATTTGTCGAAAATTATTTGAAATTACCTGACTTTGTTGGTTCTGAAGCAACTTCAGATTTCATATTACTTTTTAATAATATTTTTGATATTTTTAATTCTAAAAATTGTTTTGCCAAATATAAGTTCAAGCAACGTGCCTCTAAAAAGAATTGGCAGGATATATGTTAATATTTCGATCGGGTGTGTAAATATATAATAGAATTAGAATTATATGATGAACCCGTTATTAGTGGTAGGAATACAGGTTTCTTAGGGTTCTTAATTTGAATTGAAAGCATGAAAAGTCTGTTTTGGGATTCAGTAGTAATGAATAAAAATTTAAATTTTATTCTTATTTACAAGCGTTCTCAGGACCATTTGTAACTTTTTTTTAGTGCAGTTAGTAACAGATGTGGCTTCAATAACAATCCCACATGCAAATTGTTTCAAAATTGTTATAAAAAAATTATTAATTCATAATGAAGTAAAGTCAAATAAAACTGCCAATGCAATTGCTTTAGAAGGTACCAGCATCTTGGACTGCAGCAGCACTAGTAGCAAAATTGCGTTAAATTTAAAATGTTACGAATCAGACACTTCTGAAGGAAATTTGGAATTTACAAATGAGCTTCGTGACCATGATTACCTATCTATATATTTTCTGAGCGAATACATTCAGGATGTAGTTGCCTACATTTCTGGTTTTATAGTAAAATCCTTGAAGAACAAGATTCACTGCAAACAGTGTTTTGCAATTTTAGAAGGAGATTACAGTTTATCAAAACTGCAAAATTAAAAAACTTACGGAAAATTACAAAAAGCTTCTAGATTTGTAGTTACTGTTTGTAGTGAAGCTGAAAAATGTATAAAAACAGTTTCAATGAACAGTAATAATATTATTAACATTGCCAACATAAAATGTAAATAAGTAAATAGTTCTATGCGATAGTTGCCTTCAATTGTTTTTGATGTATTTTCTAACAATATTTTTGATTTTGAACCACTTAATGACCATTGCATTACTGACACGAAGCTCATTTTAGATTAATATATAGACATTCGATTTCATCATGAATTTAATAAATTAAAAACTGTTAATAAAGCCAGAGTGAGAAGTTTACTTACAAATAGCATTTTATTTCAGAATCAGTAATTTTTAATTTTAATTATTTGTTTTTATAATTTTGCTTCAGTTTTTTTTCTATCCGGACAAATTAGAAATAAAGTATCTCTTGATAATCTTAAGCTAATGTGTTTTAGCCTTGTCCAAATATTATAAGATCATTGCTGATTACTCTCCTAAATGAGTTGTTGTACCATTACACAAATAATGCTAAAAATTGGTGTCATGACATGCAACCCAAATGGCATGTAATGAAAAGATCCTATTTGTATATTTATGTATCTAAAATAAAATTGTTTTATTGTTTTTAATAAGTTTTTTATTTCATAAAAAAAGGTAGCCCGCAATATACTTATTCTTCTTTCGACCTATAGAAAAGGATTTCTGACAATATCCATGTAAAAATAATAATTATAAATGGCCTTATATTTGTACTTATTCTTCATGTATTAAAACAAAAGATAATATATAATAAAATACTAACAAAAATGTTCTTTCACTTTGAGCTACCATTTTAATCTATAAGAAAATATATAAAATGACTTTTTGAATGCCCTGTATAAATTAAATATATTTTCTTTAAATTTACCTCTGATTCCGAAGACCCATATGTTATTGATTTGGTCATTAAATAATTTTTACTAAAAATATATGTAAACCCTCCCGAAACACTACGTCTATGTGCGACGTACGATTCCCCTTTCCCCGGTATAACGTACTGACAGAAGGTGTATTGGATATACAGTGTGAAGGGCGAGTCTATCTTAGATAATATGATGTCTATGATCGGACTATTCAGCTGGCCTACTATTGTGTTACAGTTTAATTTTATATTAGAAGTACAAATTATGCATACTTAACAGATTCAGAAAAATACTTGCAATTGAATAGATATCGAATATTAGATATTAAAATAACATGAGATTCTTATTAATAGTATATCTAAATACATAATATACCAAAAATTCAAACCAATAGAACAAAACTTATATATAAATAAACATCAAAATAGAATCAAATAACGATCAACATCTAAATTGGAATATTTATTCTTATTTGCTATACAGTGTGTCGCATTTAAGATGAAGACACCCCTATATTTGGGCTATCTAAATAAATACAGATTTGAAATTTTGCACAGTCATACAGGGTGATGGTTCACATTTTTCAAGATACTCAACTGAAATTTAAATTTTAAATGCAGCCTACTGCGAATCCACAAACAGGGTCAATTTTCGATATTTTTCTTCGCGTTAAAGATATCAGAAAAAGTTATTTGAAAAAATTGTTCTAACCCAACATACCAAATTTCATGACAAAATTCGTATTTTTAGTTTTTTCATTAGTTTGGTCAATACACAAAAAATGATTAAAAGTTGATTTTTTTTTATTCGATAAACTAATGCCGTGATTGACATTAATGATTTCACAAGTGTCAAATTATTCCTATTCATGACACACTAGTTTATCAAAAAAAAATTAACATTTATTAATTTTGTGTATTGACCAATATAATGAAAAAACTAAAAATGCGAATTTTGCAATGAAATTTGGTATGTGGGGTTAGAATAATATTCTGAACAACTCTTTCAAATAACTTTTTCTGATATCTCTAACGCGAAGAGAAATATCTAAAATTGACCCTGTTTGTGAATTCGCAGTAGGCCGCGTTTAAAATTTAAGTTTCAGTTGAGTATCTTAAAAAATGTGTACCAACACCCTGTATGACTGTGCATAACTTCAAATCTGTATTTATTTAGATAGACACAATATAGGGGTGTCTTCATCTTAAATGCGACACACTGTATATTGAAACACACACTATTAATAAAGGAAGGTACCCGTAGTTGGTATTTTATTGCATCCTGATCATTGTTTCACTATCAATAACTTATTTTTTGTCAATCTACAAACGATTAAACATTTAAAATATGTTTTATACTAAACACAATTATTGTTGATCAATTTTTAGTTTAACCTATACTATTTAAAAATAGAAGTCAAAAACTACAATTTCCAATACTCAAACAATTTTATTTAGAAAAGTCCAACGGAATGATCGAAACGTGTCAGAAAAAATTACTTAAATATATCCCTTAATTCGTAAATATTCTAAAAAAATTATTAATTTGTAATAAGTAGGTTCGATTATTACCAAAAATTCAGCAATATAAACTTGGACTAATTCCGACCTACACCAATGTATACAAATTGCTTACTCAGGTCACTAGCATCTGTATGAAAATGTTTTAATTTTAAAAGAAATAATTATTGCTAGGCACTTTTGTTACGTACACAATTTAATTGGGTCCCAAATTTACAAATAGATAAATATTTATTTATAATTCCTCTTCGACGGCGATATTTCATTAGCAAGTTGATTAATTCGCTTAATTATTGCATTAATTGGCAATAAGTATTTTGACATTTTTAATTAACAACAACAAAAGATAAATAAAATTATTGGTATATCGTAAATAAATCGATTACCTCGAAAGGGAGAGTTTTATTTGGAAACCTAATTTAATTTTATTACAATAAAATTAGCACAGAGAAAATAGCTATTTGTATTACTAGGGAGGAAAGTGTCACTTTTCCTCCCGCAGGATGAAGTTTACTGCCCGACGCGAAGCGGAGGGCAGTAAACATCCTAGAGAGGAAAGTGCCACTTTGCCTCCGGCAGGATGAAGTTTACTACCCGACACGAAGCGGAGGGCAGTAAACATCCAAGAGAGGAAAAAGCACTTTACTCCCAAGTAATACATATGATTTTTCCGCCTCCCTCAAATAACAAGTCATTTTTAAATAATTTATTTATGAAACTAACAAACAAAATTTATTAAAAAACTAAAATTAAGAAGTAGGTACGGTATAAATTATAGGCACGTTATTTTCATTCTTGCATCCTACATATTTTTAATTTGTGGTAGAGTAATTATTTATACTAATGTTAAACGTGTAGTTTTGAGCAGTGGTTATTTGAATACCACTAGAAGTGAGAGTTGGAGCCAATGCAGTTTTCGTGATATTTTCACAAACATTATTATACAGCTGATATCCTTCGGAAGTACTTGTACTTGGCTGATTACAATCAATGTCATTAACTTCAGTGACTCCCATAATTTGATTCGAAATTTTTCTCTTTTTTGCAAGAGATTGCTCCACATACCCTTCAGCGATATTCGTAGACTTCCAACATCCGTGTTGCTTTAAAGCAAGAATGTCTCCTCCAGAGTTTGTAAGTAAACTTGCCGAAGTTCTTCTGAAAGTATGGCATTAGGCAGTTTTAAAAATTCTACAATTTTTTTAGGAATTTTATCAATAGTATTTTTTCCAATCATTTGGTTGATACATTTTCCTGCTCTATAGCAGACAAATAAATAATCTGTTTTAGGGCGTAGTGATATATATTTACTATAAATGTCAATATAATTAGGGCCATTCCCCGGTGAAGCATTGATTACAAACGTTCTCTGTATATTTGTTTTAGAATCTGGTATATTTACTATTAAAATTGAACCTTTATCTTCAATATCTGTAGTGGCCATTTTAAGGAGTTCGTCACATCTGCATGCTCCTGAAATTTTGAAAATGAGGAGAACCTGGAATTTGAACCAACACCTACAAGCCTATCATGGACAGTGAGCGGTGCACCAACTAATTGCGCTACCCGAACTTACAGGTAACTTTTGCGGAATTCTGAACAAAGCGTATTGTTGTAGCTCTATTATAATATTTGCCGTTTAACTTTTATTTTTTAAATATATTTACTTCTTTAAAATATCTTACCTTCATTAATAAATAATTATCATCGGGGGCTTCTAGTAAAAATTTATTTACTTCCTCTCTTGTGAAGGTTTTTGCCTTATTAGGTTTATATCTCTGGTTTTGTCTTTTCAAGAAAGCAATTAATTTTGGGTATTTAATATCCACATTTTCTTTTATTTGAAGCATGGTACGTAGCATTGAATACTTGGACCATAATGTAGATGCTTTTAATGTATTTGCTAATAGCGAAAAATACCCCAAAATAACATTTTCTGAGTAAGTACGAATATGCTTTTCTTCGGCCCATTGCTTGAAATGTAAGTACTGTTTTTCGTATTTTTCTTTAGATTTTTGGGGTAATAGAGATTGTACTGATACATAAACCTGTTCCAAAATATCCGGTGGTGTATTATTTATATCTTCAAATTCGCTTGAATCACTCATTTTTTAAATATTATTTTATATTTTGTAGATATATTATAGCGTAACACACTCTGAAACTGATCTGTCAATCGACCATAGCATGCTATAATATTATTTCTGTCCTTAACATCGAATGAATCTATGAATTGAAGTCAAATTATTAATGTAAAAATCGTTAAATTAAAATAACAATTTACTGATTTTTTACTATTTTGCAAAATACAGTGTGTTCTATAAATAAACGGTAAAATTTATACTTATATAATAAAATATAGGTTAGGTCGTCAATGCCGTGTAATCTATTTCATTTATGACGTCACTTTTACTTTTCCTCCCTAGGCATTATAAAGTTAATACATTGCCGCCGTCCCATGAAAGCACTGGGTGCACCTTTATCCACAATTGTTTAAATTTCAATTTTGACATTTTCTCGATAAATGTATTCGTTACATTTATTAAATAATACAAAACAACCCAAGGCCGAACAAGACACGAAATGAACTTCAGCTTTTCAACATCTCAAAATCTAAATTCTTGTATACCTACTTAAATAATATACAAAGCTTACAGGTTTTCCCAATCAAATTATCAAATTATCCGTAAAGTTATCCTACGGGCCAGGTTAGATAAGGGATTAATCTCTAACTATAGGTAATAAAAATAAATTACCTCATTTAAATATTTTGTTGAATTTACGACATACTTTACTTAGAAGTGAACGTTTGGAATTGAAAATAGAAAATTAATGCAACATTTCTGAATTCTTGAAAAAAACATGCCATATGTGTGGAAAATTTGAAAAATGCAACATTTCTTAATTTTTGGAAAAATACACAAAAATGCAAACTGCATTTTTTCCGGTCCTTGGTGATGATACAATAATTTTATTATTCTCATTCACTTTTTAGCTAGTAAGTAGTTACAAAATTAGCTATAAACGTAAATATTCGTTTACTTAATTATAATTATAAGGTTTATATAAATATTTAGAAAATCACCTTTTCCTAGTTTGAACATCTACAATGTAATAGTATTTTATCAAGGACAAGCGAAAAAAAATTAACAAATGATTCTACGTACCTTAACAGGTTCAGCGCCATGGCATACACCGGTGTCTGCTGGGTTAATTTTCGTATGGGCCAAAGCAGACACCGGTGTCTGCCTCAGTTTAAAAACTTTATCGGTTCCTCCTGGCCTGGAGGACACGGTAATACGAGGTTTGATAGAGTGATATGCCTGCCCTGGCCCTGGACTATACCAAAACGGTGCCAGGCTTAAAGTAGCGGTTTTTACATGTTTAAAATAGTAACTTTTTTACAAAACAATAAAACAACGTATTTCGCTTAAGTTTTTATTTTGAAATGATAATAATAATAGTAATAACATCAAAAAATGTTAATGATTAACTAAGACAAAGAAATTCTAAAAGCAAAATGTTTCGAAATAAAAGAAATATTAAAGTACCACATTTTTTTTATGGAACGCGTTAAAACAATCTAAGCTAAACCTTGGCTGCTCATTACAATTCTGACAGTACGTTATAACCCTTTTTACTTTACTTTTTTCCAATAAACCGTCGATCTTTTTTTGATAACATCCTCTACAATACTTTCTGTTTTCACGGGCTCTGCAATCCAATTTAGTAAAAACATGCGAACGAAGACTTTTTAGCTGCGTTGGTTCATCTGTTATTGGTGATTGAAGTGTTAAAATATTTTCAATAACTGATAAATGGAAATCTGTTACGGACATTGCACTCTCTTCAACTTCCTGGAAAACGAAGTGTGCGTTGACAACGCTAGTCCCCAAAATTGCTCCAATTGCTGCTTTTTTATACCAGCGGATTGTCCTTCGTAATGCTGTGCTATAACTGGACATTTGGTCGGAAAGGTCGACTGAGCTTTTACCTTTGTTATAATCTATAATTGCCCTTGGCTTGTTAATTTCTTTACCATGTCTTTGCATCCGAACTCTCTCGTCAGTATGCAAAGTAGAAGGAACCAGCACATCCCTTTTATCTCGCCATTTGAGGACACATATTCCCCTCTCGTTTTCCTGAACTACTAATTCATCTTTTCTTAGCTTTTTCTTTTAAATTTTACTGGGATTTCCTCTCCGATTACCTCATAATGTGCCTAAGCAATGTGTTTGTTGGTCTAAAAGTATGTGGGCTAATTGAAGGCTGGTGTACCAATTATCTATTACGCAAACTCTTCTTGGGATAATTGTAGTACAAAATTAGTCGCGACAGACAAGTGGGTTCTATTTGCTTGTTCTTTCTCTTTGCCTGCATAAAGGGACATGTTCCAAGTGTAGCCCTTGTCACAACATAACTTGAATACCTTAATTCCATATTTATTGGCCTTTTGTGGGTTATATTGCTTAAAAAGTAGCCTTCCCTGCAATGGTATTACAGACTCGTCTATACAAAAATTCTTTCCCGGCGTATAGATTTTCTTATAATTTCGAACAAGTTTGTCAAAAAGTGGTTGAACTTTGTATAAACGGTCTCCTTCCGGACAAAGTGAATTATCCGAAAAGTGCCACATTTTCAAGAGAATCTCAAAACGATTTCGACTCATGACTTTTTTGCGACCTTATTGGAAAATATCCACTTTATCGACCAATAATCTCGTAGAGAATTCATATGAACGATACCCATATAACCTAATAAACCAATAAAATGTATTATTTCTTTCCTATCCGTCGCGCGTCGGTTGCCAGCCTTGGACACGGGCCTGGTTAGAAATATGACCGTCTTCTGTTAAGACTTGAGTTGCATAGTGATTCGTTTGGTTCACCATCATGTCAATTACTTCGAAATCCAGAAAAGCTAAAAAGTATTGAATGGGTTTTTCTCCTTTCAATGTAGAAAAATATTCCGTTAAAATTCGTCCATGAAATGTTTCTTCAAATATCAGTTGATTTCCCTGTGGCGGGCCCCAAGTAAAAGAAGAAATATCATATAGGTCAGCGTGTCTCGGATCTTCCTGTGCTACGTTAAGGTCCAAGGTAACATGATCAATACGGTTTGAACCCGTTTATTTTTCTATAACTGGTTCTGTCAGGTTGTTGTTATTTGGTACTGCCATCAATAACGTCTGAAAGTCGCCTTCTACTTCTTCAACACTGTTTTTTTTATATTGTTGTTGCTTATATGGTTAATTTTGTCAGCTACAAAAGCGCTAGATGGGATAGGTTCACATAGTAATATGTTTTGTAATACTTCGAGCTTCGGCTTCTTACTTACAGCGACGTAATCGTTATTTGACTCTGTATCAGTCTCAAAATCGTCAGAACTATCTTGAGGAATATACACTGGATCGTGGTCTGAAGAGCAAAAAAAGGATCTTCTTTATATTCATCATCGTCTGCAAATTACCTATTTTATTTTCAAATAAAAGTTAAAATAATGGAAACTTACCATCTGTATCAGATTGATCTTTTTCTAACGCCAATTACACTTAAACGTTTTCGCCGATTATTCATTGTTTTGTTTTTCGCATCCACTGCAAGACTAACAAAAACAACATAAACGCGCTAAACTAGTAGTAAACACAAATGACCTTGATGCGTCTGCTGATATTTACTGTATGACCAGGCCAAGGCAGACATCGGTGGCACTCGTACTTTTGGTAGGGCCAGAGCAGACACCGGTGTCTGTTGTTTTTATAAAAAAAACTAGTTAACCAAAAATTTTGAAAATCGGTGAGTAGTGTTTCAAATCCCCTAAAGAACAATAAAATGACAAAAAACCATGTTGGCCCACAGGGAAGTTTTACTGAAATTGGTCTGGCGCTGAACCTGTTAAGGAAGTTAAATTATAATTTTTCCCAGCTTGTCCGTAGATATAATTATTTCCCATGACACCCTAATACATATGGATACATATCTAGTTCCTAGATATCAGGTGATTTTCGTAAGTAGCAACGGAATAATATACAAAGGTTTAGTATACGATTAGGAGCAGTGAATAAGCCTCATTTTGTTAACTCTAGAAAAAATACGTGCTGATGAGTTTCAAATAAACCACAATTATATTTACGGACAAGCTTGGAAAATTATAATTACTCTTCCTTAAGGTAAGTCGATTAATTTTTTAATCAACAGCGTCGACTGAAACACACCTTACTACCGAAATGTCAAAATTTCCGTCACAAAACTGGCCTATCTTCCCCTTTTCATAACAAATCTAATTAGGTTTTCACTTTTTAAGTTGTTTTTTGCACCTCCTGAATAATTTTCGATTTTGGAGCTGGGCCATATGCATCCTAAGCCAACGCAATACCAAATTACTTAACTCTACATATACAAACTACCTGTACACTCACTGGATGCTAATCCACAAAAATCAATCATTTCCTCGATCATTTCACATGTTAGTCATAAATAACATGCCTCTTAAGTTACATTATATCTTTCTACACCCATGGTTTTTAGTTAAATAAATCATCAATTTTAAAATAAATAACTACAAGAATGTAAATACTAGACACATTTTTGAAATGTTTCCAACGAAATTTTGTTCCAATAGTATACGAGGAGGTACTTGCACTAAAATATTTGCCAGAAATACACCTATCTAAATAAATCAAATAAATGTGCACCTACTAGTACATTATAAAATGGATCATTTCACTTTTATAATAGTTCGGGTAATTTTGTCATTCTTAATGTGTTCGCGTACGCAATTTTCATGAAACGGTTCTATGAGATGCTATGCGTTAGCAATTTGAAACAAAATTTGAAAGATGGTATATGTAAGAATAAAGCTTACATTGTTGATGTATATGTACCGAGTGGCCCAATAAGAATGGCTTTTAGCCATATCTGAAGAACCGTTAAGCTTTGGAAAAAAGTAATTACTCAATAACAACGGAAATTATTTAGAGAATCATAGGACTACCGGCAGATGGCGAAACTAAATACCAAACAAATTATTTTATATAAAATTTACTGCAAGGTGAGGTCTTCTAAAAATATAATAAAAGGAATTTTCAGTAAATTCCGCATATTTTTGCCTAGAATAATTTCCTTCTTAAAAGGTGAGGAAGAGTAAAACGTGTTTTATGCAAATGTTTGTAATTACTGTTTTGCACCGAGTTTTACAACTTCCTAACATCCCAACTAAAAAAATATGTTTGAACAATATAACTGATAAAAATCCATTTACTTCTCAAGGTTTTTAGAACATTCATACGACAGCTATATAACGAGAAACGACCCAGTATGCGCACATTTTAGTTATTTGTAAAAGTATTGTTAAATCTATATATTAGTCTTATAAAATGCTATAAAAGGTTTTTGTTTTAGTCTTATTAGGTGCTTGTAGGCATTGCTGTCACTGGTTATTAAAGCATATAATATACAATTATACAATTACTATAATTTTTATTCTATAAATATTGTCAGGAAGACTTAGTTGAAACCGTGTTGCAACCTATAATAAGAACTATAAATCTATTTTATTTTTGTTCTATAAGTACTTTTACAAATGGAATCAAATCTACTTACTTAAGACTAAAGACTTTTTTAAAGATCCTAAAGAATACGTATGTAAAATGGAAATGTTTCACATAGATTTTTAATAACACTTTCGCCGCCCAAGCTTTAATGCCAATTACACGCACTGGCCCATCGGTAGACGAACATTTAGAAGTTTGGACGTTCATTAACGGCATGGGCTATATACAATGAAAATCTAAAAATTTATTCCAGGGAATAGCTATTATGAAAATATATACCCGGTGATTATAAATACGGACATAAGTTAACACAAAAAGAAAAAAGAATATTGACATCTATAGGATATCAAGTACTGATGTCAAAGAAGTATATTACCGGGTCGCTGGCTGACGGTGTACCTATAAATTTATTTATCGATCAAGGTAGTCAAGCGCTTGATGAGAGGATGACCCGAGACTATAAGTTTTGGGAGCCTATATAGTAGAAAGTGGACAAATGAGAAATTAATAAATCGAAAAGAGTAGGGTTTCCAAATGGTGGTACAATAGCCAATGAAGCTGCAGCCACCAGGTCAAAATCTTGTAGGGAGGCGGCTGGACCATTCAAGGCGGGGAGTCAAAAACAATTAAAGAGTAGTTTAAAAGTCCGAAATGATGAAAAAAGACGTAAACTCTTAGACGTAGTTCTAAACAAGCTGTCCCATTAGTGCATAATTGCTTGATATTTCAATTTGTGTTATAGACACATGTGTTGCATCAAAGTTATGTTGATTTGAAAAAAATATAATTTAAAAAGATGTTTGGATATACAGGGTATTACGTTTTTGCTTGGATAGTAAAACATGTTTTTAAATGAAACAACCTGTATTTTATTTTACTTTTAGAGTGAAGTAACTTATTATGGCTTGCCTGACATGAAAAATATGAAGAGTGAAATACAACATCGCAACAGTTTAGTTCCCATTAAATAAAAATTAATAAAAATAAATAAAAATGTAAAAATTAAGATAATAAAAAATTTAATAAACAAAAATAAGTAAATAAAAATAAATATATATATAAAATTAAACGAAAATAAATAAAATTAAATAAAAATAAATAAAAGAATAAAAGTAAAAAAAAATAAATAAAAATAATTAAAACTAAAAACATGTATAAAAAAATAAAAATAAAAAAAATTAATTTAAAAAAATTATCAAATGTCATGAGAAAAAATGTAATTCAACAGTTCTATTTAAAATAAACTCAAATATGTCTAAAAAAAGTCAGATATCTAGATTCTTTTTTGTTCAGCTGCTAAAAAAGGTGGTGATTATCTAGAAAAATATATTTATAAAATATAATCAAAATTAACAATAAAATTTTTCATTACAATTTTTGATAATATATTTTTTCGGAAAAATACCTTAAAACATGAACCGGCCAATTTTTTATTTTTTTTTTTATTTTGGCTATTTTTGACCGTCTAAAACACATTTTTGAATACATTTTCGCCTTGCAACCCCTTAAAATTAATTTTTTGTTACCATAAATGTCCAAATGTGTCATCCAATCACGATCCTAATAACACGTGAATTACATTATTTTGATTGATTTCTTGTAGTAAAAATGGCTAATTATCAATATTAGACTATCCATAGAGCAATAAACCATACAAAATTGTTTTCGTATACGCTTATACTTTCTTCGTAT